>CM050404.1:148313080-148877182 GCA_027580255.1 Therioaphis trifolii | reverse complement strand
ATAAAATAATAAGAGCATTCATGATTTTTTATTTTTTTTATTTCATAAATCAGAAATTGATTTTAGAAAAAATGTAAAGATAGATTTTTCTTAGGAAATAATAAATACTACAATAATGGTCCAATAAAATTGTATATGTTTTCATGAAACTTTAAGCTTAAGTCGCCACATGTTAATTATGTTCGATCTAGTTCAAACTTTTCAGATCCTCTTCTTTTTTGAATAAAGGAATACATTTTTGATCAGTGTGGCTGAAAACATACAACTTTGAAAATAAGAGTTACCCTAATATACATTATATGTAAAACTGGGCTGTTTCTAGTTAAAAAGTTAAAATAATTTATTATTTAATTTTTTTTTTTTGTCATTTAATATTACAAATTATAAATGTTCAAATAATCAAGTTATTTTGTGAAAATTTAAGTTTGAGCAATGAGACAATATTTATTTTGCAAAAGAAACTGAGTAGGTATAAACTTATTTTTATATAATTTGCTTTATTTACTTCCACTCAGTACAAAATTGGCCATGTGTTCTTTTGAAATAAAATTTAGGTTTATATTATTGGCTATTGCATAAGATGGGCATATCCGACAGCCGGTCTATGGTATATGCGTGTAAGTTGTACATTACAAGTCTGTAAATACTGTCAATAGTGTCTAAATTTCTAATAATAGTGGTGTTAATTTTATTTCAAATACATTTCAATCAACATAAATTGTCCACATAGTCAAAGTGGTCATTAGAAAGTAGGGGTTATGAAACTTTGGAAGAGTAGTAGC
Organism: Therioaphis trifolii; assembly: GCA_027580255.1. Lineage (NCBI taxonomy): Eukaryota > Metazoa > Arthropoda > Insecta > Hemiptera > Aphididae > Therioaphis > Therioaphis trifolii. Next base: position 148,876,400 of record CM050404.1, on the reverse strand, counting down.
TGTTGAGTAAAAGAAAAGGATCTTAGCTATCAATTCGAAAAACATTACAGTTAAAATTAAGTAAACGTTTTTTTTTTATTATAACAAAATGTATTATTAGCATTAATCAATTTTATATATTAAATCTTCATAGATAAATTTGGAAAATATTAAAACTGTTTTTTAATGGTTTGATTATCAATTACATTACTGAATATTAATTAATAAATATTAATAGTTTATATTTTGACGAGTATAAAATATTTTCATGAGCGAGGTTTAGTTATTGAAAAAAAGAAACTTAATAACTTTGAACTGTTATTTTCCTAAACATATGAAACTTGTCAATTTTGTAAGTAACACACCACTTATAAGAATTATGAATATTGTAAATTATTATAACATAGATCCATTTTATTCTTTTTCTTTTCACTCATTTAAAAACCATGTTTCCGCTAACCTATTTATGCATGCAAACTGATATACCTATAATATTTATTTTATTAAATTAAGTTTTTCATCGTTTAAAACTATTTTGCGAATGTTACGTATACAATATATTCATGTAATTGTAAACAGACCCATTTAAAATTTCAATAAATTTAAAACAAATGTTTTTTTCATAGATTGAAGCTTGGCAATAAGAAATAAAAGTGAAATAAAAATAAAATATTTTTTGATGCTATAACAAACGATTATTACATTTAAAACTCTTTAAGTGTATTTAAAGTAATAAAATTATTTAAACCTAAAATTGAAGTATTTGTTTCAATGTTTTGGATTGATAACGTAATTCTATATAAATTAAATGATTAGATACTAACTATTAAATATTATTCATTTTATTTCTATAAAACTTCTAGTAAATATATACTTCATTTAAAAGCAACAGTCTGAACTATGCATCATGTAAATTACTGGGAAATAATTCGATTGGTAATACTGCTTACTAATTATTCAAGGTAAATAATAAATATTCATTGATTTAAGCACTATTCAACTTAAAAATTGAAATATTTCATTGTAATATAAAAAAAAAAATTAACTTCTAAAGTCTATTCATTTTTAAAGAAACAAGTTTGGGAACATATCGTGTTTTACATGTGACGTCGTACAATTGTGCGGTCTCCTAGTCCTGTATCAAAATATATGAGTGATTTTATGTAATATAAAACAAGTAAATATAAAAAGAAATCACTAATTTTAAAATTTTAAAGAAAAACTAATTTTTGAAATCTTGATTTATTTATTTTAATTGTCGTTGTATACTTTTATTTTATAACATTATTAGTTATTACAAATCGTCTGAAGAGAATTGAAAGTAAAAAAAAAAAAGATTTATTTTGCATTTTAAGTAGGTATACAAATATTATATTACCTAATTATCACAAATTATTTACAATTACACTAAATTTTGGGACAGTTACATTTAATGTACTATGGCATGATTTAATTTTCATCAAAATGTTTAAAATGTTAAAGCTTAGTGAAAATGTGAGCTTTGGAATCCAAAACATAATCCATTTATATCAGTGGTTTTCAAACTTTTTTTGACCACGGCACACTTCACCCTTCACAAAATTTCCACGGCACACTATGACCTTTAATTTTAATATTCTAAAAAATTACATTATCGATACATTTCGTTAGGGTGCATTTATTATCTAACATAACTTATCTTAGTCGCTTTCTTACTGCAAACCTTCGATTTATCAGTATAAACTTAAATATTGCAGATTCATAACGGTTGAACGCATCCTTTTTCATACATCATAATACAATTGTTCGATTCGATCGGTCATTTATGAAAAAAAAAAAAATGTTCAAAACACTGCGGCACACTTAGTGAATGCTCACGGCACACCAGTGTGCCACGGCACCCGGTTTGAAAACCACTGATTTATATTTAAAAGGTATACAATAAAATTATTTAATGTTTAGAATCTATCTTCTTTTTTTTTTTTTACATAAAATGTTCTAATGATATATTTATTAAATTTGTTTATGTATATTTTTAATTTGTCAATGTGCTGCATGTACAGAACATTGATACAGATTTTATGATATCACCTATTAAACAGGACTTATTAATAATAAGACAATATAATTATCTTTGTTGGTAGTAGATTCCAAACTATTTTTTTTCACATACTGTTTCCTTATAAAATTGTATAGTGTTTAAGTTGAATAGCCTTTCCAAGAAAAGGGATTGAAAAAAAATTAATAGAATGAAATACGATCTTGAAATTTTTATAGAATTAAAAAAAAAACAATTGTGTGTATAACATAATACATGAGGTATATAATAAAAGTTCATAAATGTAAATGAGTTATATTAACTAATGATTTAACCCCAATTCATTTTCACACTTAAAATAAAATTATTTTCAACATGTTTTCAGTTCATTAATAGTAGTTCATTTATCTTCTTCATTCAATTTTCTTGTTTGATTTGACTTATTGGTCAATGACTTGTAAATGGACATGGCCTATATTAAACAGACATTTTTATGTTAACTATAATTGACAGTCAATTGATTATTTGAAAAGTAAAAAATAATTACCTGTGTTACCATTGAAGATACATCTGAAGTATTGCTTGGGATAATAACAGTATTAGTGGATTTAGCTAATTTCGCAAAAGCTTCTACATATGACTCTGCTATTTTAAGTGATGCAGCATTATAACCATCCTAAAGTAAATGATATTGAGAATTATTTCACAATTTATTTAAAGATTATAGAATTAATAATAATTGTAAAGACAGAAAAAATTATAGCAACTTTGAAAGGACCATTCAATATTGTTTGTTTTTACTGAAATTTTGTACTGACAGATGCTTCAAGGAAGATGTATGATATATATCACACATTTCAGCTTAGACATCATTTGTAAGTTTAAAGGGTAGAGCATAAAAGGGCTTCATATTTTACATTGGTAGATAAAAAAATATTTAAATATTATGAATTATGATATATATATATATATATATATATATATATATATATATATATATATATATATATATATATATATATATATATATATATATATACACACACATACATACATATACATATCATAGACTTTAGATTCATAATTTCTCAAGTTTGGCAGCCTTTCTTCACTTTTATAACTTTCTTAATTATTAAGTCTTACACTTAAATGGTCTCTAAGGCTAAAAATGATTTGGATGGGTTATATTATGAAACAGTAAGTGGTCTAAAGATAAAACAATTTAGCTTCAATATTAAAAACCTCAAATGACGACACAGCATTAATTTTATTAAAATAGTCATTATTAAAAATATAACGTATTAACTAATGACAATATGATCAATTTCTTCAGTATTATATTCATTGATTTACATATAATTTTTTTAAGTTTAGGTCACAAAGTAAAATAAAATAATCAATGTCTCAGTTATAATTTTAACTAAAAAGTAACCATAGCAATAAATATTTTAGCTATTATAGGTGAAAGACAAATGATTTATACATTGATAATATATAACAATAACAATGATTTAAATATAAATTATTTTGACCAAATTAATAGATTTATCATTGAAAATATAAAACCGTTAGGATATAATATAACAGAAGAAAACACTTCAAAATCTACAACACCATGATTAATTTCATCCAATGACAAAATCAGTTCAACATTACGACAAATATTTGATACATTTTTGGAATTATTTTCATTGAACTATAAAAATATTACATAACAATCCAAAATAACATTAACGCATCACACAAAAACAATAATTTACAAATACAATAACATATTTCATCAAATATAAATACATCAAAAAGACCTGAACCAGAAAACATATCTATTTCTTTTCTATACAGTAGTAATCATCTTTTTATATAGTTCAAATCCAACAATCGTTAAGACACTAGCATGACAACATACCTGGGAAATCTAATTTCATCAACCTAATTTAGTTTACTAACACAATAAAAAGATAACAGAAAACGTTTTAGAATATGATTTATACACTGATTTTAGCAAAATATATAGTTAATTTAACCATGAAATATTCATATAGAAACTTGAACTAATAGTTCTAATAGGTTTTGATAAAAATATACCTACTTAATTAGTTCCAAATTGTACAAGAAGAACAGGGTAAAATTCATAAAAATAATTAATAGGTACAATAACCCATATGACATCAGAATTTCTCAAGCCAATCTTTTATTAGCAGATCTCTTTACTAAAAATAAAATATGATTTCATACAAAAGAGTTTCAATATTGAATTAAATTATACCAAATGTATGATGAACATTAACAACATAAAAGACTGTAATATTTCACAAAATAATAAAATTGATTCACTCATCAGTGAAAATTTAATGATGTACAAATTTAATAAAATACAAAAGGATTACTTTCAAATAAAATACCCAATTTAAACCGTGAAAAATACAGAAAACTATTTACAGATACAAATTAGATAAAAGATTTCTGTTATTTTGAACAACAAACTGTACTTTAAAGACCTCATAACAAAAAAAAAAAAAAAAAAAAAATAAAGCAAAATAAACGACAAAGTTTGTTAAGAAACAAACTAAAGAGTAATCGCAAATAATATCCTTTATATCTCTATAAATATGGTTATATTTTAAATATGCTTGTATGGAACCTGGTATTTAATACAGATGAGTCAAGACAGAAAAAATATTAAAATGGTTTTGAAGAATTTTGAACTATAAACAAATTATTAAAATGAGAATATTCAAGTGTTTAAATAAATGTTTCTAAATAGAAAATAAAGACCCCAACTAACCTTATATTTTCTACAAACATATGGTATGAATGATATCCCTATCTCTAATATTGTTGAATTTTTTTAATATCAAATATCTATAAGAAATACAAAACTTCTACACATATCTTTTTTAAATGCAACCAAAAGCTAAAAATGTATAGGAAATCGAATATTAAAAGAAGTCAGCTAATCACAAAATAACATAAATACACCCACTTATCTCTTCACTTGAAAATTAAATTGCATAAATATTGAATTTAAATATCTAGTTTCAACTACCTAATTTTATACCACTGAATAATTATAAATGCTTCTAAATGTTTATGTAACACAATCATTACATTATTGGTATTAAAAAAAAAAAATATATATATATATAATTTTTTTTTTAAACACATTTTTGGGTTGTTAGAGTGGTCCAAAAGTTTCATCTGGTAAATCCACCGAAAATAGCATGTAGATTGTATTTCACACAGGTTATTTTTCTCTACTCTCAATAGCTTTTCCAGATGTTAGGAAAAACTGCCAAAAAACAGTAAAATTTTAGGTAAACAACACTTTTACTAAATAGGTCTTTCATTTAGTCATAACTCAGAAAATTATGTTGCTAGAAATATGAAATTTTCACCATATATTAATGGCATAATGATATATATTTTCCAAAAATTTGTAAAATGTTAAGCTAAAAATAGAACTTTGAATATATCTTGTTATATTTCTAATTAAGTTTTTAATATTTAATAAAAAGTTCTGAAAATTTAATATGACCACACTCATATATTTAAGTAACAATATTGAAAAATTTCAAAAATCATGATTCAGAATTTTTTTTTTATAAGCGCTTAAGTATAATGATATACGATTTTCACAAAATCGACAATTTTTAAATCAATTTTTACCATGAAACTTTGGATACACATAGAACAACATATTTTAAAGCTTTTGATAAAAAAGAATTTCTCACTTGTGGAATAAAAAAATTTTAAACAGATTTGATAAAAAAAAAAAACATACTGAAAATTAAACTAAAAACGGTTAAATATATAAATGATACATTTTATTTTAAACTGAAGCTTTGAAGAAATGATTTATCGTTTGAAATTTCAATACACTCATTGTCATTATCTTGCCTGAGAAGCAAAGAATACTATATGGCGCAAAGTGTCTTTTTTGTTTACGCTCCTGTTTTTAAATTCTAAGGTGTCATATACCATCATATTCCATGATCTAAACCAGTGGTGCACAACATAAGGGCCACAACTCCAAAGTGAGGTGGTGAAATTTTTAAAGGATAATATATATGACGTAAATATTAATTTATAAATTTCGTAAAATCATATTGTACCATTGCGATGCATAACTATTTAATTGTAATGCTACACATTGCGACACAAACAATGGTCAGTTCATATTATGATATCTGATAAATAACGATTTCTTTCTATTGATTCTATAAAAATTATTAAATGGCTTCAAATTGGAACATTTCACGCATTAGATAGGTTATATTCAAAATTTTGGTTTAATTAAATGAAACAAATATGAAATTACTTAAAATTAATTATAATTTCATTTATATGAATATGAATATTGTAATTATACTTAAATGATGTTGCCAAGGGTGGCCTCTTCGAAATAAACACATCTGAGGGTATTGGGCCAAAAAAGGTTGCACACCACTGACCTAAGCTATAGTGACTATACTAAACTGTTTGTTTGAGAGCATCTGCTATTAATCGTATTCCTTTGGCTTTAGCTTCAGCAACAGCTAGTAATGCATTGGCTTCTCCTTGAGCTTTATTAATTTGCTCTTGTTGGTCAGCCTCTAAAAAATAAATATAAAAACAATGTATGAGCAATGAGCATCATATAAGATTAGATAGATTTCAGTAACTTACCCGAAGCTAAAATTGTTGACTGTCTTTTACCCTCAGCTACATTGATGTCAGCTTCACGGATACCTTCTGAATCTAAAATAGCAGCACGCTTTTTCCTCTCAGCTTCCACCTGCATTTGCATGGCTTCTTGTACTCTATTAGGAAGTTTTATATCACCTAAATAAAATATAAATTATTACAAATAAAATATTTTGGTGTTAAAAAATAAAGAAGGTACATAAAAAAAAGTAAAAGAAAATGATTATTACGGATTTCATATCGGAAGCAAACTAATCCCCACGAAGCACTTGCTTTATTAAGACTTTCAACTATAGCATAGTTTAAATTCTCCCTTTCTCGAAAAACTTTGTCTAAAGAAATTTTTCCTAATTCTGACCTGTCAAATTAAAATATTAAATTTAATAAATAACAAAATAAAATACATTGTTCATAGTAATACAATTCAATAAAAACTTGTACAAGTGGATAATTATATTCGTACATTTAATTTGAAATAAATATTTCTTAAAAACTTAAAAAAAATAGTTTAGACAAAATTAACAAGCTTTTGGGCCCCAAAATGAAAAAAATATATTTAAACAAATTCAATAATACAGTGTTTATCACTCATTAAATTCAGGCTTTTTCAAAGTATTTTGATTCTACTGAATGGTTGATTTAATAAACTACTTCAATATTATGGACATATACATTTTGTGATTTTTAACAGATGATTATAATAAGTGGCATTCACTGTAAAATGAAAAATTAACGGTTTAAAATAAAACATAAAAATATAAACAATTAGGAAAAATTAAAGCTAGTAGCTTACAAAACACATGATGATAATTTGAAATAATAGATGAATTATTGATTGGTACAAGTAAATAAATAATATATAAATGTAAAAATGTAAAATAAAAAGATACAGCTATCAAAACCATATACAATTTTGTTATAAAATGTTTACATTATTTTATTTATACTTTTATGCAGAAAAAATATGATAGTGATTTGCACTAGTAAATTCATGTACTACAAAAAAACTACTATATATCATGTTTTTTACATTTAAAAATCTTCAATATCTTCTTAAAATATTAATATTTAATTGAATTTGATTATTATTATTTTTTTTTTTTATAGAAATTTAATTCAATAAAACACTTTTTGATGAAACAATAAATTTTACTTGATGATTATTTATCATCAATCTGAAACTAATAAACAAAAATAATAAAATGCATATTTATATATTATTATTTCAAATTGGTTGATAATATTTTATTTTTAATTATTACAATAATTGTAATACTTAATCATCAAAGTAGGATATACATGGTGATGTATGTATGTATGTAATAGTCTAAGTACATAAGAATGAATTCTATAAACATTAAATAATTAGACTTTTCTTAGAAGTTGCATTTTTTACACAGAAAATTCTTTAGAATATGCACGTTAAAAACTAAACTAACTAAAAATGAATGCATTAAACCAGTTGTCATCAACCAGAAGTCTGAATTTCTTTTTCATACAGATGAAACTCATATAACCTAATTAATTTTTTTAATATTTTATCTATACAATCATGTAATTATATTAAATGACGCCATTCACCATGAACGAGTATTAAATACTTATAGAATTTTCTTTTTACTGTAACAAAATATGAAAAAATGTGATAAATTTCCATTTATATCAGTTCCATACACCTTATTTGATTTGCGAATGAGGCATATGAAATTGAAAAGTTAGCTGATTACTGCTTTATGCCATACACCATTCAACCAGTAAATACAACTCTTGATTGTTTTATTTTAAGATTTTAGATGGATCAAATACAAGTACTTATGAACATTATTGAAAATTTATGAAATATATCAAAAAATAATTTTTTTACAGAAAAACATAATTCACACAATTTTAATATACTTTATATTATGTACACTATAAAAACTTTCATTGAAATATAAATCCGGAAGTAATTTAATTCACATTTGTTACCTCATAGTTGTTTGAGCTAATTGAGTGATAGCAAACTCTGGATCTTCAACTCCATAACTAGCTAAGTAAGGATCATTGACTCTCAAATATAGTACGCCATCAATATTAAGAGTTACATTATCTAAAAACCGAACAAAATCAATATTTATTTTAAGAAAAAGAATAGAAATAATTAAAATTTGAACTCACCTAATGTAACTGCACTTTGTTTGGGGATATCAATAGCTAATTCTTTTAAACTTTGTACATAACCAACACGATCTAAGAAAGGTATCAAAAAGTTTAAGCCTGGTTCTAAAATACGTCGAAATTTACCCATCCGTTCAACCACCCATGCCTGAAATTAAGTAAAATATATTATAAATTATATGTACTCTTGAGTGCAAGAGTTTACATTTGATTTCAATTTTTTTTTTAACACAAATTGTAGAACCACTAATATTTCATAATTAGTTTACTGTGTTCTTTTAACTGTAAGTTATAGTTGACAATAACTAATTGTACAGTATGAATAAATAAGAGAATAAATAAATTCATATAGTATTTTTCTTGATAATATTTTTAAGTAGTATCATATCTCTTTCTTTTTTATTCCAAAATAAAAATATTGAAATATAAGTTATAAGACCTCTAACCATCATAAGGCTATTTATCAACTAATATATTACTACAATAATTTATTTATTTATTTATTTATCAACTTGTGCTGATTGTGTATTAAGACATGTGTATTAATTAACCAATTACAATTACTGTACTAAGTATTAATACATTAAACCATACAAATGTTTAAAAATGCAATTCTATGTATAGATGACAAAAATAATTAAATCATTTTTCTTGCCTCTTGTTGTGGTACGAATAGAATTCCAGTGTTAAATGGTGTATTACTTTTGAACCGTGCTAATGCAATAGAAGCGTGGATTGAAGAGGGTTTCGACAACAGTCTTTGGTTCTGAAAAAAAGATATTTGATTACTTTAAAGAACTTTTGTAAGTAGGTACATTTTTTTTCTTCTAATAACCAAAGTATGTGATTTCAATTCTTAAACATAATCTTAATGTGTTAAAGGAAAATTTTAATTAAAAAAAATTGAGTAGTAAGTAATATAAAACTTAAAATTTAAGTTACACGTTAATACTTAATAGTAAAAGGGATGTTCAATTTATTACAGTGTAATTTAAAAAAATACCAATCATTACTTTACATTTGTCATTAATTGTTGATGAATGGTTACAAAATTCAATTTATTATTAATTATTTTAATGAATTAAAATGTTCCAATGAGTTAACTAGCATATACATTTCAAACAGTTTATTAAAATTTTAAAATAAATGTTTATACATGTAGCTTGTTTAGAGTAGAAAACAAGAATTACTGTTAACAGCCCAAAGGCTGGCTCTTGACTTTCAGACTTTATTTTCAAAGACTTATTGCACAATATTGCAAGTTTTAGATTTAAAAATATGTATATTTCAAGTAAGGTTAAATTTGTAGAATTTTAATAAATGTAATGCTAAAGTGCATACAGTATGGTAGCAGGTAGCATAAATAGATGAACAAATTCTACCAATTAAGAAATTTCCTCTAATATCACATAGCTACTTGACACTCACATGTCTTAGCCACAACAGTAGGTAATTGGTATTTCTAATAACTTATAAGTTACTATTATTATAATAACGTATTGTAAAATATGGATAATACTTGTTGTCGTATTTAATTTAGATTAAAGAAATGATACAAATATGTTATACAATGTGGTATTATTTGAAATTTCAAACAAATTTGACTTTCTTAACGTACATTTCGAGCTCTTAATGGGTATCTGCATATTCAACTTATTGATTATCGAAAGAAAATATTTAAAATTAAAAACAATGAACATTTGTTTAAACTACAAATATCTATCAGCGATAACCATGTGATCATTGCACTTGAAATTTACCATGGTAAATTATATGGACATCTACTTTCACTGTATGAAATGCCATATGTTTATGAATCAATAAATATATAAATCATTGAGATCAATTATCAATTCCGTAAAAAGACCTGATCAATTGAAAATTAGTAAACATAGTAAAAATCCTCTGTTTAATATAATAAATGTACCAACGTAATATGATTTATTAGGTTTGATCAACTATGTTATCGGCAGTTCACACTGAATAAAATTAAAATCAAAGACATTGTTAGTATAATGATGAACATGAAAATAATAATTTACATTATGGCCTCAAGTTGAATTTTACCTTTACAATTGTAGTGAATCCCAATGGATTGAGTTTACAAACAAACATAATGCTAAGTTAGTTTACGACTATATAATTTGAAAAGTAAAAATAAATATTAGATAGCTACGAAATAATATTAACTACGTATACCATGAAACAAAATTTGAAAACCGAATTCTAACTATCAAAATATTTCAATATTTGTCTAAGTTAAAAATGAAAAGCCGCATTATCAATGTTTAAAGATACTGATATGGGTTTTATCAATGTCGTTTCGGTAAATTTATAAATATCAGAAAGAGAACTGTAGTTTAATTTTTCTTCGACGGTTTGTCACACTGTAAATGTGATAAAGCCGATAGAGTTATCTTCTGCAATTTAGTGTTTGTTAATCTAAAGTTGTGTTTTGTAAATGTTTACCGAAAATTCGAACATCCGACCAGCGAAATACATTAGACGTAAATTGATGTCAAACAATTTACACATTACTGTTTCCAAACTTTCCTAATCAAGCAAGTTCTCATTCTCTGATATTTACAGAAGTTTAGACACAGCTTTCGTTACGAATTTAAGGTAAAATTTATAACATTATACTAATCGGCGTTTAAACTGTTTGTTTTTACAATGGATTATACTCTATTAATGTTTTTCGCTCATTATTTTCATTTTGTTAATAAGATTATTGCACATGTTATTAATATTTACAAACAACTTTACACAGTTAATGAAATAGAAAAAACAGTAAACCATATGCTGAAGTAATCCAAGAAATGGTTTCACGCTCTATTATATCCAATGTACAGACTACAACCCTAAACATTAGTGTGATATATTATTTTTAGGACAGCTAAATCAATGTCATAGTTGATACGTCAGTTGCACTAGTATTAGGATCGGAATTTAGTCAATTAACAAAATCTGCGATTAAAAATATAAATTATTATATTTTGGAGTATTCTTATAGGATCATAGCTAATTATTCTTATTCTTTAAGGGTATAATCAATTGGACATGAAAAACTTTCTCATAAGGTGTACATTTCAATTTTCTACTACTTACAGAAATAAGATCATTAATGTTCTGAAATAAGCCCGGCTCTTATGTTAATTACATTTATGTTCTTAATACAGATTTTGGCAAAGTAGTTACGACTACTTTAGAGACTACCATTTACATATAAATACAATAGAAACATAGTTGATTAGTTTCTTGTTAAATGAATAAAAGTGTGACTGGCGTTTTACACATCAAACACTTCTGTGATTTGGTATACATTTATTTAACTTCCTGCTTATATTTTATACAAATATTTAACTAGTAATGGTGCATTATCTTTCTGGCTAGGCATTTTTATTTTTACAAAGTTTAGCAATTTTATCATTTATTAAATACTTGAACTGTTTTCTAAAACTTACTTTTAATATCCATGCATTTATTTTTACATGTTTATAGATATGCCAAAGTATTATTGTGATTATTGTGACACGTATCTGACGCACGATTCACCGTCAGTGCGTAAAACTCACTGTCAAGGTCGTAAACATAAGGATAATGTTAAGTTCTACTATCAAAAATGGATGGAAGAACAAGCACAAAATTTGATTGATGCTACTACAGCTGCTTATAAAGCTGGCAAAATTGGTATGAAAGGAGTTTGTATACCACCACCAAACATGGGCCCAGCTGCACCACAAATGGCTATGCCTCCTGGTTCAATCATGCCGCCTGGACAAATGCCCATGGGTGCTCCTCCGATGATGTCCATGCCACCGATGATGAGACCGCCAATGGGACAAATGCCACCTATGGGAGCACCCCCTATGATGCCTCCAATGCCACCTAATATGAGACCACCTATGATGGTTAATCCTCCTCCTACAGCCCAAACTCAACAATAAATTAAGTTAGTATTTGTTTTTGTTTCATGTTTTGGAAGTGATTTTATCCATCTTGTCCATTCTTTTAATGTTTGTAATGCACCACTTAAAATCTGTTTGATTTATAATGTTATTTGAAAAATCAGTCTTCACGGTTAAATATGTAGTTTAATTACATTAAACTGCAATTTTTAATTTTTGTTGTATTTTTAAGTACATGCACTTATAAATTTTTCTAAATTGGAAATATTTATTTAATAAAATGTTTCTAATTTTTTTTTACGTTTAGACTGATTCTTCAATTAAAATACAGTGTATTTAAGGTATAGATACTATGCTATATTATTTGTAAATGTTTGTTAATTTTAAATGAGTTACGATTAAATTTAAATTAGTGACATGATAAATATATTTTGTTTCAGGTGTGTAAAGTCATTAAGATGAATAAATGCGACTGTCATAAAACATGAAAAATAAATGTGTTAAATTACATCAGTAAATATTACAATAATTGAAACTATAGATATTTATATTCATTGTATTACGATTAAATATACAATATAAGTGTTTTAATACGGAGAGCAAGTAAAATTGTCTTTAATTCCTCGTTTAAGGTCTTTCTTAAACTTACTTTAATATTATTGGACTATTGTTTATTTTTTATACAGTGTAAATGAAATACTGTATTTTAGTATTGTGCATATTTTATATGGGTGTTTACTTTGTATGTATCTTCTCTTTTATATGATATTTCACAGATTTTTCATTATATATATATATATATATATATATAACGCATGGGTTTATCATATTATTTATACCATATAAGTGTTACGGTGAAGGTGTATGTCGACTATTACTGATAGTTGTTGGTGTTTTGACCGTTTTTTTTTAAATATTGGAACGTTCACAAATATTTTTACAAGGCCAACATTTACCAGTGTTAGTTGACACACACAATTGGTGTTTAGTTAATATTCATATATTATTAATTCCTTAAAATTGTACCTACCTAATTTAATTATTTTTTGTATTACATTTATTTTTATTTAATATTGAATACTTAATGATAAAATATTGTGACAGTTAAACTCGTAACGTATTTTTAATTCTTAAAATTACATTTATTTAAAATTTGCATTCTTGGTAATCTGTTGACCGATCATTGGTCACTATTATTCAAAAATATAGTTGAAATCAATCTTTGAAAAATTGCCATATCTATCTAAACTTCATTTTAAAATAATTATTTTTCTACACATACTGAATATTGATTATGTAATTCTATAATATGCTCTGAATTCATCACAATAATTATCTTATTTTGATTAATTACTCACCAGATATTTTAAAATGTATCAATACATTGTTAATGTTTCAACTTTTGAATTGTATTATGAATTTAGCCATAAAAAATTGATTTTTGTCATCTTACCATATGGAATTATTTTAAAATTATAAATTAAATTTATTACATAATTTCTTAGAGTATTGTGTCAACAAACATTCCATTTAAATTATTATTGTTGACTATCATCATTTTAATAGCTCATAAGATGTAACTCAATAATTTTGAAAATATTCATTGAATTTCAATAATGTCGACCTACATTAGTGACTATTATGATTGGTATAATGGTCATTGTACATTTTAACAAATAATAAAAATAAAATAAAAAATGTATGTGTATGGGTGTTTTTATATATATTCGACTCATTTTTAACTCAAGAGAATAAATTTGAAATTTTAACATATATTTTGGACTTGATACTCATTTTTTTTTTTAACTTTTTTTTTTTTGTGGCCGATTTCACATAACCGACTTTGTATAACACTAACTTGCCTATCAGCTATTAACTATTTATATTTTAATACATATTTACATATTTATATATTTAGAAACACTTAAAACATACATGATTCAATATTTTTCCTTATAGCAGAGAAAATGTTAATCTTATTTTTTTTTTAATTTAGTTGTTTAAAAGCAGTGATTCTCTGCTCCAAAATTGTTCTGCCTCTATAAACTTTAAATGTCCATTTTAATTCATTTTCCATATTAATTTATAAAGTAATTTACTTGAAAAAAATGTTTTTTGATAGAATAGGTGCAAAGTAAAAATTAGTTACCATTCAAAAACTACTAAAACTTAAGGAACTATACTTTTGAATGTACTTTTATTAATTTTCAAATTGTTTGTGGAAAATATAAATAAAATGTATGCATCTTAAAGAGTTAAAAATGAGTAAATTGTAATTTTATAGGTCAGTAAAACAGATTCTTAGGGTTTTTTGCCTCCTAAAAACATTAACAAATATTATATTCATGAAAAAAGTTCTAGGTTATTTAATTTTCTTTGGTTATATTATATATATATATATTGTATTTTATAGAGCATTACCATTACTGTTTGTATTTTTTTTTCAATTAGCTATCATACAACTGTTGATTATTGGCCAGATTGAGACCTGACTACCTAGGAGTTAGTGATCGAAGCAGTTATATGGCACAGCTCCCTAGTAATCATATAAAATAGTAACTGATACTCTTATATTAAATGCATATCTATGGAATATCTATGTAGATATGTTGTCTTAAATACTTTTACAGGATTTTGAGTGTTGTCTTGCTACCCTAATTATAATCGAGTTGACTATTTAAAAGTAGTGTATATTAAAATTTTAATACTGTATACTTGAGTATCTGATAAATGTTATGATAATATTGTGGCAAATTTAGTAATTTA
The DNA here is from genome assembly GCA_027580255.1 of Therioaphis trifolii. Taxonomy (NCBI): domain Eukaryota; kingdom Metazoa; phylum Arthropoda; class Insecta; order Hemiptera; family Aphididae; genus Therioaphis; species Therioaphis trifolii. The sequence continues at coordinate 148,860,890 of CM050404.1, read as the reverse complement.
CTGTGATTTTCATAACAAATTATGCAACGCAAGTAGGTTTTCTTCTGTATGATATTAGGTATAATGCAGAAAATAACATGCAAAACTTATCTGTTGTTATAAACTATAAACAATATTAGTATTATACAATAGTCATCACTTTACTAATACCTACTACAATCAGAATCAATAAAAAATTAGGACATTCAATTTAGATAATAAAGGTATGAAATCGCTACACTTTAGGGAAGTAATGCAGAAACGGTTCCCTCTCCCACTCCTAAAAAAAAACTATGAACTTGCTTGTTTCTAAATAAGAATTTTTTTTTCTGTCAACTTGACAGAATCTTTCATTTAGTAAGTATCTAGTGTTCATTAATTTATGCTTTTAAATGTCATTTATTACCTATGTAAAAGTCCTATTGATTCCGCCCAACTCTCAATGATTAGTTTTACTGATTATTATTTTAATTTCAAAAAAAGAAAGGTTATCTGGAAAAAAAAATAAATGACAAAAATATTGAATTTTTGTCCGCTAAGGAATTAAGTTTTAGAAACATCCTGTTAGGAAAATATTAGATAAACAAATTATCCATTTTCTATTGAAAATAATATTTTACCTATAGAACTACCTTTTACTTAGTAAACATAAAATATACCAACATTTAGCATTTTCAAAAATAACAGTAAGTATGTTTTAATTAATTAAAATAGTTTTATTTAATTAGTAATAGTAATATTATTGGCTACCATAAATTGAATAAGAAAAAAAATACGTATTTTCGCACCATTCTTCGCCCCTCGGACATGTTAATGGGAATGTGTGTATTGAATTTTAAAGAAATGATGTTATTTTTTTAGTTAAACGATTCTGAGCAAAGCTTCAGAATTAAAATACACCATTTGGATGGAACAATTTCTTTAAACGAATATGTTAAGTTGAAAATGGTTAATTATGTAAAGATCGTATATTAATTTACTTAAACACTTATAAAAAAAAACTTGAGTTACGATTTCCGAAATTTTTTCAGAATCGTTCGAGAAATAAATGAGTAAAGTTATATTACATTTTCAAAAGTTTTTTTCAAATATTTGAAACTTTTAAAAATCAAGGTATTTTCAAAGTTCTATTTCTAGCCTGAAAGTTATTAAATTTTTTTCGAAATTTTTTTAAATTATGTAGGAATACGTCAATATTATATGGTGAAAATCTCAAATTTCTAGCAACATTACATTTGGAGTAATGACAAAATTACTAAAGTCGATTTAATGAAAGGTTTACGGTGGATTCCGCAGTTTTTACTCCATTTTCGGCTGATTTTCCTCTCGCCTGGAAAAACTACTGAAATGAGAGCTTAATAAATTATCATTCACAGATTAATAAACACAACAGACAATTTTCATTAAAAGCGAAAATTAAAATTAACCTTCCTTTCGGGAAGAACGATGACTTGAATGCCCCTTCCCTAATTACACCATCGAGTGCGTGTTTTAAAGTAAATGCTTTAGTGAAGTAAACGTCTTGCAATCACATAGGTAGTTATCGACGTCGAATAAGATACGTACTACAAAACAAGTAACATGTTCGATGACAAATCGTGTCGGACAGTCGACTATAAATTTCGCTGACCAATCTCCGTTCGGAAAAATGCGTAGGTACCTATACGGCACATGACAGCAGCTATATTTTGACAGCTCCACACGAGCCACTTCATCGCATTCCAAAGCGAATAATACGAGTTTATTCAAACCATGGTAATATCATAGTCTATTCGGGTATAGATACCGCGGGTAAAAAAAATAAAGCCATCCGTATTCATTTATTTGATATGCCCCTAATGGTTTCGGTATTTGGTTTTTAGATTTTAATTGAACCCGACGTCGAGCAGTGAAAATACATTTAGTACGTCTTCCTGGTCGTGCACAGCAAAATCGAACATCGAGTGCGAGTGTCAGGATCACGCGGGTCGACACGACCGACGCGACGTGCGTAGGCGCAAGATATCCCTCCGCATTTGTCTTTTATTTAGAAAACCACTCAGGAGAGCTGTCAGTTGATATAGAATTATAACTTTTTCATGAGTTATTATTACCCATTACAAATGTTTATGAATATTCACTATACAGACAATTACGGACCACGCACACAGCGAACACGGATGTACACATTGACACATAATGTAATATTACACATATCTTTGGAAATCACTTATGAGTTATGAGTAGGGCTAGGATTTAAATGACCCAAAAAACCTAAAAAAATGACCTTAAAATAACCTAAAAATGACCTTAAAAAATGCCCAAAAGATAAAAAACGATTTTAAAATGTTATTAAAATGCATTATAGTTATTAATTACTATTTATTAATTAATATTTCGTTACAAAATTATTTAGATTTTAATATTATAAAAAAATAGCAAAAAAAATGTTAATTTAGGATTTTCTTGATATGAATAATAAAGTTTGTAGTTTGGACTTATCATGCACTATTATATGACTACTACACATTGTACTCTCCGCATCACTATCATTTAATTTAACGAGTAAGATAACTCGCGGTATCGAAGATTATTCTCTATACTACCCAGATAGCATTTTCGTAATGATAATATCTAATTAATATCATATCTTCATTATAAAAATAATATTATCATATAAATATTAATACAATTTTAAATAAATATTTTTCGTGATAATAATTTAAAAATATTAATAATATGACATCATAAACGAAATGATAAATTGATAATCTATATTAATTATTATTATGTTGTTAAAAATGAATTGTTTAAAATATATTTTGAATATTATCATAATATAACATTATATTTGAAATAATAATAGTATAGTCCGAAAATATGATTATTTTATTATTAGTAACGAAATGTCTAAATTATATTTTGAATTTATTAATATTATTGTATCATTAAAGCATTGAAAATTGAAATAATAAAACAAATTTTGAAATATATGATATTAAATATCTTATTAAATCTAAAATGATTGTAAAATAATATTTTTAATTGTACCTATAATAATATGTATAATGAATCACGATACAGACTTAGGTATATCGTGTAAGCAAGAGCACCCATATGTATAAAGCCGGTGCTACACGATGCGTCCAATGCCTTCCAACGTTGGCCACACGGTAGTTTGACACATCGTGTGGCCGCACGTCACACGTCATTCGACGAATGTTAGTATCCAACGTTGGCGTTGGAACGTGTGCCGCCGAAAGTCGGTATTCTTGACCCGTGTCAAAGGAGTATCCAACGTTTGAAGCAATTTGGAACCAACATTTGATATACGGCTACACAGTACACAATGCGTAATACAAGTCCAGTGTTTTATTATCAATATTTATGAATCTAATTTTCTCTACTTTTGTTCAACGACAGCATCCACCACCTCCTTTTACGTCTTTGTTTTAGTTTCTCCTGATTTTTGTTAAGTAATAACTGACTGCAAGACAGTATAACTACAGTGGCAGCAGCTACAACCGCGTCATCCATTATATATTTATAGTTTTATATATTTAAGTTTACACAAAAAGTAGTTAACACATTTTATTAACACAATAAATAATAAATTGAAAATATAAAAACACTAAAAGCGATGTTATCACGCACAAGTAAAATTGGAGGGAAGTAAACATTGGAGGGAAAGTATGCTTCCAATGACATTGGAAACAACATTGGCTACACTGTGTAGCGGAATCATGAGTCAAACGTTGGTTTCAATATTCGGCCAATGTTGGCACGCCAATGTTGGAACCAACGTTTGGCTCATCGTGTAGCACCGGCTTAACAAGATTATTCACACGCGTGAAAGCGGTATCAACGTCATGTTGTATACAATAATAATTACAATAATCATATCGGCTGTCAAACATGGCTCGTCGGCATAATTAATAGTTACTTTAGCTGTTAAGTTAATACATATAAAAAAGAGTACTTCTTCATTTGAACCTGAACTACTGGAAATATTTCTTGTGTAAACCCACAGATATATAAACATATGTATATAATATATTATGTGTATGTTTATATATCTGTGTGTAAACCGTACCTTTTGAACGTATATGATAACTATATGAACATTGAACAATATACTGCCTTATCAATTATTATTTCTACGAAAGTACGAATCTAATTAAACGCGACGCCTTGGTTTCTGAGTTTCTTCGATGATATCGTTAAAACGCGACTTTATTAACGCGTTGTTTGACAAGGCCTTTAAGGGGAAGGGGTGCAAAATTAAAAAAATCTAAATACGTAAATAATTAATATAGTACTATAAATACTATAATAATAATTGTTATTACGTATTATATAATTATGTTGACAAACAGTCTTTGCTATCAGAATAGTTTTTTCGCATATATACAATGATTTTTCATTATTAAATTCAAATTTAACATATCTATTACAGTGGCTCACTCTTATGTACTTATTGGATGTTATATTATATTACATTATTTTAAACAAAATATGTTTTTGCTTTTGTTCTCTTTTTTGTTTTGCTATTTGTTTATGGCCTATTATAATATAACACATTTTAATGTATTATATCTACATTTATATTTCTTCACTTCCACTTATCCCCTTAGAAACCCCGCTGGACAACTTACTATCACGCTCATTGCCCATAGGCCATAAATTGGTCATAATTATTTATATCGCGTCGTTCCTAATTTCCTATTATATACTATAAAAAAAAATATAGTGTGTATATAGTGCGTTCGCCGTTCACCAAAACTCTGCAGCATTACGATATTTTTGAACTATCTGGTTTTTCCCAACTGCCACACAGCGCATCACGATTCACGATAACGACGTTGATATGGCTAGCTGTTCACTCTACACACATTGTCATTGTATTTTACCGCCAACAATCAATCAAATCAATTGTCACCTTTTGTTTTATTACCTAGTTTAGTTTATTTTATAAATTTTAACTTGTAAGTTTTATTTGATTTTCATACTCGAACATTCCTGCATGTTCCAACGTTCAACGTCTAATATACGAGAATTATATTAATATTCCGGTAAGTACCTTATTAATTTAATAAGTGCCTATATATCTATATTGTTTAATAAAATATATCAATATCATGCAAACAAGCAGTGGCGTATGTACGGGGAGCCGGGGGGTCCCAGCCCCCAGGTTCGAACCACCCCAGAACAAAAAAAAAAAAAAATTAATCAATGTTATACGTACTCGTATATTATAATATTATGTTATTATAACTAATGTCTAATTTATTTGGTGACTGGTGTTTATAGTTGAATTATATTTTATTACGGGCTTTCTGATAATTTAACGATATAGATAGTTACGTTATATTTTAGGTATAGCCTGTAGGGTATCGCTGCGTTTTCTTAATAGCTATTTGTTTTACCGAGAATCGATTTACATTTGAAATATTATACCTATACATGGCTACACATACGTCATCGCCTGAGTGTGCGAGCCCGTAGTCCGTACTAAATTTTAACTTTTTGTTGCGTTATTTAATATTTTCATTTTTTGTTCTTTTGCTGTCGTCGTCGTTGGTGTTGTGAAAATCTCTTTATTATAATCACGTTAAACGTTTACTATTTTATTATTCACAAGTAGGTTTGTTACGTAAATCAATTTATAATAATCAGGGTCCGGATTTTATAGCATTTGCTAATTTTCATAGAATACAGATAAAAATAGCAGGGTGGGCTAGAAATTTGTTGTATACACCAGGGACTCTAAATATTAAATTTTACTTTGCTATTTTTTGCATATTTAATGAATTTTAGATTTTTAGTGCTATTTTCAAAGTGTTGGTACTATTTTTCTTCTATAATGATGAATTAAGTAGTTATCACAAAAATCGTTTATATCGAGAAAAAAATTATTATTCATTTATGTGAATTCATAAGAAAAATGACCACATTTTTGTATCTTAGTTAATTTATAAATAATACTATAATTGTAGTTAAGGTAGGTATACAATATTAAACATGTAAGTCTATTTTTAAGAAGCTCGGAAATATCGAATAGTATACATTTTTATGCCTTCTAATCTGTTTTATATATATATATATATATATATATATATATATATATATATATTTCATTGTTGTTTAGATTTAACAATTTACTCTAAGTTTAAGTAATACTTATTAATTTAAAAGATAAAAATTTAAACCACCAGTAGATGATAATAATTTTAAAAAATTTGTTTTTTGTTGCTATTTTTGATGTTTTTAGGGCATATTATAGCGCATATTTTAAGGATTTTTTGGTCATATTATAGCACATATTTTAGTACTTTTTGCTGCTATAAAATCCGAACCCTGATAAAAATTAATAATCTAATATTTTATTTTAATCTTATTACTGCAGTCTGTAATATTTAGATATTTAGATACTTGTGTAACAATCTCTTACTGTATGTTTTCAGTCAGATTAAAGCATGGTAGTATTTAGGAGCATAATTTTAATTATTACCTACCATTTATGTTTTTATTTACAAGAAAAGCCAGACATACCATGGATATTCTTTCCACTTTAGGTGGGATATTCTTGGTGGGTGTGATGAGTTTAAAAAAAATCGATGAAAAATTTTTTTGGTGAACCATTAGACATAATAATAATAATAAAAGCAATAGGTACCTATATAATATTATATGTATCGGTTCTGTTAATTTTTCAGTTCATAATATCAAAAATCTAAGATTTTATTTGGTAAAAACTGACAAATAATTTTAATCATTTTTTCTACTGTGAAAATTAAAAATTTCTAGTACTATTTGTTTTGGAGTTATGTCTAAATTACTAAATTCAATTTTATGAAAATAATTTATTGCATATTTTACAGTTTTTACACAATTTTCGGTAGTTTTTCCTTATGTTTGTCTAAGTCATTGATTATTTACAAATATGTAGGTATACACAATTCTACAAAAATCTTACATTGGTGTTGTCTCTGCACTTTTGGATTCTGTTCGTAAATATTACCTATTAATTTAAATATCAAACAATTAAAAACCCACCCCAAGAAATTATTGATAATGCGCCATTGCAAACAAGCATATAATTCCTCATGTAATTCTAAGTAGAGAAATTGTTTACTGTATCTATATAACATTTTACTTAACATTAATTAATATTAACTTGTATTATTTCATAACACATATTATTATTAATTTATAATATTTTACAGAGGAATCATTTTGTTTTCCAATATTGGATGCCAGTGAATATTTTTATATTACTCAATTAACAACAAAATTTGTTATATATATATATACTATTATTGTGTGGTCTACAACTACATTTGTTTCAGTAAGTAGGTAAATACCAATATTATTTATTGTGTTATTCATCATTTTAGATTTAATTGGATATCTATACTTCTTTTTAATTAATAACTTTGTGCCTAGTAATATATATAGTAGTACATAAAGGTTTAACATCATAGTATCTTTACTACTTATTAGTAGGTCTATAGTAATATAAAAAAAAAAAAATCTTTAATATTAATACGTATTAATATTTGTATTTTTTTGTATTACCTTTATTTAAATTTTAGTATATTAACTATATGTACTCATATTTGGTTAGGTAGCTATGTCGTACCACAAGAAAACGTACCTAAGTTCTCGTTCTAAGAGGAGAAGAATTGAAGAAGAACTTAGGGAAATATCAGTGTCACAGTCTATACATGTTCATGAAATTGCTTCCACTTCCAATTCAATAGAAAATGTTGTAGAGACAAATTTAAATCCTAATGATTTTGTGTTGCCATCATTGTCTCCATCTATTATTTTGGATAGTGACATATTGAGACCATCCGGTTCGGAATTTATTAGCCCAAATTCTTTGTATAATACTGAAAACAATTCAAGTATAAATTCTGATTTAAGTGATGTCAGTAGTGGTTCTTCGGATGAAGATTATGATACACTTTTGTCTAATTCTGATATTAAATATAATCAAGTTTCATTTATTAGTTCGTTAATTGGAGAATGGGCAGTACAATTTAAAATAACTCACAGTGCTCTTAATGGACTCTTAAGTGTTTTAAAGCAACATAAATGTTTTGAATTGTTGTGTAAAGATTCAAGAACACTCTTACATTGTAAACCAATTAATACATCCAATCTTCATACTATAGGTTCTGGTAAATATTATAATTTTGGTCTTGCTAATGGAATCAAGCAAAATGTTCCTAAATGTTTATTAAATAATGAGATTCTTCATATTGTTGTTGGTATAGATGGGTTACCATTATTTAAAAGTAGCTCTGAACAGTTTTGGCCGATTCTCGCTTATATTCGTTCAAATAATGCAGTTGTATTCCCTATAGGAATATACAGTGGGGCTCAAAAACCATCGGACAGTAATCATTATTTAAAGTTTTTTGTCGAAGAAGCTAAATTATTAATTACTAATGGAATTGAAATAAATAGAAAAGTGTTTGGTATTAAAATAGATGCTGTTTGCTGTGATTCTCCTGCAAAATCATTTATACTTAAAATAAAAGGCCATTCTGGTTTTTCATCTTGTTCAAGGTGTGAACATGAAGGGGAATACATATCAAATCGAATCTGTTTTCCATATACACCACCATTTAGATGCCCACCCAAAAGAACAAATGAAAATTATATAACACAGTCTAAGGAAGAACATCATGTTGGAAATGTTTCTATTATATCCTCACTGCCTAATTTTAATGTTATTGACAATTTCCCACTGGACTATATGCATTTAGTGTGTCTGGGAGTTGTTCGAAAAATAATTTTGCTATGGATTAAGGGACCAGTTACAGTTCGCTACCCTTCATGGAAAATTAAAGAAATATCTGATTCTTTAGAAAAATTTAAAGTTAATATGCCATTTGAAATAGTCAGGAAACCTAGGACTTTAGACCAAGTAAACCGTTGGAAGGCTACTGAGTTCCGTACATTTATGTTGTACTTAGGATCAACTACAACTAAATCTGTATTATCTCATGAACATTGGAGACATTTATTTGGTTTAGGTTTAGCAATGACTATATTGTTGAGCCCTGATTTTGATAAATTTTTAAATAATGCAAGAAACCTATTAGATGATTTTCTTAAAAAATTTGAATATTTATATGGACGTTATCTTATGTCTCACAATGTACATGGCTTAACACATATTTGTGATGATTATTTGAAGTTTGGTGCATTAGACAATTGTTCATCATTCCCATTTGAAAACTACATGGGTACCCTTAAAAAAATGCTACGTAAACCAGATAGGCCACTTGAACAGATTGTGAAGAGATGTCATGAAATCAATTTATTTAAATCAGAATCAAAAAATGAAAATCCTCAATTTCTTTGTTCTGGACCTCATGTTCGTGGGCCACTCTTAGATAACACAAATGATTATTTGAAGCATATTTCTCAATTTAAAACTTTAAAAATGGAAACATTTACTATTAAAATTAACACTAAAGCTGATTGTTTTTTTCTGACCCAAGATAAAATTATAATAAAAGTGTTAAATATAATAAGAACAAAAGATTTAAATATCTATTTAGTTTGTAAAAAGTTTGAGAAAATAAGCTCATTATTTGATTCACCAATCAAATCATCTGAGTTAGATATGTATGTTGTAAGTAACTTAGAAGATGCATTTTGTTCTTATCATATAAGTGATATTAAGAAAAAAATGATTTTATTACCTTCAGGTAGTAATTTTATTACTTTACCATTACTTCATACCACTGTTAAATAGAATTATAATATTATATACCTATCATGAATAATATTATATAATTATATATATCATAACCATAAGTAATATGACAAATTAGTAACGATTTATTAATGGAAATTAGTCTGGTCATTGTATTAAAAATCTAAACTGGATTCCCCATTGAAAAGAATTGTATTTTTAACAAAATAAAAATGTTATATATAATATAGCCTATGTCTATTTTGGAACAAATATTTAGTTATAAGTTAACTTATTATTAGTTTTAAATTCAATTGTTTGATACGTTTTATAATTAATCAAGTTGTTATTATTCTATTATAAAATGTTTTATGTTTTTTTTTATTTTTGAAAATAAACCGTCAGCGGCTGTGGCCATTTTATTATTCAATTGGTATAATTATCAAATCTATATTGCTAAATATTAACTATAAAAAAATAATACCTATATGTTTTTATAAATACAAGAGGTTTTTTTTTTATCGGGTTAAGTGCTTCAATATTAATTATATTATTATTGATATGTATTTATTTTCAATTTTTGTAGTGTATGCTGATGCAAGAAAAAATCATGTGGTCAGTAGTTCATTTTATAGATGATAATACGGTTGAAGCCGTCCCATCATTTTGGTTTGAAAATCATTTCTGTGCATGGCCAAAAAAAAATGCTAGCATTTTTATAAAGCGTAAAACTATACCAAATAAATTTGAATTTGATTATTTATCTGCAAGAAAATTATATAAAGATTTAGGTAATACCTTTGAACTAGATCAATATAATTCATTTTAGGATTGAAATATGCCTATCACTCAAAAGTTACAAGATATGACTGCATTATACATTTGAATAATATTTTTCTTTAGAAAGTTTTTTAGAAGCTAAAAATAAGGCAACTACTGCTCAAGAAACATCAAATTTATCATCCGCCTATGAATCTTCTGAAGAACTACATACCAGACGCCAAAAAATTAAAAAAAAATCTGAAGTTAAAGAAAAAATATCTAAAGCCTTATGGGATCTTGAATCTGAAAAAAGTAATTTGTATTTATAAGACCAAAGTAGTTTTTATTTATATGGTTTGATATTTTAGATTCATCTGATGAATGTAGCCAAGATGAGTCAAATTCACTTGCATTGAAACCTCAAAGTGTCTTTACTGGTATGTTAAACTATATTAATTACAGTTTAATTTATACTTATTTTTTAATAATTTTTTCAAATAAATAGATATTTCAATTTAAATATCTATTTCAAATTCGTATGTTGTTTCTAGAAATTTTATATAATCAAAATAAATTTACATCACATTATTTTATTGTAAAACCTTAAACTAATATTACAACAAACTGTTTTTTTTTTCAAAATTTATATAAATTATTTTTTAATCATTTTTATTTTAGAAACTTCATTTCACACAACTGAAAATAAAGTTAATGACTTGTCTTTGAATTCTTTTAAATTGAAAAAAGTAAATAAGAAATTGAACTTTGATGATAAGTGTAAATCAACAAACATACATTTGAATTCTTCTAGTATTGGTATGTTCTAATTTTGTTTAAGAAGTATATTGATTGAATTACAAAATTGATAATTATACACTAAATTGTTTTTATTTTTAAGGAATAACAAGTTACAAGCCATTAGAACTAGAACCTAAAATTATTCAAACAACTGCCTCTCCTTTTAAAGTCATAAATTTAGATTCTACTACCTTAGCTAATCTAAATTCTACTACCTTATCTATAGATAACTCAGGTACCTTTATTGAACTATTAATGTATGCTTAAATTTATGATATCAATAAAATAATATATTCTTATAATTTTTACCAGACATTTTGAAAAAAATAAACAGAACTACATTAAATTTGTTGTATGAAATCAAGTCTGTAAACGAGCGCCTTGAAAAAATAGAAAATTTACTTTTAACGAAATCTATACCTGAAAATAACGAAAAGGATATGATAGATATTAATGAAACTTTTTATAGTTTACCACTAACTACTGAACAACAACTGATTGAATTTGAAAAACAATTGCTTGAATCAAGTTTCAAAAATAAAATGGTAAACTATTGCTTATTATTGACACTTGAATAGTTAAATTAATGTAATAATATTATTCAATATTATATTTTATGTTACTTAATACACATTCCAATTAATCCAATTCTATATTATATGTCTAAATATGATAGATTTAGCATCTTGTAGCTGTTAATAATACAATACATTGGCAGACTATTAAGCTATTTAATATTTAAAAATAATAAATTAAAAATTCCTTGTTTTTCATTAAAAAAAAGGTTAATATTCATAGTTTTAATGTTTGTTTATAATAAATTCACATTTGATGAAAAATATATACTATATAATTGTAACTTGTATAGAATCAAAACAGGAAAAAAAAATTTATGTTGTTAGTTTAATATATCAATTGACCTTTTATCAAAATATATGGTAAACATTATATGTGAAAATGTATACATTGGTTATAAAGATATTTCATTTTTACAGTTATAATAAATACTCATGAGTTCATGACTTACTTAACAAAATTAATGTTAAAAAAATGTATAAATACAGATAATGTCAAACCGATTGAATGTACTTCAGTATAAAAATTATCAAAATTAAATAAGTGCTGAATTCACACATATTTGAGAATATATATGTAATATATTTTTATTTATAATGCAATTTTTAGTATGTTTATATAATTTTTGTTTATGATATTATTAATATTTTGAAATAACTAATGAGTACCTAGTCATTTGAATCATAAGGGAGATTAGGTTAAATATATTTTTTAGTAAATTAATTAAATTTTGTATATATCAAAAATAAGAAATACATTAATCTATTTAAAAAGTGTCCTACTACATTATTTCTACACCTCATTGTTCTTATTGATTAATAAATTAATATAAATACAATTTCTATAGGTGATAGAATTATCGCGTCTAGTGCGTCATACTTTGCCAAGCACAGTGAGAGCTATCTTAAGATTTTTATTTGTTGACTCTTTATTATCTGAGTACAGCTATAAGGGGCAGAAAAAGAAAAAAGTTTTTTCAACTTTATCAAGCTGTTCGTTGATATTTGGTAAAATTATTAAGTATTATGTAATTATTACATTAATGTATTTAAATTTACTAATTTATCCTTCAATATGTTTTCAGATTCTTTAAAAAAGATTCAAAAATTTAAAAATTTCAATTCAATTGATGTCGAAACCCCTATCAAAGTGTTTATTGCTGGTGCAAAATTTAGACTTAAAGAACAACCAAATGATGTGGTGCTATAACAAATGAAAAAATAAATTAAATAAATTATTAATACATTTTTTTTTTTATTGTTTCAATAATAATACAAAACAATTTGTATGAAAGTATTTAAACTGAATAAAGAGTTCATGATATAATTATGTACCTATTGTTTAAATTTTGAGAAGAGAAATGATTATATAAGTACTGTTCTAGTTTTATTATAATTCTTTTGAATCTATCCAATTCATATAGTAATCTTTGATTCATGAAATGTGTTGGCATTCAAACCTGTTGGGGCTTCTAAAAAGACTACAAAATGTTTACAGGGATTTTATGTACAACGTATTACATAATATAATACTAATAAGAAACTGGTGAAAATTTAAGAAAATCGATATGAACAAATTTAAAACTTCTGAAAATGTAATTTTTCCTATTTTCCTCATGAATAATTCGTTAAATCAAATACACATTAATAAAATGTATTTAAATAGATATTTAACGTATAATGTATGTGTATATAATATATATATATATTATAATATACTCATTAAAATATTATTAAACTATGATTTAAAATATATATTTTAGTATTATAATAAAAATAATATAAAATAAATATAACAAAATACTTATTTGATTATGATTTTAACTAAATTATTTTTATAATGAAACAAAAAAATGTAAAAAAAATATTTTTTCAGAATATCATATTAATGTCAAACTCGTGGCCAACCGACATTTTATAAATATTTTTTAAACATTTTTGTAATGAAAAAAATTGAAAATAATAATATTTATAAAATTATATTATTACTAAAAAATTATTATATAAATGAAAATAAAATATTTTTTTGCTATCTGGGTATCTCTATAATTGAAATATTGAATATGATTTAATTCTGTTACAAATTCAAAACTTTTATCAAGAACATCTAGTGTAAACGAAAATGTGTAAAAATATTATCTAGATTCCAAAAAAGTATAAAAAATGCCCGTAAAATTGAAAAAATGACCTAAAAATGCTACAAAATGACCCTAAATCCATAAAAGTACAAAAAATGCAAAATAAGGCAAAATAAAAACTATATATTTGGACTCGTATATGACCAAAACACATTTTGTGCTTGAAAAGCTATGTCCTGTAAATCCTAAAAAAAAATGCAAAATCCTATACTATCCTAGCCCTATTTATGAGTTATCAGCTGCGTCAAAATTTTGGTCATCGATCGTAGAGCAGTGCCACTTTGGTACTTCTGACTACTCTATGGACACAACCACGAAATACCATGTACAAATAATACCGTAATGATAATATATTTTATACTTATAATTTTCTGTCATAATAATACGACTCTAATTATTGAATACGACGAACAATATATATTTTTTTAAATGTTTTAATATTTTATAAAAATATGTGTATAATATTGAGTGTAATGCTTAATACTAGATTTCGGTGTCTTAATATTATTTAAACTAATATTATTATCTAGTAATGCACCTAATTGGTATAGTCTACATTCTACAAATGAAAAAATTATGCTTACCCGTGTGTTATACGGAAATTTTTATTTTTAAATTTAAAATTGTCCAGAAAAAAAATACAATTAATTTGGGGGTCGTTAGAATAACAAAATTCAACTAAAAATATTGACAGTGGCAGCAAAATAAAAATAAAATAACGATTAGATGTTTTCAATCTGATATCTGTGATTTTGTCGACATGACGACTTTTTGAAAATTCCTCTTGAAAGTGAGTCAAATAAAGATGAAAGGAATGTACGTCATCGATTACGGAGTGAGGGTGGAGACAATGTATGTTTCACGAGATGAGCGAAACATGTTATTATACAATAACGCAATCGGTGGAAAGGAAAGCGAGGAATTTATCATAAAATAAAAACACATGAAATCACGAAGTACTTCGGAGTGGGTATACGTACCAAACAGTAAAAATTGACACTCATTGAAAAAAAAAGGACGTAATTCGCACCATGGGGTATTCCTCGTTCCTCGGACAAGATAAAGGAAATGGGTGAATTGAATTTTAAAGAAATGATAGATTATTTCTTTTGTTGAACGATTCTAAGCTAAGCTTCAATACGAAAAAAAAAATTCCGTTTATATATTTAAACATTTGTTAGTATGTTTTATTTATAAAACCTCAATAGTTTTCTTATTTGAAAAATAAAAAAATTCTTTTTCATCAAAAATTTCAAAACATTTTCTGTCTGTATTCAAACGTTCTTAATGATTAGATAGTCCGATCATTGTTTATACTCATTTTAAAGTTTGAATTTGATATAAAAACAATCTATTGAGTAAAATTGTATAATAGTATACTTAAACTCACATAAAAACAAAAAACCTGAATCACGGTTTTTGAAAATTTTCAGTATTGTTAGTTAACAGTGATGAGTATAATCATATTAAATTTTTGAAATTTTTTTTAAATATCAAACATTTTATTAGAGGTAAACTTTAACGGAAAAAGATATTTTCAAAGTTCTATTCATAGTCCAAAAGAAGTTAAATTTTTTAAATTAGTATATACCTAACAATAGTATATGGTGAAAATTTCAAATTTCTAGCAATATTAGGTACTTTTCGAATTATGACTAAATAACATTATTGACAGAAATAAAATAAATAAAGAAAAAATAAACATCACTGTAAAATGTAAAACCAATAGTCTCCCCGTACTTCACTCAGAATTACAAAAATAATAATAATAGTAATAAATAATGAAATATTAGATAAGGGACACAGGCTAATACAGTTCTGTCAATAAATGTATAACATAACGCACAGGAGTATTGAGAAATACCTACTCTACAATACAGATACCATATAATATGAAATTTATATTGTTTACTTACATGTCTTAAGTCAATAATATAAAAATTAAAAAACCTTAAGAATAAGTAGTTATTACAGTTGTTAAAAGTTCACAATTATTACTATAAACTAAGAAAAAATGATTTGAAATAAAAATCAATGAATACCACGTTATACCTAATATAGTATCCATCGAAAAATCTTTCGGTTTTTTTTTCGAAATGAAATACCTAATTTTACATGTTGAAAAAAAATTACTTCTACTGAGCAATAAAATCTTAAATTATGCAATATGATAACCCTATATAATCGTATAGAAACTAGAAAATAACGCATGTTAAAAGGTTGAAGTGATCTTCGCATATTGATGTTTCAAAAAAAAAAATCAGTATGCACAATATAATACTGAAGACAACGCTGTGCCGTGATTGTTCGTTATAAATATTATAATAATGCCATACTACAGTAGAAGTGTACGTTTTTTTTTTCAAACCATCGTCATTGAATAATAATGTCTTCAATGACGTATTTGCGGTCACAGGGAGAGGTCCCTTTACTTGATCCAATGCAAGGTATTTTACCAGATATAAATGTGTTTTCAACTGTTTCAAGTAAACAAAGTGCTATCAGGATATTATTTTGGGATATTTTCATGCATTTTTGGTAATTACTAACGTGTTTTAAAAATTTTTAACCTATTTTAGTAACATTACAAAAAAAATAAAAAAAAGAGACAACTTAAGATTGAAATACCAACAATATTTATTAAACATAATTTATTTGTATTCTTATAATTTTACCCTATAAGAACATTAGATCATCAGGTTTTAAAATAAAACAATACCCGGATTTATTTATAAGTCATACTAATTTGGAAATTAAAAATTAAATTAATAGTTGTATATTAATTTTTGAAAACTGTCTACATTTTATCAATTTTTTTGAAGTTTTCGGGTCATTAATTCATATTTTGAAAGGCATTTAAATCTAAAACTCAAAAATCGCATATCATGTAATATATCTAGTCTAATAGATCCAAATAATACTTATTATCCTGTTCACAGACGTATGAGTAGAAAAAAGTTTTAATATCATAACAAAGTCGACTAAGGTAAAAAGCAATGATAAAATTCATTACTTTTAAAATTTTTCAAGTAATGAATTCCAATTTAAAATATTGCCTAATGTTAATGGCTCATGTTTGGTTTTAAAATTCCTGAGGGGGGCAAATGCCCCATCTTGCCCCCCCCTCTTCGGGCGCCTATACCTACATAATGTGTATATTATAGTCATCATTACGACGATTTCCGAGCTGCGGTTAAATACGAGTACCTATCTATATATGGATGTACAATGTACGCACCATTATCGCGTGAAAAAACTAGTTATTGATCTGATCGAAAAAAAGAGTTTAAAATACGCCTCCAACTGTTTTATTTCTACGAATACTTCTTGTAAGTTATGTTATGTATATACAATGATTTTTAAGTAGTTCAAGACGTAATGATAAGTTCCTTACCTCAATTACAGTCGAATGTTTCGGAATAACGTGTCCGAGAATTAACAAAAAAGCAAACTCCATGTCTCTATTATTTCCATGTCATTATTAGAACTTACCTGATTAACAGTATAAACCAGTAATTCATACTCAGGTTTCCATCGACTGCAGTGAATATATGAAAGTTATTGATATCAATGACGGAACAGATAAAAAAAAAAAAAACAAAAAAAAAAACAAACTCGTGAATTATTTAACGAATTCGACTACCTGACACCATTAAGTCGATCAAATCTGAGGTGTCGGAAAACGCTCGTATATGTACATACGAACGGATGAAGAGATGAGACCTTTTAAGTTTTGTCACGTTACGATTTTTATCGAGATCATACAAGATCTTATTGTTTCAGTGTCTTACGTTGTCGTACGTTCGAGTCGTATGAGTTCAATATAGAGTTTTAAATTATGTATTGGTGTACATAATGCGATTAAGTGTTTTTACTCACTGCTGTGAAGATAAAATAAACTGTACAGAAAAAAATGAATCGCTTTTATGGAAAACATATGTGACGTCTGCGACAAGAGAATGTACTTTTGTTCAAGTGCAGTAAAATACAAAACTACCCGTATCTAGTCGTACGCTACCGCTATCGTTTAAGCATACTTTACTTTGTGAGTTATTGTATTTTAGTAACAGCGCTCGTTTTTGTGGGTTGTAAACGTTCAGTAAGTACTTGACAGCTGATGTTTGTCAAGCCAGGGGCATCCTCAAGAGGCGACGATGAGGGCGATTCCTTCTACCATATTTATATAATAAATTTATTTTCATAATTCATTTGTTGATTCGGTTAGTATTATTTGATGTTTATTGGTGAAAAACATATATAAGTCGTAACAGGCGTAGGGTTTTCAAATAACAGAGTACTACTTATAATTGTATTATTATTATTATTATTTTTATTATTATCATTATTATTAATCAAATACTTTTTGTGGTTATTTCGAATGTTTTATAAGTTGAAAACGTCGATGATTTGAAGTCGAATGAACCCAAGATTTCTTTAATAATAACTACAAAAGGTCGTTAAATTGTGTTTCATAATTATTTTTATTCATATAACTGGCAATAACGAATTAATCATTTGCATTATTATATAATATAGTGTTAGGTCAGTTTACCTTAAATAAAATATTTTTAATTTGACCTCCACCCTTAAAAAAGTCTTTCGATTATATTTTGTTCGCTTGTATTCTTATTTCTTTTTGTTATCTACGCATAATATTATGTTTAAAGTATGTTCTATTTGCATTGTATTTAAGTGAATGTTTACGATTAATTAACTTATTAAAGTAACTATATCTCTATATAGATCAATTGCAATGGAAACAAATGAAAAATCGACGAAAAAAACTTTTTCCGTTTTTTTTTTCCAAAATATAGTGAGGTGTTTTTACCTTGATGATTTTTAATCGAAATTTTATTTTATAACTAATTTATCGTTCGATAAAAGTAGTAGTTACCTAATATTTGAATGACATAAAGACGAATAATTTAATTTAATACCTAGGTATTTAAAATGCTTATCAATAGAGGTAATACATAAATATTAACTTAACAATTATAATTACTTAACAATTAGTTGTAATATTTCGAATTTAAATTTCTCTGTAAACGGCATATTTTGTAAATATTCCCTAAAAAATCAAGCAAAAAGATATGAAGTGGATAATTAAGGAAAAGAAATAAATCATTTTATATTAAAAATACTTTTTAGAAAAAAATAATTTTAATACAATTAGTGTTTATTAATTTCTACTAAAATTATTGAAATTTTTCAGGACAAAGAATGTTTGTGAATTTACTCTTAAAAAACTTAGGTACAATATCTATCTAATATTAAATAGTGCATCCATAGATTTATGTTATTTATTTAAACACTAATATTACAATGTGCTACTTATTCAAATTTTACGCGTTTTATGGCGCTATAGTTTCTGTAAAAAAGTAGAACACTATTATTGTAGTGCCGCTGCAACAAATATCACGGATTCAGACATTCCGGTCTCGAGCGAAATTATCTCATATTAAAAAATATAATAAATTAGAAAATAAGGCCCCTTAATCGGTATCTAGTGTTTAAATTAAATTCCAAAAGAAATGATAAATATTCATAAGTTTTGAACGCTATTTTTTTTCTTGATTTTCGTAAATAGATTCCAAAATTTAAACACAAATTTAATCACGCAATTGCATCATCTTTTTCTATTGTTTTAAAACTATTAATATTTAAAAACTCACAATAAAAGTACTCTAAAATTTGACGATTTTATATTGCCTTTAAATTTAAATACATTTACCTGATATGTCTGTAGTTCAGCGTAGTTTTCTCTATCAGTAAATATCATCGACATATAGTTAGTCTATCCTTATTTCGGTTATTATTAATTTCAATTTCTAGTCCACTGCCTTCTTATTTATACTTCATATCATAATATGAAATGTCTCTGAATTAAACATCAATAATTATTATCTACGTATAAGTTGATAGGATCAATATTTTTTTAGACTCCACTTAATAACCGAAATTTCATCAATAAATATTAGTATAAGTGGTTATTATTGAAATTTATAATATATTATGATTGTATTATTGATATTACTTTGATTTACAAAATATTATTAATGATTTTTAATTTCCACGGTAAAATTAAAACTGTCTCTGTAAATAATTGATAAATAATTTGGCCATCATAAATCTTTGCTGTTATCAAAACGTAGTATCCTAGATTAAAAAAAAAAAGAAAAACAAACAACAATTCTCAAATGATTGACCCATTGACTGTTCATTAAGTTTCATTTACCTCGGTTTAGAATAAATGATAGTATAGAGAGTTTTAAATTTAAACATAACTATCGAGAACTATAATCGAAAAAAAACATTTTTTTTTTAATGCGCCCTGCCTATGAAAACAAATTTTTCAGATACTTATTTTTGTATCAGTTTTGTCAGATTTTTTTCCAAAAATATGAAGAGATTTGAGTTCCCGAAAATATAGTTGTATTCGATTTCTCTATTATTTGTAATTAACGTACTAAATTCCAATTTGATTTAATTATACTATCTGATTCAAGAGCAGCGAAAACTTAAATTTCTTGAGCTATTTTATAAACGGAGGCAAAAAATCATTTAGCACCCATAACACATTCCGAAAATAATCGGTTTAATGATTCAATATTATTGTATTCGTAATATCTACACAATATTATAGCGAATAATACAATTATGTTTTCTACAACAATATATAACAATATATAGTAATGTAATCCTGATTCAGATAATGTTATATACCAATATTAGTTATTATATATATACATATTATTGTTTCTCAAACATTTTATGATTATTATGTTTTGTATGTTTATTATACGGTGTACTACACAATTTCATTATATTATTTTTCATTGGCAGAAATGTATTGAATTAAATGAAAATTATGGTAATATAAGATTTTTTTAAGTATAAGTAGACAGTACTGTAAATTACATCTTATTTACGCCTACAACACTTACAGTTAGTCCATGTCGGTATTTACGGCTAATTTACTATATTTTCACATGTATCTACTTGTAGCTACTTTACAGTCCAACACAATTTTATTTCAATATAAATTTGGTATTTTACAAAACGTTTAAAGAACCGTATTCAGATAACTTACCATTTTCTTTCTCGATCAAAAATCGCTTGCGCTTTATCTTAAATGCCGCTGTCAGACGTATGTTATTATTTTTTCAAAACACTATAAGTCATTAAATTGATGTGACAAATAATATTATCATTGACATATTTAAAAAAAGAAAATGTATAATATTTATGATGCCCACTGCAGTCTCTATAAATTATTAATAATTTGTCGGTTTGAATATTGAGTAAATAGTACCTATATATAGTTATACCTAGCTATTTAAAAATAAAATTAATTTTTTCTATCAATATGGTAAAATATAATTTAATATACTTCATTAATGACTTTGACCTCAGATTCGTATATTTCAATTTAATACAAACAGTCCATAAATTATATGAAAATTAAATTGAAAAAAAAATAACAACGATTTATTTATTATCATCATATATTTGCCAACAATAAATAATAAATAGTAACATTTCGGTCGAATCTTTGAAAACCAACAGCGTAATTAAAACGTTTATGTAGGACTTCTTTCCAGTTTTCGAGTAAATAAAATATAATTCCAATAATAAATGTACACTACAGTTTATTATTCAAATACAAAGTAAGAAAACTATTGATCGCGACCATGTCAATTAGTCTTTGAACGTTGCAGTATTAAAATACGTATGTAAATAATTTTTTTTTACAAATGCGTTTAAACAAGTACAAAATTAGACGATTTGTTCCACGGATGATTTCGTTAACAATTTAAATAGGTTATAAAATAATATAGAACTTACATAATAATACTATGGACGAGAACAGTGTACGCATTTACATATTATACACGTAAAAAACGGCACGTGATTCTTCGTCATTTTTAATGATGTTTGATGATAAACACAATCGAATCATAGTAATTATACCGAAACGTACAATATTGTATACTAAGGTATTTTCGCGATATTTCATGTACAAAAATACTTTCAACAAGGGGAAAAAATAATAAAATAATATTACCAACAATTATATATTATCATACTATGTAATATGTTATATATATTATATAATATGTTTCTTAAATCGCCGATTTATCGTGTTATACCCGAGGGCTATGGTATCGACAAATAACTTTTGGAAAAAGACTAGACGCGTACGAAGTTATACACTAAACTCGAGTCATAGGCGTACATGACCTATGAACACGACAATAGTAACCTGCCGGTACGACACAGAAGAGTGTTTTGGGAACAAAAACAGGTTTCACTCGAAAAACATGCACGCGGTACGAGCACGAGCAGCGCGCACGAGACGATTTCGGAACGGGCAAAAGCCGCGAGACGCGCGCGATAAACGGTCGCTGACGGAACAAAGGCCCGCGAGGGCCGATCACGGGTCGGCGGCGGTCAGAGGGCCGTCTCCAGCGTGGAACACGTCGCGGCGGACTGCAGGCCTTTGAGCGTGCGGTTGACGAGCGCGGCGGACCTGGGCACGACGGCCGCGGTGTCGGATTGGTCCTCGTCTTCGCGACAATCTTCCTGTATTGTCGAAGCGAGCACGTTCGACCTCCACGACGACGGCGCCCTCTTGCCGCCCGCCGTGGGACCGCCGCCGCCACCGCCGCGGAACGCGGGCGCCGCGGTCCTCACGGGCGGCGGCGGCGGTGGCTGCTGTAGCCTGACCACGGCCGACTGTTGCGTGCGCCTGCCGCCCGCCATGTTGGTCTGCAGCAGCAGCCGTTTGAAGTCGTACCTCGCGGACCGGTCGTCGCGCGGCCGGCACCGGTCCGACTGCCGTTCGGCGGCGACCGTCGGCTGCGGCCGCGGTACCGGCTGAGCCACCGCCGCGGCCACCGGGCACGGCGCCCCCGCCGGCTGTTGGCCGAGCAACCGTTTTTTCGACTCGTGAATGGCCGCGTACAAGTCCATGGCCGACCGGCCGGACGCCGGCCGTACGAACGGCGTGGCCGCCGGACCGCGATCAGCCGACCGAGGCGACCGCGGTGATAACTGCTGCTGCTGATGCTGCTGCTGCTGCTGCTGGTGTAGGCCGTCCGGCGACCGCGGTTGTAACGACCGATGTTGGCCGTCCGGCGACCGCGGTTGTAACGACCGGTGTTGGCCGTCCGGCGACCGCGGTTGTAGTAACCGGTGTTGGCCGTCGGGCGGAGAACGGTCGTACGTCACGACACGCCGACCCGCGGCGGCGCGATAGTCTTGTATCGGCGATATGTTGTTGCTGCTCATGTCGATCTGCCCGGCACTCCGGTCGTTCTTCACCGGCGTCGACGCCGACACATTCTGTTTGTCGCCCGGGCTCCGGCGGTTACCGCTGTGGTTCAGCGTCTCAGGCGACAACGTGCCTAAATTCGGAAAACCGTATGTTATACTAAACGTCGCAAAATGTCCGGATGTCAGAAAACCGAAACGCAATCGAACACAATAATAATTGTTATATAACATCGTAAAAGCCACGTGCCCGGGATATTGATGGTAGACTTTAATGGTCACGCGTGCCTGCGTCGCAGTACACAGGTGAATGAATACTCGAAACTTTTCCAATACCACACGCGAAGTTCGGCCGAGATCAGTGAGTAAAAATAGAGTTTCCCTAACTCACGAGGTAGGTACTTGCGGCGATGTACATCGTATTATATATAAAATATATATTATATTATTTTTTATTTTTTATTATATTTATTAATATTATATATATATATATAAAACGGACGATTCTCATTTCGAAAACGACGAGAAGTTATTTGAGTCGTTAAAGTTTTAAACTTGCTGCCCCGAGATGTGTGTGATAAAAAAAAGTTGAACTGTGCATTCTGCACAAGCGAGTGTATGTATGTTGAACAATTCAAAAAATAAATAGTCCTTTTTCACCGAATTCACTTTTAGGTCATCATCAAAAACAACATTTTAAAAGTCACTGTTGTAGTGTGAAATTTAATTAATTTGATGGTTAACTTTTACTATGATAATATTGTATTTCATTTTAAAATGCGATATTATCTCATTTGATTACTTTTTAACACAATTAATAATTGTTTGAAAATTAAATAAATGAAAATTAATGAGGTAACAGAATACCTACTTTATGCGATACGAGTTCATAATTCAGACGCGATTGAAAATTACACACTAAACAAATAAAGATTTTTTATTAAAATGTAATAAATGTAAATAATAAAAAAAATGTAACAATATGAGACCCGACAGTTGTATAAACACCGAATATTATCAATATTTGATTTTGATCGTTTAATATTAGCAATTATATGTATTGAAATAATTGTAAACGGTAATTATTTATGTAAACATACAAATTAGAATAAATAAAACATTTTAAAAAGAGATTCGACTAATGGGTTACTTCCTTATCTTGATAGTTAAACTTAACTACTTATATCGTAGTATGTTTATAACAGTATGTCACAGTGAACTATTTTTTTCAAACGAGCGAATAGAAAATATAAATTTGTACGAAATAAAAATACATTTGCGACAAAAGTGAAATTCTGATTGGGATAAATTAATAATGTTGAATTCGTTGGAGCAATTGGTAAAACGTTTTTGGTCCCGACGAAAAGGGTATAATCGGCTTTTAAATAATAATCGCCACGGTAAAAAGAGAGATAATATATTACTGTTAGTGAAAAATGGCAGCGGCGACAGAGAATTGATCTTTTTCAAACGGGTGAAACCGTACACGCGGAAAAGGAAAAGGTGCGCGCGGATGCTGACGGAAAACGGTCATTTCCGTTTTTTTTTTTCCAATATTACTTTACGCTGATCGGTTAACGCCGCCGCCACGCCGTATTTTAATCATTAGCGTCGGAACAACGGCGATTATATCGGCGCGCACAGGGTCACGCCATTATGAAACGAGTTGTGCCGAGAGTTTATGGTTTTTACCGCGAACGCGCGTCGTCGGACCGTCATCATCGTATTATCGTCCGGTGCCGGTGCGGGCGATTCGACTCGTCTGGTTTTTCGGTGCGGGCGGGCCACGGACACGCCGTGGCAACGGTTTACTTTGCCTCCCGCGCGTCTGTGCACGACGCGGACGGACACCCGGCGTACCGGTTTCGTGCGCGCGCGGTCGGCCGTGTTCGATTAGAAAGTAAAATGCACACATAGAATAAATTAAAAAAAAAAATTAAAAAAAAAAAACGATGAAAACAATCGCACGCAACACGCCGTCGCAGACACGATTGTGACGATACTGTTACATTTATTCGATCAAAACGACATTGGTTATCGACAGGAGCGTCATTTAACAGACGTAAGGGTGTGCACTGAGCTCTCCGCTACTTTCATGTAGTATTTTTTTTTTCAACTTTCTGAGCCGAAATGAATGATTTCGATTTCAAATTATGAGCTGTGGCGTAATAAGATATTCTTTCTGGGTTAAAAAATATTTCATGCATAGAGACGAAAATGGCTTCAATTCCAAATTCTAATAATGATTAGCAAAATACAACTATCTGATCAGCACATCTCACAAATGCATCTAATTTTTTTAATGTAATTTAGTAAGCGAGAAATTATGTAATAAATATTTCAATTTAAAACATAATGTATTTTGAAAAACATTAATCCAACTAGAGAGATTTTAATTTCCAAAGTCTCTTCACAAAATTATCAAATACATAAGTAATCGATTTGATGATTATATTATTTATGTATGTTATATTTTACTGATTTTACTTTAGTTTTCCATTGAGTTTAGAAATAATATTGAGAATTTCAAGTAATAACTTTTTAAAACTACATAGTAGGTCATATGTCTGATCTATAAAGATTCCTAACGAACATTTAAGACTAATCTTAAGATCCAAAAACACAATAAATTGTTGTAAAACCATTTCATTCTTAACTTAGAATCAGAAAAGATACCAAGAAGGATCTATCTCCTCATAATTTCATAATCACATCAGCGACTATAAGTGTGTTATCTAATTTTACATCCCGTAGACTTTTTGAAAATTATTTCCCTGGTTTTTCGTTGTCTCCATCTTACATTATTATTCGATGCATATAAATTAAGTATCCCATAAGTAAACGAAGAGAAAGTAATTTAATTACCAATTAAGTATACCTTACGTATACAAATGTATGGTAAATTTTATATGATAAGGTTCGGGACTTAAAGTGCAAAAACTATTTAAATATAATTGCGGGTATTTCAAAAATGTTTTATTGATGTCTCATAACGTGTTGCATTGTACATTGTAATGCATAAAAAAGCGTAGAAATCACAACACTGTTCAGCAGTGAATTAGTATGCTTATTTTTATTTACGAGAACGCGATATCGTATTTATTAAAGTTTTATACCTAGAGTCTAGACAGTTATTTTTATGACTTTAACTAGATAAAACGAATTGCTTTCTAACCACACGCGTAGAATCGTTTTTTACAGACGGTACAGCTTATATCAATGGAAAAGTAAATAGCTTTTTTCTCTACATTTCACTGAACTTGTTGATATTAAAAAATGAATTCATTGAGTATTATTATTAAAATATTCTAGAAATCAACAATATAATCAATAACATATCATTTTAAAAGACTTTTAAGTACCTACTCAGTTTGTATGCAGCTATTATAAATGATTTTCTACAATCTCGAATCTCATACCATCAATATCCCAAGGAATGCAATGAATAATTAAGTTCGTGAGTAATAATTAATATATGTGAGTATCTTACCTTATTTCGTTAATCTAGTTTGTTAATAATCTTCAAATACCATTAAGCTACCAGTGTGAAAATCAAAATGTTCAGTAACAAACATTTACAGTATAACTAGTTTGAACGTAAACCCAAGCAAATTGTGATGAGTATTTAAGCTAAAATAAGTATCTAAATAATAAATATGTACAAGTGTATGTGTGTGTGTGTGTGTGTGTGTGTGTGTGTGTGTGTGTGTGTGTGTGTGTTTGTGTGCATACGGATTAAAATTTACAATACACCATAGCTGTGAGACCCATAGAGTATAAGTCAAATCATCACACAACATTGTTCAAAAAAATATAAACAAATAAATAAAAAGTTGCTTAAATGTAACATCAATAAAATTCGTTTAATTAGTGTAAAAAGTCCATGCAAATTAAAAATAAAATATTTACATTAATTCTATACAGTCTACTCATAATCAGTAGGTATTGCACTTGAGGTATCATAGAATAAAAAAATATAAAAATTGTAATTACTAGATAATATACTATCTACATATGCAAAATTTTACTACTCTACTTTCGTACATAAACTTAAATTATGTAATGCTCAAAAAATACAAATATTATTATTAATATTCTATTGCTCAATATGGTCGATTACAAATATGTAAATTTATAATTTTTTTATGTTTAAAACACGTATTTGTTGTAAGAAATTATTTATAAATATAAACAGCAAATTAAAATGCGTTGAAGTAATTTTTTGTATCAATTTTGTAATACGTATCATACAAGATTATAATATAATTGTTTATTTGAAAGTTTATTCTGACAAAACAATTTGAAAAATAAACTAATTTATATTTTAGAGATTTAATCAAAATGAACATTGATATTTTAAGTTTTAAAGTACTAAGTAGAATTATTACAGTTGTCAAAATAAATTTTTAAGTAACAAAAAAAAAAGTAAAAACGAAATACTATACTCTACATTTTTATGAAACATTCAATACAATTTATATTATTCAATTTACTATTTTCACTTAAAGTATACATAATTTATTTCAATTAATCAAGATTTTTGTCATATATATTATAATTAGGGCTGAGGACTTCTAGTACTTAAAAATCTCAAAATATGCATGCACTTATGCACTAAAAAAACAAGAAATATGCACTTAAATCGGCCTTAAACATGTATTTTATTTTACTAATTCGTCTAATTATAATATTCATATAAAAAAAAAAATGTAAAATTATTTATTGATTAATTACTTAATTGTAGTAAATACTTGAAAAATTCAATGTTTTCGTACAGAAAAATTTCAAAAAGATGAAATAATATATGTCACGAAAATATTTCATGCAGTGCACATGATCTAATAAAACATGAGTATTCGTTAAAATATGACGGCAACTGAAGTTCACTTCTTATACGCGTTTCGATTTTATCGGACAGAAAGTAAATTATCTAAACGATAATTATTTTTAAACAGAAAATTTACCTATTTGTTCTTTTTTGTCTAAACTAATTAAGAACTTTTATCGAAAATTACCAAATATGATTTTAATTTTCATAATATACTCAAATATGCATTTATATGCAATAATGACAAAATATGTAACAATATGCAAATTTAAGTTTTAAATACGACTCTTACTGGTATTATGAAACATATTTGTTAATCACTAATATGATTCTACGATCTTTCTAAACAAATATGAAAAAACTAGAAGTCCTCAGCCCTAATTATAATATACGCGACCGACAATACTACGATTTTTATCTTATTATCTTTGTATTTTATTATTTAGTTTTGTATCATAAATTAAATTTTAACTTAAAACATTTAGTATGATATATGTATATCTAGTTTATAGTACCGTTATCTTGCTCGATCCAGTCGAGCAAATGATACAATAATTAAATTACATGACTTTGGCTAGATAAAGAAACGGACGTACAACAAGTAATTAAAAGTAAGTTGTTATATACACATTTCATCAAGTTACTACGATACTTAAATGATTTTCCATAATATTTTCAATATTAAAAAATTATAAAATAGGAAAATTCTACAGTTGAACTTAAATCTGTTATATTTTTAACAAAACAAAAGCATTAACTAAAACAATAATAAATGATTCCTGAGGTAACGAGAAAATGAACAAAAAATTTAAAACAATTAATTGCTTTTAAAGCCGTACAGTAAAAAATGCTATACCTACATAAAATAAATATCTAAAACTTTTATAATAATGATATAAAATATTATTTTTCAAAAATATTATTCGTTGTTTCTAAGTATTGTTCTATAAAAATAGTAGCTAAAATTGCATAGGTAAATACAATGTTATTTGTCATGTGAATTACTCAGAAACCATCATATATGAAGTATATTATTGTAACGTTGGCACGGAGTTATGAGACATTTCTTAGCTATATACATATACTTAAATTCTATGTGCAATTCACATAAATAAATAAAACCCAAAATATCATGCAGGTCACACCAAAACAGTCAATAATTAGTGTATATAAAAAAATTAAAATTAGGAACATAATTATATATCCGTTCATGTATATTTATCATTAGTTTTAGATTAATATCATTTATCGTCATCATAGTTAATACTGTACACCGATCCCATAGAAGAAAAAACTGTACAAATTGAAAAACCTGCCGTTTAGTTGGCGGACAACAAATCACCTGTTTTGGTTAGAACAATAGAATGTATTTTGTGAAAGTTGTCGTTTTACAACAACCAAGTTGCGCGTGTGCAAAAAAAAAAAAAAAACAAAATTAACTAAATACAAATCAGTGATCACACGAAGTAAACAACTATTTACATAATATTCGATTAGTAGTATATTATTGTCGTGTATACCTACGTACTAAATACCAATTCAAACGCTAATAACACAATACAAAAAAGGTGTGCAAATAAAAAACATGACGTATAGCCGTTTTGCGCTACAGTCGCGTGCGAGCGAGTCTACCAAATATCCGTTCTGTCTGTAAAATGATTACCTTGAGCGTTTTCGCTGCGGGCCTTCTGCAGCGCCACCAGCATGTTCGGCGACTTGGCCACGACCCGGGGGCTGGTGGCGTTCGCCTGCCTGTAGCTGTCGCTGCGTTTCACGACCGACTTGACCTCGTCCAGGCTCGTCTCCAGGCACTCGGTGGGGTCTTGCATCCGGACGTACGCGCCTTTCACCACCTCTTTGGGTGACAGGCTGCGCCGGGTGGGCGATATCATCGGCGACACGGGCTTGCCGGCGTGCGGGTGAGCTCGACTGTTGTCCGGCAACACCACGCGCGACGACGGCTGCTGCGGTCGACTCAACACGCCGCCGTTGGCCGTCGCCGCCGTCGCCGCCGCCACCGTCAACGGGAACGCGGTCTTGGAGCGCCTCTGGCCCGGCGAACAGGTCAGCGGTATGGGCACCAGCGGTTTCAGCTGGGTCGGCGTCGTCTGCGCCGACGGCGGGTTTTGTTCCGAGAGCAGCTTTTTGTTGGGGCCCACGACGTGCTGCGCGGAGTACACGATGTTGTGTTGTTTGGTCACCGGCCGGACGTTCAAAGGGGAACGGGGTATGACCTAGAGAGAAACAAAAAAAACAAAAAAAACAACCAAATTATTAGTACTTATAGTTGTAACGATGAGCGCAACGTAACATGATTACCGTCACATTATACCATCATATTTAATATTTATTTAAGTTATTTGATCAAAAACAAAATTCAGATATTACCAAACATACTGTGATCACTAATATTACCCGCCAAAATGTATATGGAAAAACGGATTGTTGTACCTTCATCCCTCTAATCTAAGAACAACATGTCACTGTCAACTAATATTAAAACGACAATACAAATACGAAGAATGATTTTTAGCACAGAAGAATTTCGCACATTGATGATGCACATTTCGATAATTTCTGTTTTTGCCTTGGAACAGTTTTTGATCAACTGGTTAGCCGTCGTAAAGGCAATTATTCAAGAATTTACCATTGGATTTGTTGTGCCATTTCTAGCACAAACCCTTCCTTGACCACTTGTTTTCAAGTACCAAATATGGTTTACGCCATTTATCTGTCGAAATATGGGTCGCGTGTAATAACACTACACGGTAGAAACACGTGTACGTATTACGTATTACGTATTATACGGGATAATTATTCTTTGGTCTCTCAGTGGCTTTCCGTTATGCACGACAAAGTCATAACAAATTTATTTCACGTATGTTTTTTTTTTTGTTTTTGCTTACGAAATTTCGTACGGTATTTTCTACACAAAACATTCGACCGGTCGAGGCAAACCCTGCACGCTACCCGCGGAAATCCCGAACGCGCGACCGATCCCCCCATTCCGCCGGAACGGTATAAACACTGAATGCCGAAACGGACACGCCGCAGATTACGTACTTGCGACATGAGGGCATTTTTACTGTTGACGGGCATCTGCTGAACGTTGGCGTTCGCCACGCACGGCCCCGGCTCGAACGTGTTGGTCGTGTGTATCTTCTTCCTGCGCTTCAGGCTGTCCGAAGTGTATATGACCTTGCCCTCGGCGTTCAGCGTGACCCTGGCGCCCACGGCCTTCTTCCTGTCGGACAGCGACGAGCCGACGGGCAGCTCGTCCAGGTGCACGAACCCGTTACTGCCGGCCGGCTGCTGCTGCGGCTGGACCGCGGGCCGCTGCTGCTGCTGCAGCGCCGGCTCCGGCATCACGTGCGCCAGCGTCACGTACTCGCCGTAGTCCTCGTACTGCGGCGGCTGTAGCGCGGCCGCGGCCACGGCCGCGCCGTGCGCCATCAGCGTCTGGAGGCTCACCTCGTCGTCGCTGATCGGCGGCGTGATGACGCACATGGACGGTATGCGGCTGGTGTTGATGGTCGTCTTGACCCGCAGCCTCTCCACGCGGTCCACGCCCTCCAGGTCGCTGCACTCGGACATCTCCAGGTCGACGGACGGGTTGGTGATCGAGTCCACGGGCGAGCTGCACGTGTTGTGCCCGCTGTCGGGCGATTCGCCGCCGCAGCCTCCGCCGGCGCCGCCGCCGCCCTGGCGGTCGGCCGCGCCCGGCCGCGGCTCCACGTCGATCATCAGGCCCTCCTCCTTGTACCGCGTCACGTTCTCCTTGGTCAGCCGGGACGGCGCCGTCTTGGACTTGTCGTACGCGTCCCTCGGGCCGCCCGAGTGCTGCAGGTTCCGGTCCGGCAGCGACCCGCCGTACGCGCAGTCCAGCGACACGGAGGACGACCTGCCGCCGGACAGCTTGCTGCCGCCCCGCTCCGGGACGTTGGGCGGCGACACCATCAGCGACGTGCACACCGTGCCCGCCGAGCTGGCCGTGGTCGACGTGCTGCCGCGGCCGAACACGTCGTACTCGCTCTCCGCCGACGACGACTGGAAGCTAGGCGTCAGCGCCGACGTCGAGTGCAGCGCGGACATGGGCTGCTGCAGCGGCTCCTCCTCCCGCAACGTCTTCAGCCCGCTGTCCACGTGGAACGACGTGTAATAGCCCTCGGTGTCGCACGAGTACGTGGAACCGGTCTCGCCCTCGTCGCTGGTCACCGAGCTGCCGCCGTGGTACGTCGGCTTCGTGCTGCCGCTGCAACTGCTGACGCTGGACCTGTGGGGGCACACGGAAACGGACACACGTTGAGAACGATATCACTATTGATTATTCGTTCGTTCGATACGCGATGTTGTATATTTTTGACACTGCTCGGTAGATCGTTTATTTTAATTTTTTTTTTAAACTAACTGATTCTAATACGTTGTTTTATTTCTTTTTCACCGTCGAGAAATCGTTGTAACGGTGCAACAATTATTATTATTATTATTATTATTATTATTATTATAAACGATATTCAAACACATATTTAATTTAAAATTCCTACGGTGTCGTCGTTATACTACAACATCCAATAGCACCAGTGCATATTTGAATGATAAAATATTATATTTGGTATAATGGAATTGATATTCAAAAGTATACTTGATTTAAACAATACAAAATAATGTATGACCGTTTGGGTGTGAATGATTTTTATGATACTCATTCCAAATAAAACCGTTTTTTTTTTTTTTAATTTTACTCTACCTAGTAGCAATTTAAAGTAATAAAGTCATTCAAATTTGAATTTACGTATTAATACAGCGTTTCCCAATAGGATGAAAAGTCCTCCCTAGGAAGGAATTAATGTACTGCATGAGAGGTATTACAAATGATTATATATTATATAATTATATAATTATACATGATGAAGATGCAAAAATAAAATATAAATTGGACAAATTTACCATCTCTAAAATTAAAAACAATAAGCCAATAAGTTATGTATTATATTATGTACTTATTGTTTTTGATAATAACCGAAAAAAAGGTAATTATGAGAGGAATGAGATTTTTTATAATAAACAAAGGGGATGTAGAATAAAAAAAGTTGAAAAATACTGTTGTGATATATCATATTGTATTAAAATAGTAAAAATAAGTTGTTCTGTTCTTTCGATTTATCGTGAAAAAAGTTAATGATAAAATAATTTACTTATTTTATATTCATTCTACGCCCGCATGAATTCAAATAATTACTACAAACACAATAATAAAATACATTGCATCTAAAAAGAATTATAAATTCCTACTGAATTCCAGCGATTATTGGATTTTTATTTTATTAAAACACTCTAATGGTTTTAAACATTTTTAAAATGTATACCTAAATATTTTCTTTGTGTACACATTATCTTTTTTTAGCGTATTCAAAACATAGGAATAATGTAATAGGGTGGTCTTATCTTCAGCCTATGTGTACATTAAACATACTGACACTTTTAAATATTATAATGGTTTCATGTGTATTATAGTGTGTATTGGTTACTGATGTTTAAATGATTATACATATTTATTGAGTGCTGTAAGGACTCTTTGTTTTGTTTAAAATATGTACTTATACATGTTTTATA
The DNA here is from genome assembly GCA_027580255.1 of Therioaphis trifolii. NCBI lineage: Eukaryota > Metazoa > Arthropoda > Insecta > Hemiptera > Aphididae > Therioaphis > Therioaphis trifolii. The sequence continues at coordinate 148,827,230 of CM050404.1, read as the reverse complement.
AACTATAAATGTTTTTTTTTGTTATTTTTACATTTTAAATAAAATATTAAAAATATATTCTCAAATATTAATTTTTCTAGAACTCAAAAAACTGATTTTATAATAGTTTTTAATATCATTGTGATTTAAATATATTTTTAAGTACCGTAAAATAAATATGTATCGTACTAATTAAGTAATTTCATTTCATCTTTTATTATTTTAACGACGAGATAAAAAATGTGTTATTGAATTCGTTGGTTACCTTGGCACGTGACTAGTTGAAGTAGACTGTCCACTCTCTGAACTCGCTGACCAATTGCCAGATGAAGAATGCACTGGCTCGTCCTTATCCCATTTTCTTCTCGCTAGTCCCACTTTTCCTTTGTCTCTCAATTTAACGGCTGCCGACGATGGAGATTCTATGTTTTTGAACTGTTTCAACCTCATTCTTCCCCAATCCTTCAACAAATCAAGATTGGACTTTTTCTCAGTCAACACAACGGTGGTGCTGCTGGACACGATGTCATCAGAATCTTTATTACTGTCTGATAATGAGCTGAAAATAAAACGAAATACGTTAGTTCAGACGTTCGAAAATTCGTTCGATTGTTAAGGTCACGCTACCCAATAACGGCTTCTAATTCTTTTTGGTCTGTTCCAGCAATCGTATTCCTCCTCTTGCCCCGAGGTCTTCTGCTCTTTCGTCGTCTGACAGACGTTTCATATTCAACGTTCTGCAGAGATCTCCTAAGCGCGCTCATACGGTTGAAACTCTTTCCAGAGACGTCAACTTCGACTATTTCCGGCGGAAATCTAAAAAATATCATTTAAATTAACAATCGATTTTGATCGAAAATGAGTCACATTATTTGTATAGGTACACATTTATACACTGCGATATAAAACATAATCGTTATTACTTACTTGAGTGCGATAACCTGTTGTTGTTCTTCGGGCGATGGAAGTTTATGGTCAGTTTGATCATTTGATATTGGGCTTGGATCTCTAGGTATTCTAGACGAACAATCAGGAGCAACGGTAATATCTCCAAGAATTTCTTCTGATGTCCATGGACGAAGACTCGTAATTGCCGCGGGCTGGAATGTTTGATTAAATATTGTCATTAAATTAAATACCTATACTAATCGAATGACTAATATATTCATTATGATATATAATAGCAATTAGCACGTGAACCGATGGACTAATGTAAATCTAAGTATATGATACAAGTTGAATTAGTTGTTAAGGTTAGAATGAATTTGTATTTACTGGTTGGTTTTTTTTTGTTGATATTTATGAGTTTATTACTTACGAGTTAGGTAAGTATATGAGTACATCCAAATAAAAACTGAGAATAATAATCGATATGAATTTTGTCATTGTGATATTTGTATGGTAACAAATTTACAATAATTAGAGTAAAATTAGTATGTGTAGATCAGACTTAATAAACATTTTATTTATGAAACATTTTGAATCGGGTATACTGTTCAAAGTATTAAAATACGTTGAAGTATTTTACGCACTAAATAGTACATTCAACGCTATAGGCTATGGCCGGTGTCCGAGTCTAATGTGTATATCGTTTTGTGCGTCTATGTAACAAGACTAAAGCAACCTTGACCGATACAATTGAGAATTGTCTCTAACATTTGTCTTCAACTGAATCATCGTATAAGAGTATTCAGAGAATTCAAGGGCAGGTACTAATATAAAAAAAAACTTTCTCACTTCTAGAGAATTTTATTACTATTTTCAAAATATCAATGTATTTTAACATTTCGATGAGTTCACTCTTGTTGGTGTCTGTATTTTTCAAAAGATAATAATAATAGTAAATAAATGATTTGTTTATACTTTTTTCACCTATTGATTTAATTAAATTAGAAGTATGATGATATGTTATAAACAATAAGTATAGAATATACACTAAACAGTTATACACTTTACCCCTTTGAGATCAGATGACATTAAAAAATAAACAGTATTTTATGACAGTAATAAATGACACATTAAAATATAATATATTCTTTGGTTAATATTAAAATAATTTTATTTTTGTTTACGCTTCGTGAGTGTAAGGTTTTTGTTTATTCTTATGTGTTGAAAATAGGTATAAATCAATCGATATGAACAAAATTCTAAATGGGTTCTATTTGTTACTTATAGACTACAGACGGCGCATATACACGTTCTTACTATGTTAAATATGAATAAACGATAAATTATTTCATACAAAGAACAATGGATGAAATAAATCGTCAGTTTACAGATATATATGCTTCGGTTTGAGAGGCGATTTGATTATTACAACCAACCAATGCTCAACACACCTGTTACATCCGGTAATAATTAATCTCTTCCTTTTACTGGAGTTTATACATTTTTATACTTTTTTTTTTCGTCCTAACTTTTATGCGCGTAACTAAACAATTCGTGTCGTAAAACATATTTAATATCTGTTGAATAATTAAACTCACAATGCCCTTAGTCATTTAGAAAGTTTAGACCCTTTATCGACACACACACACACACACACACACACACACACACACACACACACACACACACACACACACACACACAATTTATATAAATACGTGATGGGGCAGAATTTAAGGAAATCGTCATTTTATTTGTTTATTAATGTAGGAAATATTAATAACTGGGTCGAAAACTCGTACAAAATGTTGAAATAACGGTTAAATATACTTCGTGTTTTGAATTTTGATCCTAACATTAACGAATGTTGTAACGGCTATTAATGATACGCACATAATTTATTGTTATTATATTACATTATATCCGTAGGTAAGTTTAAAAGTTACTAATGTGTCTAATTTGTATTATGAAATGATTTTATTGCGGTTGAATCATATCAATATATTTAAATCATTAGTCACTTTGAACGAACAAATGTAATTCTTGTATCAATAAAACGTATCATATATTCACATGTATATAGTACACATGAGTTATAACTTACACCATATGTAAATAATAATAAAATTATTAAATAATGAGACTGATGATGCTGTTTTTATATTCACTTTTCTTTATAATACGTATATTTATTATAATATAGTCTTTTATTTTGTTTATATTATCTGAATTATTTATTTTTATTACTTAGTACTCCAAATTTATCAATGAGATATTATTCTTATAGTAGTGAATTGGGAAACGATACTCATTATTTTATTAGTATTTATTATCTAAATGTACCATAAAATGTCCATAAATTATAATTATTATGTTTCACTTTATCTACAGGTATATAATATCAAAATACATAATACAATTATAAACTAAGTTAAGTTGTTGTTTATTATTACAATCAATATTGTATAATTTAGTGGGTTAAAATGAAGAATTGAGATGCGGAAAATTACGTAATATATTCATTCGCTGCATAGGCGTAATAGTAATATTAGCAATTTAATACGGACCTTTCTGAGTTCTATGTCATTGGGTAAACAACTGTCGTCAAGAGATCGCTTTCGCCTTGATAATCTATGGACGTGAGGTTTGTTGGTGTACACTTTGCTCGGGACTCCGGCCTGTTCATAAAGCCTTTTAACCCAGGCAGGTCTGTTATCTGCGGACAGTAAATTCTTGCTCTCTACTTGCTTACTCTTAAAATGTTCGGTCTTCAAACTGAACGCTGTTAGGTCACTTTCAGCTGCAAACATAAAAGAATAAAATAAATATAATATTATAAACAGAAACACTAGACAAGTCTTGGTATAAAGGTATACTAGAATTACCACAATCATCACATTACACACACATATGACACTACATACATCGTATATAATTTAATATTTAAGATAACAATACATTTCTGTGTACCAAGGCCGGTGTTTAAGTATACTGCACACTAAAATGCGCTCACGAAATCAATTCATGAAATGCAAATTTAAAACTAGTAAAATTATTATGATTACTAATAATACAATGGTCCCGTTTCAATCGCGTTACACTTCTATGAAATCTTGTACCTGCATCACAACACGATATTTCTATCTTTATTAGTATTCAACGGTTTTTGTTTTGTATAACGTTAAATTTATCGTGATTTTCTACCGCCCATCTGTTTAGAGAAAATATGCATGATTTCTTCTCTTTTACAACACGCTCACAAGTCAAATACACTATTATACTTACCAGTGAAAGTATGCAAAAGGTCTACATGACGTTTATGTACGTAATTATAATCGAATAAACATATAGGGATAATAAAAATAAACGAGAATAGCTATGTAGGATAATATCTGAACGATTTTATGTTCAATATTTTTCACATACTACATACATTTTTAAATATTAACTTTAAGTAATGTGTCATACTTTAAAAATTTACTTAACATTAGTTTCGTAATATTATTTTTATTATTTATAGTTTAAACACATAACTAATAAAAAATATTTTAATCATTCAACTATTAATTATAAAAGTATCTACACAATTCAATATAAAATAGTTGAGAAAAGAAAGTTTCAGAAAGTATTAAGTTCAAATATTTACTTGAACATTTAAAATATATAAAATTGTAATAATGATTTTCTAAAATCCAATAATCAGGCTTGTTAAAAGTTATATATTCTATGTACGGGTAACAATAAAAAAAAAATGTACCTGTTATATCTATTCGTATCTACGAATTTTACAATCTATAGGTTACACCATACAGTAACGTGATTTTAATTATATTTTATACAATATTAATTCAATTATAGAACGGAATCTATTTCAAAAAACATATTGTTAAATTTTTAAACGCTAACCATTATAACTGAACTCAATAATTTTGATTCATAAAATAAGTATAAGTAAAGTTATTGTTTTTAGATAACAATATTTCAATAAGGAAAACATATTATAATATATTTTTAGAATAACATTAATGTAATGATATCTACAATAATAAAAAATAATTTCTTCCGGGTCAAGTCTCAGGTCAAATTTCTTATCTTTTCAATGTACATAATTTGCCCTGATGTTTAATAAATATTAAGATCTTATTTTGTAAATATTATGTTTTCTTGTTATACATTTGGTAACAGTTTATTAACTTCAGTAGTAATTTGCCCTAAGCTGGGATATTTTCACGAGTGTACTTCATTTTATAAACATAATACTTATATTGTAAGAACTGTAAATCATCGATCACTATAATAAATAAATAGGTATACAAGTTAGAAGTGGTGTTTACTTGAGAGTAGCATAGTTATTATAAATTACTCAACAAACAGTGAAGTAAAATTAATTCACGTGCATCATATTGTGTAGACGCGAGAATCCATAATTAAAAGTACCTAGTCCTTTTTACAAAAAAATAATTATTTTGGCTTGTAATAAACTAGTTCCGAAAGACAACTCATGATGTATTAGCTAGGTTAAGTCAATCAAACGTGATATAAGTATCAGATGTTCATATATGTAATATACAGGTTAACGTTTGTAACAACTTGCTGTTACCTCATATACAAACAAATAATAACATTGATCTATAAACTTGTATCAATAAGAAATCAAACAAAGCGAACGATGGCGCCGCCGTAACTATTCTACTGCGGCCAATGGCCATTATCATGTATTCAGAATCTAAGTTTGATCAAACAGAAGATTATAATAGGTGTAATAGGAACGAGTTGTTTCGTTTTTAAATACGTCAATATCAATGTGAACCCTGAAAATGACAGCTAAAAATTGTTTAACATCAGTTGTCCACGTGTATGCGAATAAAATATTAATATTAATATTGATATATAATAATATATAATATCAACAATTTTTTTTTTTAGTTTTCTGAGGAAAGAAAACTTAGAATTTCACTTTGCGCAACATTATTTTATTGTGATGAAAATATAGGTTGTTTATTTCGACTGTAATAGTAATAGTATAACTATAAAAGTACGTACACCGGTGCGTGTTGTGTATACATTATCGACTTAAAAAGTTCTAAGTTATTTCAGGTGTTATGCTTACACACTATCCGAAACGTCGAAATAGCCTATTCCACTATTGCATCGAAGGAGTAGAATACAAATATCATATTTTATCGCGTGTACGCGACTTATCCGTGTGGAAAAACTCGCGATCGGCCCGACCTCGAACTCGTATAGATTATTTTTGGGGTTCGATTAGGATCGTTCAATAGGCATAAACGTGACCACACAAGGGCTAAAGAAGCTTTAATCCTCAGTTTTATCAAAAGAGAGTATATAGACTCTTTCAGTTTCTAAAGTAGGTATACCACCGTTTTAAATGTTTGCACGATGAATTTTTATATTAAATAGACGAATTTTCGTTCGTTTTATTGTTCATTTTATCGTAGTTTTGAAATATTAAATCGTTTTGTCCGTGAGTTGAGATATCAAACGATCGTCAAGTGTGCGTGATAAATAATATTTTAGTAAAAAAATGTGTGCATATAATTATGATTTTTCACCACAACGACGTAGTGTTGTCATAGACATACAATAGGTATAACATGATTTTGAATACATTTTGTGACTTCACAAAACAATACGTACTGACCGACCAAGCGTTAGTGACAATGTAGAACTGATAATTATGATAAACAAACACGTATGAGTTATTCGTCTTCCGTGATATATTTCGCAGAAATATCGTAACTGTAGGTATGCCCTAGTATTTCAGCACGCGGCAAATAAATCCTACTCTGCGCACTCGTCGCGCATATACTACGTGTAACATTATAATATCACAATATCATAGTTAGAAACTTATCTGTCTGTAAATTATATAATAATAACGTGCGGGCTGGAGCCAATGCCGTCGCGCCCCAGTCGTTTCGACTACAATATAAAATGTGCGTACTGTGTATCTATTATATTGTTCGTGTATTCGACACACGGCTCAGCTGTGTATATATATATATAATATATATGTATGGTCCGAAAAACACAATTAATTATTGTATACGGACTCGATCCTTAGGTATACTTCAGAGTGAAATCATTTCTACGTTGTCGTCGTCATCTTCGACGTGGCTAGAGGGGCAGCCGACGACGATGATCACGTCGATCGCGCTAGAGCCGCATCTCCTTTCACGTGATCGATCGACGACCGGCCGACTGCCACCGTAGGTAGGCACATAATACATATACGTCTTGTCCCATAGATATATAGCATTGTACTTGTGTGTACCTACTATATGACTACTGCAACAGCGGCTATTACCACTATGTGCAACTATTATGTTATACACCGGGTTCGGTGAACTCACGCCGTTGCCAACTGTTGACTTGCTGCACGGCTACGGCACAACGGACGGACGTATTATGCCTATAAAAGGCATGGACCACGTCTATATAACACAGTCCCGGGGACTAAACGGGACCGGTCCGTCTGTTCTCGCGCTCGAGTTGACCGGTACAGACTGCAGTAGGCATATTATATACGTGTGCGACTTCACAAACGACAGATGACGAGAAACAGAGACGGATAGATAGATGGATGAAGGAGAGAGAGAGAGAGAGAGAGAGAGAGAGAGAGAGCGAGAGAGAGAGAGATAGAAAGAAAGAGAAAGAGTGATAGAGAACGGTTACAGACAGAGACGGGGACTAGAGTGGAAAGAAACGGTTTGTGTACTGCAAGCGAACGTGATGCGATTTCGAAAATATGTCTCAGTGCCGCATAAGTAGTAGGAAGGTATATAATCTTTTATTGTTGTGTGCGGGTGCCCAAATCGTGGGAAAACGGTCGTCGGCGATTTCAATGTACGTCGTAACGATCAAATGCGATACAGCCCTCGCCCCTAGTTCTACAGTGTGGATTTATTTTATAATATCACTTATCAGGTAGTGCTATGGAAATTACTGTTTTTTTTAGTAATTAAATTACTACTTATAAGAGTGCAAGAGTGCAAGATTGAATTTTTTAAATTAAACTGCTTTCAGGATACTTAATTTTTTAAATTACGTTTTTATGAGATATTTATTTCTTATGATTATCGTCTAAATTCTATGTTACAATATTTTTTCACAAATATCAACACAGCATTATAATAAAATTATGATATATTATATCTAAATGATGACCATCAAACATATAAAATAATTAATAGAAGTATGTCCACATTAGAAGCAAAACTGAGCAAGTATAATGCTAAAATGACAATAAGCTATAAGATTGAGTTAAAAATGGGGTAAGCATGATGTTTACGAAATCACCCTATATAATATGGATGAATTCACGCACTCGTTCTGTGCTTGGACAATAATACGAGGCGATTAATCACGAAACACAAAATCGAACATGACTGTGTGTTGCAATATAGATGCAAAGTTTAGTGCGGTTGGCCCGTTATTTTGTTTTGTTTTTTGGCAACGTCCGTAAGCCAAAAGTATTTTTAGAGTCATCGTCGACTGACCTCGCACAAACACGCGAAATATATGTCAACAAAATAAATAAACGCTATTATTTTTAGACAATGAGTACTAGTGTACCTCCGTCGGAAAATGCGCGTTTTGAATAGATATTGAAAGTTGGAAACAAACCATTGAAAAATCATACACAGGCGGGTCTCGGCGAATAAAGAATAAAGAAACGTCAAATTATGTTATTATAATCATAGAACATACTCTACGGATATAATACACGCCGTGAGTTTGGAAACTCGAAGCATCATTAAGATAATACGGACCGAAATACGTACTACTCAGTGATAGTAATATTATAACCATAATTTATTATGGCGTGCTTATCGACATCAGTTTTTCATGGTTTTATTATATTTTCGGAGTTTTACATTTATTGAAAGTAGTTATTAAAACCGAAAATATACTCGTATGTATACTCTATAGATATTGATGTCGGTTTATTGATTTTTACGAAAATTAGCGTTCACTTAATTATACAGAACACTAATTTGAACTCATGTAAGTACAATATACTATTAGAAGTAGTTATTCTCAATTATATGATGTCCAAAATATTCTTTGAAAGGATTTAATTTAAATTAAAATTATGTTTGTACATTGAAGACCTTTAGAAATATTATTTGACTAAAAGTAAGCAGGTAATTAATTAGATATTAGTAAATGGTTAACAGGCACTAATAGGTTCGGGTGTAATTAAAATGTTTCAAATAAAGATTAATGTATATAATTTGTATAGAATACTTAACTCTGTAGTTGTTGTAAACAAAGTAAACGATATATTTTGTGATTTACATACAGATTATTTATTATTGGTAATTTATTATCTTCGAGTATTAAGTGTTGGAGTTTAAAAATAAACCGAGGAAAATAAAATGTCTAACACGTCATCCCAAGTTTAACGTTCCTTTTGGCGCCAATTTATTTAGGGTCTATACTTGAGTAAAAAGAAATTATACCTATAATGTTTTCATTTTATATTCAAAAATATTATTCGATTTTATTCAATACTTCAAACATTGAGAATCCGTTAAAATTAAAAAATACCATATTAAATGACGATTTGTACACCTTGTATATTCGTATACGTTTACTACCTAATATAATGACTTAAAATTTTAAATTATAACCAAATAAAAACATCAAAAGATTTTTTTCCTATTTAAAAATGTTGAAAGCTATTAAATATTAGGTGTAAATTGTATTTTATTCTTTTAATTTAACTCATGTTAAATATATACGATCGTAAGAGGTATATGGTATGATTAGCCATAAAAACGATTATATTGTTTTGACACGCTGTTCCGTTCTTTTTACGTGTATGGTTTTGTCCAAATCTAAATAATTAGAAGTACTGTTTATTGTACCGTTATATGAAGCGAACTGATTATAAATAAAATTTGAGAATTTTATACGGATTATAGTATTTTATGTACCAATCTGCTTAATTGTGATTGAACTGTTGATTATAAAACGTGTTTCAAATGTTTATTTGCTTTATTTTATAATTTGTTTCTCACCCATTATGAACGAAATAGGGGCGAAATCGTCTAAAATCGTCAAATCAATAGATTTTTTCAAAAATCAGGTTTTTTGGTCCCAAGAGTGAATAGGGGCAATACTAAACGTGAATTTGACTGTCGAGAGCGCCATAAAAACTGAAATAATTTTAACACTAACAAAAATTCGATAATAAATTATATTTTGTGATATCTCACTTTTTATTTCTGCAGTGAGAAAAAATGGTATGGATCGTGTTGCAGTATTTATAAACTATTCACAGACTTCATGAAATATATGATCTTAATAATTGAACTATTCTACATAAAAATATTTGATAGTATTATAAGTTTATTTGTTATTTTTATTTTTATTTAAAACCACATGGCACAAATACAGATTTATGCGATATTTGTGGCTAAGAAGACAATTCAGAGGATACGTTTTGGCGCTAAAAGAATTGATGGTACTGATCATGTATCGGATTTACCGGTTTATACATCCGACTACTAGTAATGGTATACAATTTTTACATTTGACAGACATTCGTCATGTGTATTTAGTCCGAGCACTATACTTAACATCACGCAGACCCTGTACTTGACTAGAATACATAAACTTTAATAATAGGTACTACATACCAGTACGTAGTACGTATCAAGTACGTATTGAACTTGAACTCTCGCTCAATAACTGATACTCTCATAGAGATATCAATGATAACGTTTTCTAATCTATGTACACGCGTACATGTTAGGTAAATGTTGTTCAGGCGATAACGTTTTCAAATCTATTCGCAAACCATTAATTTCAAATCGTACGTATGAGTAGCTATTTATATTTTATAATATTATGTACTTTTACCTGTAAAATATTCGTTTCTTCGGGCATACATTGCACTGAAACATTCGGTTTACATTATTTCTTGAAAAATCGATTTTTTTATAATCCGAGTCAAGCACGATTTACGTTTTACGATTCTTCGTGTTCATTCGTTCAGCCGCAGCGTTAAAACGAGTTTATAAGTATACACTGGTGGAGGCATCGGAACTTAATCTCCGTGACATTGTTTCCCATAGGAGTATCAACAAGGGTTAATGAAACCAGTGCTTTGAGCCGACGAAAAGCAATAGCCATAAATTTCATTCCCAAGACGGGGTTCGAGTGTTTTTAGGGCTAATTGAATACCGGGTTTATGAAACAGTAAAAGTAAAACCTAAATGTGATACTCGCGTGCGTAAGCGCATGCGCACATGGGTATTCGTGGGGTGTTTATGTGTGTATGTGTGTGCGTGAGCGTCACCCCACCGCCATGTATACGATAAGTATATAAATATATATATATATATATAAGATAAAATGTGCGGCGGAAAAGCGACGACGAATGATTCCAAAAATAACGACTTAAAGAGACGTTTCTCAACCACTGTCATCTTCATCTTTGCAGACACTCTTCGACTTTGAATCGTAATAGAGTGGTATATTTAACCCGATGAATTATTTATACATTACTTTTTATTTCTTAAGGGACAGATAAGAATTTAATCCTCGCGTAGCTGAACGTCTTATTATAATATACATGTATATATATTTAGTTGATATTAAACAAGAAATGTGTTAAACTATTTAATAAACCGCATTTTGGTGTCTAAATTATGCATTTTTCGACCATTAATAATAATTTTGATGAAAAATAAAAAGGGGATTTCCACGGTTTTGCAATATTTTGCAGTTTAGTTAAAATTATTGTTGTCATTGGAAAAATAAACCTTAGATCTATATTAGAATATATTTTATTATTATTACTATTAAGTATGTATTGAACAATGAAGTTGTTTTTTTTTTTCAAGAGTATTGTTTAAGAAGTGAAACGTTTTTTATTTTTATTTTTTTTTTCTCAAATAGTAGCTGTACCTATTTTATTTTAAAGCGCGACCGCGTGCACTAATTTGCACGTTAATTGTACACATACCTATAGAGTTGATGAATTTACATAAAACAAGCAGTGGTGGCCTACGCGTTCGTCGGCCAATATTGTGATGAATACGGCATTAACGAATATAACGAGGATAGTTTTTACGACATTTGTCCGCATGCGGCGGCAACTCGAGTGGGTAAACTATTCGGATTCAAATTGGTTTTGACGGCTCAAGGTCTAGCCGCATATATACTTGTATAGTTTTAAACGGTATACTGTATAATAATAATAATAATAATAATAATCATAATATACGAGTATGGTGCATGGACATAAAACCAATTCTCACGCGTAAATAAGGTACACGCACGGCAACAACAAAACGTTTAATGGGATAAATCGCCGAAAACGCGCGTGCGATTCGGTTAGGAGAACACACGATACGACAGTCGGCGGAACAGAAAAAACCTACTTAATAATATGTGTAGCATATTTCATCGTTAAAACGTTACGTCTACAACATATATATAAATACACGACGAAGTCTAGATTAGAGATTGTTCGCGTAGAACACGTTCGACCATAGGGTCAGTAGAGGTATACGAAGTGTATCATGTACCCGGTACGATATCTCACGGAATAATATATATACGTCATAAAAATTCTGTTTTTGTTGTTGTAATGATTCACATAAATAATAATGACTACGAATACGTTCGTATTGTAATTAAATTTTTATATTTTAATAATAAATCATTTTTTTTACTTTCGAAAAATATGAAAACAGTAATTTATGGAGTTTATTTTTCTGAAAATTTGAATGTTTGAAGTTTAAATTTTAATTCACTTCATGCAGTTTTCATTAATGAAATGGTTAAAAGTTATAAAGATGATAAAAATAAAAAAAATAAAAAGTTGAACAGTCAACGCGTTCAGAAAAATAAACTCAATAAAATAAATACCTTAAAATTTCATGAAAAAAAAAATAATACAAGTGTTTAGTTATCACCCTTTTAAGTTCATGAATAATTAAAAAAACAAAAACAGAATTTGGCTGTCTTTATATGAACGCAAAAGATATTGAAGATGGGCAAATCTTCATGGGATGTCCTTTATACTATACGCTGCACATTACACTATTATTTTTAATATATAGGTAGCTAATGTGTTTCTGTTACCTTTAAAAGGAAACACACTATACCTACTACACGCGTATTACACGAAAGTGTACAAAACCCGAAATTCGCGGTTTATTCTGCACGGACGACTCGCATCGACGACGATGATGAAGTCTCCGGGTGCACGCGCGGAGCTACGGAGTGAACGGAAGGAATGGGAGAGGGGAAACGTGATTTCTATTCGATCGTGTGGGCTCTCTGCACGTCTACCGCTTTTCAATAGGTGGTGTGTGTGTGTGTGTGTGTGTGTGTGTGTGTGTGTGTGTGTGTGTGTGTGTGTGTGTGTGTGTGTGTGTGTGTGTGTGTGTGTGTGTGTGTGTGTGTGTGTGTGTGTGTGTGTGTGTGTGTGTGTGTGTGTGTGTGTGTGTGTGTATGTGAGTGTGTTTGTATTATATGCATGCTGCACATACCGATTTAGGCCTATCCCATCCTCTGTAGACGTTGCACACCGCAGCACTGCTGGCCGTTTACCAGTTGGTCATAAAATAACCACGATCCCGGGGCTTTACACGGAACCAATTATACGAGGTTCTCGTGCGCGCGTCATCCGTAGTCGATAATAATAATAAATCTGATCGAACACAATCATTGTCGTCGTGGGTAAAGATCTTTTCCGCTCCGTCTCGATTTCGTCTTTACTACAAACTCTGGGTCAATGGTATTTATACACCACCCGTTGACGAACCGTGTTTTAAGTGATTACGAGTGCGTACGTGTGTGTGGTATACACAATGTACCACAAGATAACCGCCTACGTACTAATCAATGCTGCAGGTGTACACAAAATATTTATGTAAATAAGGTTTAGTAGAAAAAATGCTAACCTATGAATCAAAAAGTATTATAAGGAAAAATTTTTGAAATGCATTAAAAAAATGTAGATAAAAGTTCAAAATCAAATATTTAGTTACATAAATGCACATAGAGATTACAGTTAGATATAAAGTGACAACTCTTATGTATACAATAATCATATTGATTTTTTCATTTATACAACAACCGCTCACCAATTAACTTCAAAAATAAATAATAAAAAGCATACATATTTTTCACAAACTTTATTTAAAAAACTTAAACATATCTAAATTAAAGTTAAATTTTTTTTTTTTTACAATATTCATCGTATTTTGTCATTTACTTCAAAAATGACTAGAATATTTCTATGCACTGTCATTCAAGCAATTTATCAATTGACGTTATATTTACCGATATTTGACGTAAAAACAGTTAATTACCTAAAAATCATAAAACAATTTACTTGAACGCTTATAAAAAAAATACTTAGTCATGGTTATTGACATTTTCGCCAGTATCACCATTGAAGTGTATGAGTAAGGTTATATTGTAAATTTGCAGATGTTTTCACAAAATATTAAAAACTTTATTAGAAATATACTTAAAAGAAACGTGGTAAATTCGAAGTTCTATTTTCAACTCGATAATTGTCAAATTTGTTTGAAACTTTTTTTAAATTATGTAGTGGTACGTCAATAATATATGGTGAAAATTTCAATTTTCTTACAACTTTACTTTTGAAGTTATGACGAAATTACTAAAGCCGATATAACGAAACTGTCGGTTATGTCTGTTATGTCTGTTTATGGTGAATTTCGTCATAAAATTAATTTTTTTTCGTTGTCACTTCAGGAAAACCGAAGTTTACGGTATGGTATAATAACTTAATATGTATAATATATTATAATATACATTAATTATTTGATGTGATTTTAAGATGCATTACCCATGTACACTGCAGTAATTCAACAAACTAAAAAACGGTCAGTGTGCGGGGTGAGGGGTTGAACCCCATGGTCCTCCCGAGAGCACACCCGCGACTGCAATGATTCTCAAGGGTGGTGACCACCGGAAGTCGCGATCGAAACAACAGTCGAAAAACACGGTTTGAATTCAATCAATAAGATCGATTGATGTCCAATAATTGACTCGAGTGACTCGACTTCGACTTGATTGTAAATCTGAGCCTGTTCCTCGAGACGCAAACCGCACCGCTGCTGCGGCTGCACACCTCGATTAACCCGCGCGAACGCCCACGTTTATCACGTGTCAACGCTACCGCGGACGCTAATGGCTAATTAATTGGCCAAAATTAAAATACGCCCACGGGCAGTCATTGACGACGAGGCATAGGGCACCTTCACCACCGCTACCATCGCCGCCGACCCCGCGGCGTGTCTAATTGAACTCTGTACCTACGTAATACCGTGCGCGCGCGTATGTATAATAAATTATGTCATGTATACACGATGTGTTAAACGTGTTAATTTGCGCACTGTCATTTACCGGAATTACGGTTACGCCGTGCAGACCGACGTGTGTACGACCATAATAATAATAACTACGGGTCTAGGCGTGTGATATATCGTGTTTTTTCTAACGACGTCTTTAACTAACGCGACGATCAGAGTCCGGAATTCTAGATTTTGTACAAAAACAGCCCGTGTGGCACACGAACGTGATATGCTATACTGCACGGTGTGAATTTTTCCCACCGTACGTACGGTAGGTATATCAAAAGATAACATAAGCAGAATCGAGGTTTTCGGTTTTCGTGTAAAACGATCTTTTAACACGAAATTAGTTTGTCACGTCAGAAATCACGTTACTGCGTTCGAAAACACACACGCACACACACACACCTATCGCGCGCCCGTGGTTTCGTTTTACCGAAAAACAACCGTGTAGATTATGGAAACGTGTCGAAGCGTCTGTATTTATTGAGTTTCTACATCCAGACGCGTAAATGACATTATGGCAGTGTGATCGCAACTCGATATTTTCTTTATTCGAACTCGTTTGAATAAATGAATTTTCGAGTACCTACACAATATTTATTGCACAGTTACAAAATATAAATATACACATCCTGCGGTTATTTTAGCGCTTATTAGGAGGCATTTAAAACCCGTTTGCTGGTATCCTAACTTATTAGCCGTGTTCAAAATGCTTCAGTGATTTCAAATGTTTGGAACGTCGCGCGGTGTTGCTCGAACATTTTGTGTAAATTTTATTATTGTGATTTTTTCCGAATAAAATTATTCGCGAATTCACGAGAACGAATACAAGTGAAAATCAGGAAATAAACAACGAGGAAAAAAGAATGGCGAAACGAATCGATCCGGGTGCTGATTTCGAGTGTATTCACGAAAAACCGAACGATTAATAAATACATCCGGCGTACAATATTTTCTCATCTAATTGTGTGTCATTTGTTGCAGTACACCGTGAATTCGTGAAAAATGACAGCGCAAAATGAGCCGTCCGAGAGCGTCGTTTTCGCTCGTTAAAATAAAAAATATTAAAAACTTGGGCACGTTCTCGATCAAAATACTGGGAGAGGAAACGACAACACGCCGCATGAACGAGCGCGCGTACGTAGTATAATATTTTAAGAAATGCTGTCCGCACAAGAACAATATAAAACAAACGTTATCATACACATTATACATACATATATGTAAAAAAGAACGCGTGGCTTACAAAACACACACACACACACACACACTAACGTGCGTGTACATAATATATATAAACTATAATGCTTATAAGCCGAGTGGGGGAGGTATTTGGCCTGGAAGAATAAAACCTACAATAATATAATTATAAGATTTGATTGTTATTTCCACACGTGTTTGTTCATTATGCTGATATTTCATTATTTAACATAACTACGGGGTACAACGCGGCTGGTGTACCTGCAACCAATATAATGTACATATAGGTACCTACTTATCGGTTGATATTCTTCGTGAAAAATACGATGTACGTGTGTATAATGCGTTATGTTTTATTACAAGAGTTCTATGTAACAATAAAAACAATCTGATCAACACCAGCGGCAGCAGCAGTAGTAATGCGCGTATATAAATAAGTATTGTATGCGCATAATAATATTATATATAATGGCTATTGTGCGGTTTCTATGTGCGGCCGCGGGAATGCTTGAATGCAAAATTAAATCGCATATAGGTACGGCAGCAAAAGCTAGGAGACGATCGCGCGTTATTTGTATGGGTACATAAATTAAAACGTAAACGTTTTATATCTAGCACACAAACGAGAGAACAGAAGTGTAAAGTTTAATGTTTTTTTTTTTTTTTTGACGGTTGTCATTGTCATTTAGAGGTTTTGCGAATACAAAAAAAAAGAAAAAAACAAATACAAATTACATATCAAAAACATAACGCGATTGTAGAAAAGCCAAAACTTCAAGGATGTTTTTTCGCAATCGAGCAAACGGGCAGACCGTTCCTAATTTCGACGGCGCGCGGCGTCACGCATTAGCGTCAAAAATGCTTTTCTATCGCTCAATTTAAACGTAAGAAATAATTTACGTACACGCCGAACTGTGGTTCTCTACGGGTACGCGAGACATCACCGCGGCTGCCGTTTGACCAAAAGCCTTGACGAGGGTTTCCAGCCGTCACACGCGCACACAAAAATCTACTGTAGTAATCGCGAACCAGATGAAATCTATTTGCTTCTCGGAAAAACTTGGGGTGGGAAAAAGAGAGAATAGAAAGAATTCGTCACCGATTATTATCAGCCAAGCCGACGACGATTAAACCGTGGCGCCGTCATAACGTATCCGGCGTAAAATAATAATAATAATATTTTCGACCAAAAAGGCGAGACAAGAACGCTTCTTCACGATAACGACGCATAATATTTTATAATAGTAGTACACACACACACACACACACATATTGTGAACTACATCTTACACGCGCGGACAATATCAATGTATATTAAAAATGTAATAATTAAAAAAGAAAAATTCCATTCACATAGTCTTTCGGCTAGTAAGACCGACGAAGAATGAAGAAAGAGCCATATATCGTTTGACATACGGGCGGCATATGATATAAAATATGAGACATGACAGATGGCCAGCAGCAGGAGTACGGCACGTGCTATAGCTAACCAACAGCAGCAGCAACAACGGCTGCCGCGGCCCTAATGATTTAAATTTGAGCATATTGTATCATAATCTATGACGACGTTAAACGGCATATGTATTAATTGTGTAGTACAGAAATCGATTCAAGTTTATAAAAAATTCATTTACGTATATATATACATATATATATATATATATATATATATATATATATATATATATTTATTTATTTATTTATTTGTTTATTTATTTATATATAGGTTCAAAATTAATAAACCTCTTGGAAATAAGCAGTCCGTAAGAAAAACGATGAAATTTTACAGAATAATTATTAGACACTTATAAAAATACAATGTTATTTATTTTTACTGATTTTTCGGTATGAATCGTACAGCCATTGTGATAACTGGAGCAAATTCAAATTATTTTAAAAACATAATATTATTTTAGTACCAAAATTACATTTTGCGAGCTGAAAACGTAAAGATAATGATCCAGTTTTATTTGCATAGTATAATAGTTATAACTCGTAATTTAAAACACTGACAACAGCTGCATTTAATATCATTTTACAAATTTATAAAGATTTCAATGACATTAAACTTAACATTTTGTTTGGAACAAAACACATGTTTTTAATATTTACGGGTTAAGTGTTTCACAGGAATGTTCATTTGGGCGTGTTGAATAAACTTCAAAATTGTTCTCGTACACTGAAATGTTACAAAATGAAAAATCCTACAACACGCAGAACAATGCGACGAGCAATATAAAACCGTTTAATCATTGTCACCATGTTATACTATATTTTTTTACTTTAATCATAAAAAGAAAACAAACTTAAAATGAATGAGTTTTACAATGATTAGCATATAATAAATCAAAACGTTTGAACTCGCTTACGCAATCGTACCATAAGGGGCTTAATAAGTATTTCATAGACTCACAATATGACAGTTTTTGAAATATGTATAAACGTATGATATGTAACGTATTAAAAACATATTAATGTGCTTATTAAATACTCCGAGCTGTCAGAATCGCATATTGATCATCAACTCAACACGAATGTTTTATTGATACAGTAGTATCTACAAGATTTCGTGTGGTAAATGTACGTTATATTTTTTAACGGTAAATTTAATAACTCGATACTTTTCTGGAATGATATCATGATATATTCGATACACTCTATGAAATCAAAAATAATCACGCACGGGTATATCAATAACGATTTGTAATACTAATAATATATGAAACACGTTTTCTCGCGAGAACGCGGCGCGGCGGCGGTTAGATACGCGAAACCGTATTAAATATCATATACTTGCGGTACACACTGTATTTGATGTCACTCGCGTTTATCTCGAGACGTGAACAGAAAAAATAAAATAAAAAACCACCGAATTCCCGTGATTTTTTCCCCGACCGTGAGTATCCACCGTCACTACTACTTTTACCGCGCGGTAACTGCGTGGACGTGTCCCCTCGCGATTTACGATTTTTTCGCCACTTGAATTCGCGATCGCGCTACTTCAACAACAGCGATACGCGGCGCACATGTACATGTGTTCCTGCACCTATATACATCGTATATATTGGCAGTGAATAACACACGGGCAAAAAACAAACTCTTAACAATTCACATCACGAATTATCTCATCGCCGCGCCTCCCCATTGATATAATATACGAAATAATATATATATAATATATATGCATTTTCCGTACACCACGCGCACTACGGCAGTACACAAGTGTTATTCCCCCAATTTTTTTGGACTATTTATTTTTATTTTTATTTTTTTTTTTTTGCCCCTGAACCACGCAGAGACTCGATCGTTACGCGCTATTGTTCTCTCATATACAACTCGTCGTCGTCGGGGTTCAAACCGCCCAAATGACCCTCCCCTAGAAAGGTGTACCCCACGTGGTAAATAATATAATGAATATATACACACGGGCGGGCGCGCGCGTAAATGTACACGTCACCTGGGTACTGATTTTATGACGCCATGTGTTTTTCGGCGAGGAGGGTTCGTGTCGCACACAAACAGCGATCGGTCATGAATGACGTGTACGTGTGTGTGTGCAGTCGCAGGAATACACTTTGGCGCGCACACACGTCACCGCGATCCTGATTGTATTACGATTTAATGCGCTATTGTCGCCAAACGCGTGTAATTTTAATGATTCCGCTAGTGCGTTACGCGCGTATTATTTTGTCCAGTTTTAATTTCACAGCTTTGGTCACGTGTCGAATTTTCGGGTCTGGACTTCCGGGCGGACCCTGGCCGGTCATAAAAATGTAACTTTTCGCCGGAAACGCCGCAACGGAACTGAACAGATCGGTGACAAAAACAGTGGGTCAAAATGTAATAATAATAATATATCACATACGTATCGTGTGCAGGACACACACCCATGTCGTTATATTGTGTTGTTGTGCCGAGGTGCCGTTGTTATTATCACTATTATTCTATGCGTTGTGTGTGTGTGTGTGTGTGTGTGTGTGTGTGTGTGTGTGTGTGTGTGTACGTGTGTGTGTAAATCAATAGGGATAAAAGCGCGTTTCTGCAAACTCATTATTTCGGATCCAAAACTCATCGAAAACTGGTTTCGTGCGTGAATTTAATTTGTCATCGAGTCGAACATATTATTATATATGAAACGTTTGACGGTACCAAAGAATGCGTTATCTCCTCCTCCACAGTCAACACCATATTTAATAATATATATAGCGTCACGTTGTAAATGACACACACAATCCAAACGGATAGAATTAAAAACCACAAGGTACGTTTTTTTTTTCCTTCACTCGGTAGAAAAATAATAGAACGACTTGACACGAATATGTATTTTTTTCTCTTTTGGTGTACGTATTATAACTAAATAATTATAATAATAATAAAAAAAAATCATGACTTCACGAAAATACCGAGACGAGAAACTTCGTTATTTTTTTCTCGTTTAAACAAATAATAAGGTACACGCGCGTTTGGGTTATGTGTGTCCCTCGATTTTATCATACTCCTTTGATTTTTCATAATAAAGTTTCGTCGACGCTTTGTACACTATCACTACAAACGTTGTCCCGTCGAGCCATTGATAAATTGCGAGCAACTACAGCGTTTGTATTATTTTCCGTATTGCGGACCAACACTGCAGGTGCAATGCGCACAATGTTTTTATCATTTCCGATGCAGGCATGGTGGCTGGTTTGTGGGTGTTTGAGACGCGCTTCGATTTATTTATTACAAATTTATCAATTTCCGTCAGTATTTTCAACAAAGGTATAATACGCCATATCGCCATATATAATACGTACCGACATAGTAAGCGATTTTTATGTTTATTATTGTCGTCTTGAATAAATTCTTTCATATATATGAATCCCAAAATGGTTGACTGTATTTTCTTAACACTACGGAATGTTCTTGTATAATATTATACACACACGTAACAAATGTCGACTTTATAACAACTGTGACCCGCAGTTGGGTGATTTGACCATGAAGATAATTTTAGACCCAAGGTATAAAATACATTCACAACGTTCATCATCAGCGGGGTATATCCTCGGCTAGAAGGCTATTTTTCGTCTTTTCGTTTACATTTTTTCCATCGTTAAATGGTAAGTGGGCATGGTCAGATTACCTACTTGATAAACCAGCGAGTGATAACTGAACACCGTAAGCTTATAAGGACACGTAATTCGATATTCTAACTCGTTTAAAAAAAAGTTTGCTCAAACGTCTTAAGTCATTTGAATTGACACAAGTATAGAATTATTTGTCTCTATAAAGTACTTATTCATTAAGAAACACAATTATTTACCTTTTAACAGCTTTTAAAATAAATAATGTAAACACTTAATTGATGTTTTGTGTATTTAATACAAATTAATACGTTATCCCGATCTCGGAGTATAACGAGCAAACATACGAGGGCGCTTTTAATATGCCGTTCACCAGCACCGATTTTATACCTTGGACACGGTCGTGTGAAATATAGAAGAAAACGTTTTTACGTTATAGTATATAATAGCACGTAACAAACATGATGGATCGGTAAGATATACGACACACAATTTCGGGACAATCGAATGAGAAAATATATTATAATACAGCCTACAAGACCGTTTACGTGACCAACTATTATTACAAGATTGCAGTGCAACGCGCGGTGATCGCGATTTTTGAAAAGACGCGCGCACAATAACATCAAGGATAAATATTAAATAAGCGCAGACAAACAATAGACATCCGTGTGTTCTATCAAAACGAACGACTACAATATTATAGTGTTTTACACGGCGTTATGTAATGTGTCAAAGACAGTAAATATTAAAGACTGCAGGGACTCGAGAGAGAGAGAAAGTGCTGCAGCAGATACTTATATTTTATATACACTATATGGGTTCCACGACATTACAACAAGTGTTATTGAGCGCGTGTTCCGAATAACCAAAGGTAACGATAATAATATGACTGAAGGTAAGAAAGTAAAAATAGCACTATATTTTAATTCGTGACATAATGCGTTCGAAAAAGTATGTTTGACTAAATTACATTTTAATGCAATTCGCTTTTTTTTATATTATACTACGCATATTGATTTAATTTTATATTATTATTATTATTATAGTTGACTATTGCAATAATATTTGTGCAGTTTGCTCTGTGTGTTGTTGGGAAAAAAATTAAATTTTTGTAAATTAAACACCGTTACAAGCAAACAAGAACCAGTTGAAATCCGATCTAGTTATTGTACGCGCACGATTTCTTAGAATCCTAACGTACAAAAAGAGTGCTGACACGTACATATACAGCCCCATAAGTACGGCTAAAAGATCGTATCTGAAAATAAATAATTTAAAATGGTATATTCCTCGTATATACCGTGCACAAAGAAAGTACTTACAAAGTATATATAGGTTCTGGGCGAATCTTCTTTGTTCCACGTTTAACTTCAATATAGCAGCGCACACATACTAGTGGCGTATTTAGTATTTTTCATTTTTCTAGAGGGCGGATATGAAAAATTAGAGAACATTAGTATGTCGTGGACTACGCCCCTTTTCCCGAAAATTGACATTGTTATTTACACCCCGTCATAACATGTTAATATTTACACAATTGTATTATTCTTGTTTATTATATTTTATTATTATCATCATAAAAAACAAAATTGACTACTTTGAAATCATTGCTAGTTCGACTGTTATAATTTGAAAAACACATGTTCAAGCGAACATATTTATACCCTAAAATCCTTCCTCGTAGATACGTCACTGGCGCATATTCTCATTGTTTACGAATGTTTCACCAACATTTTTTGCTCCGAGAAAAGGCGAACCTAAACGCGATGTAGGGTTCAGCTATTTGGATTCGTGGCGTTAACCACAAACCGTACGAAAATTCTTCAAAAGTTTCAATAAAACAAAAACGCATTGTGTGTAAACTTAATAACCGTCCCGTAAACGGCTCCGCCGCGTGACACTTTGAACTGACTCTGGGGAAATTCGCGGGTAGGAATGCCGATCGAAGACTTGCGTGGAAAACATGAATAATGTACGTATATATATACGCACGTATAACGGTCGAAGTACTGGAGACAGAACTTGGGATCGCGGCTCTTGTCGAATGTTATCCTGCGTCAACGGAAACTAATAATAATCGACGTTTAAACGATTACATTGGTCGTTGTGAAACAAAACATAATACATACATAGCATATTAAGCACATATTATATTATACACACTGCAGGCGAAACGACATTTCGATTGGATTGAACCGACATCCACATTATTGGAAGCATTTTACCCGACAAATTTAATACTGGCGGAGATAAATTACATTTTACCAGAACTGAAGTGAAATTTTGCGATTTATTGAAAGGTAAAACGAACTCAATGACCCGTAATTGCTGAATATTTTTCGTAACGAAAAGCATTACAAGACTATAAAATATATGTGCAGTGACAAATTAATGAATGATAACATAACAATAAAATATAAATGATTCTGCTAAAATCTGACATTCAATCATTTTTACGAGTATAATAAACTACACACGATGGTTGTTGAAATAATTAGTTCTACTCATAAGATTCGCGCGATTTCAGTTCAAATTAACAATCAAAATAATCAACCATTGGTCAGCTATAAAATTATTCCTTTACGATTTTATTAATGAAATTTCTACGTTTATAGCATTCATAATATGTTTTACGTATATGTATATGAAATATTTAGCACCTAAAGGTTAATTAAAATACTTTTTATTTTTATTTATTAGATTACACGTTCAGATAGATAAAATTATTCTACATATTATCACACGATATGGCAACGAACAAACTGATACGTAGATCACGCATAACGTCTGTGGCTACATATATATCTGGGAAAAGAAAATCCGGTAATTCCTTTTTGGATAAAACATGATTAGATTGGATAAGTCAGTGGCTATAGGCGCAACTATAAGTGAGAGCTAAAGAGTGAAAAGCCCCTCATACTTATTCACAGCTCCCCAGCCCCCAAATTTTATAAAACTAATGTCATTTTTCTATTATCTTCCTTTTTGTATAATATAACAAATTGAATAATTTTTTTCCTTATTTCCGTGCACATTCGTATAAAAACTGAATGCAACAAAACATTGCATAATGATTCCTAAATAAGAGAAATCTATTAACAAGTCGCATTAAATTTGAATATACCTTATAATAAAAACGATACATTTTTTTTTTCAATTTAAATCAACTCATTTAGAAAGATATTACCAGAAGGTAATTTTTTCAAATGTAATAAAGTGGAGGGGAGTTTTCGAGAGCCCACCAAGAAATTTGATTCTACCCATGCGGCCGTGGCCAGCTGCACTGCTGCAGTTGCAGGCCCGGACCCGTGTGCATTTACTAACCGCGTACCTACATTACGTCATAACGCACCACGATCACTGTCGGACGTCTTCAAAGACACACACACTGACACAGGAAGTGCGATAATAACGTTATAATACGTAGTTGTGTATGGGTATATATATACAAACTCCACGAGTCATCGCGTACGTTTAATGGTTATTCACCTTTCCGCCTTTCCACGGAGAACAACATACACGACTTGTGTGTATATGCGCCCAGGTGCGTATACGTGCGTGTGTGCGTGTGTGTGTGTTTGTGTATGTGTGTGTGTGTGTGTGTGTGTGTGTGTGTATGTGTGTGTGTGTGTGTGTGTGTGTGTGTGTGTGTGTGTGTGTGTGTGTGTGTGTGTGTGTGTGTGTGTGTGTGTGTGTGTGTGTGTGTGTGTGTGTGTGTGTGTGTGTGTGTGTGTGCATCTCTCATGCGGCGCGAACGACTCGAGGCGGCGTACCTCTAAGAATTTCCCTCCGACGCCTACGCGCGCACAATGGCCGGGTCGTCGGTGCGGTATACAGACATTCTCAAGGTAAATACTATACTATATAGAGCCGATCGTCGTGGCCGTCATCATCACCGCCGCTCGCTGGACCTCCAACCTGGATGATACGGCAGAGAGCGGCCACATGAGCGACGGAACGTTGTATACTTGTATATACTTGTGCATATACAGTATACACTATACAGTGTGTACAAAGCTAAAGGTAGTACTTAAATATTAAGACGGGAAGACTTTCAATTTCGTTCTGTTTTTTTTTTTTTTTATCAGTAAGCGAACGTTATAACAAAAAGTACTGAAATTTTCAAATTTGTATAACATTTGCTTGAACTCAAGTGGACATCAAAAGTTTATTTATTTAACAATTCAATTGAAATTTCAGCTCTTTTCGCTCATTTGAACTACTTTGAAGGTACGCTAAAACTTAACAAGGCAAAATAGATGAAAACATTAACGTCAATCAAAATCTGCAATAAAAAATCACGCTTATAATACAAGAAAAAACTTTTTGAATCCGCTGGCGCTAGAGTAACAACGATGTACATTGAAATTTTCCCCAAAATGTATTTGGTCCTCCGACCAATGGAAAAATTAAGTTCAAGGTATTCGCGTTAAAATAATGAGTGTTACCTTTAACTTAGGACACACTGTATATAACATAATAATATTACTATACGTGCGTTTGTTGTAAATATATATATAAATATATTATATATATATATATTTATACAACGCACACGACCGACATTCTCAGATGCAGCACAGCGCGGATGGACGGACGGTCCTGAAACCAGTTCCTCCTATCGTGTCGCGTCGTGTACACACAAAGGATTCCCAAAACGCGGGGAGCCGAGTCGCAGTAATCTTGAAAAACGATCGTGTGAATAACATACACACACGTTTTTATTGTACATTATATCATATTTATAATAAAGAGGGGTTTTTTTTTTTTATTAAACTTCAACCTAAGATGTTATTGAAAACGACCGAAGTCGTTGTATAGACTAAATAAATGGTTTTTATAAGTTAAAATTATTATAACTATAATAGTACAACGCACTACAATACTAAAGTATCGTGCGAGTAAGCGAGCCGCAATCGTTTCGAATAAATAATAAACAGGATTGTTTGGTTGTTTGTGCACGCGGCTAAGGTTTTCAGTACTATTTACGTATAAATAAAAGCAATAATAATAACAACTACTTTACTGTGCGGCATACGAATTGTTTTATCGAGAAAAATGTATGAAAGGTAAACGTGCCACAAAGATATTTTATAACTCGATAAACCTTTGTTTTTTAGATTCTGAACGAAACGGACTGAAAGTGCTTATATTGGTATTACAACGATGTGTCTCATCTTTTCATTTTCCCCGTCGTGATAAATTGTCCGTGCTCGATGATAATTTTTCATACAAGGAGTGATCCAAACAAAAATCGTTTCACATAGTCTCCCTCTGAGGGTCGGGAATGTCATCGATAAGTTTTTCTTGTTTCATAATGTTTCTATCCGGTATCGGCACGCATGTGATAAACATATATTATACAATATACATGCATATGAAATATACGTATTCGCAATCGTCGTGACGACTAAATAAATGATTCTATTTGCTCGAATTATTATTGTTATTATTATACGTGTAATATAATACTATACGAGTATCACGAACCGCAATCGTTTCGAATAAATAATAACCACGACCGTTTGTTATAGTACCGCGACTATGTTTCAGTACGATTAACAATAAAATCTATGTATATAGTTTACTGCGTCATTTATAGTTGTTTTATCAAAAAAATCTTAAATAAATTTCTTTAAAATAAATTGAAGGTAGTATTTCTGCGCGAAGATATCTTGTCACTCGACAAACCGTTGATTTCGTTTTCATATTTATTGTAAAATCCAAAACATTCGTGAACGAAAGACATCAACCATTACGTTTGAGAAATCAAAGTGCTAATTATGCAAGTGAATCATCATTTTGAATACAAGTCAAACGATTTTTTTAAATGCTATACCCACTTCATCATCATATAATATCTTTCAGTTGTATTTTAATAGTAAGATAGTATTGTAGAACTATATAAGAGAATATTCGACTCAATGATCTTGTAAATTACAGAAATTCTATTTTCACAGAAACATCAATACTGTATTATTTAGTTTACAAATCATACCTATCCTTATTTTTCATTTATTGTTGAATACGCATTTTTTAAATTTCATGTTTCAATTATTTTTTAATACTTATTTTATGTGTATCATTAACAATCCTTTTGTATGCATAGTGTATATTTACATTTATCTTTAAGTATACACATTTATTAAAAATAATCACCTATAATTTATTTTTAATCGATGACATTAAAACATTTAAACTGAAAATGACTCCACGAATAATTCCATATTTATTTTATAATTATTTCAACTAATCAGAGTTGATATGTATATCGTTTTTCGAACTAATGTACTTCCTTTTTCTTATTCATAATATAACTGTATAACAATTATATTGTCTTACTCAATACACATTGTTTAAAACGTTTAAAAAGATAGTTGTTTCCGTCTTTTTTTTAGAATAATGATATTCTAGAAACGAAGTATTATAATAGTTTTACCAAATGACTATATTAAAGCGTACATATGTATATAATTGTCGGTGGTATGGCGTGGTTTAATTACACACAAGTCTAATTTTTTTTTTGTTATTTTTGAAATCAGTAGATCGGGGGTGTAAAATATGAGGGTTATTTTCTAGTGTCTTGGTAATTGAATTTGTTTCACAATAAGTTTTAGTTTCTTTCTAAGCGCCCCAAACAGGAAGACACGACGGGTGTTTGGTTACAGCTGTGGTGCGGTCGTGGGGATCATCATCTCGGAAACGGAAGCGGCGACTTCTCAGACCCGTGAATGGCAACCGAACGCTATGAGTGCTAGCACTCGAAGAAAAAACACCGAAGCGAGAGCTGCGTTACCGGAAGCGGTGAAGATGATCGGAAACCTCAGTTTTAAAAATCTTAACAAGTGGCGGCTAGATTACATGTCATTTACTTTTCATACATTGCATGTATGTCATTTTGAACGAAATGAGGCCAACGAGTTTCTAGAGTAGGTATATATAATACGGTCTTGCAAATCAAAGTCTTATGTCGACGGGCAAAATACAAAATATGATTTTAACACTAACGTCAGAAGGTCATATACATCACACTAAAGTATATCGTATTTTTTATTTTTTATTTTTTTATTGTTTAGTGAAAATATAGTTTATGCATGTGTAGACAATCGGATTAAAATTTAAAAATATTGAAATTGAATACCGCCGTAATACAATATTCGAAGATGATCGAAAATATAATAAATTAATAACTACGTACGACCACAAAATGCTACACATGTAAAGTAAGTCACGCCACGCAAAAAAGATTTATTAAATTCACACGAACACGTAAAGAGTTTATGTATATAAAAAAAATAATAATAATCCAGTGCACTTAGTATGCACGTTACGTTTTATCCCAAAGATTGATTATGTTTTAATATTTCCCCTGGTATAAACGTGTGTTCAAATGGTAAGGTGCATGCACGTAGACAGTATTTTATTACTGTCATCAGGAAATCGGTTATTATCATCAGTCCCTATACAATATAAATTGTATTAGTATATTTATACGAACGAACACACGTATTATACGGGTGCGTAAAAAACTTGCTTGTTGCGTGACTTACGAGTACATGATCGGACTCCTTAAACCCATACAAGTGTTAAGATTGTTTTATTCTCAATCTCGCCTTTTTTTTTTAAAACGTTTATGACAAAAAAAAAACAATAATAATAATTTAATATCCTACTCATAGACCATAAATCCAATGGCTAGATAATATGGTGTATGTACACTAAACAGTACATAAATCTATAAATCTTTATACTTTATGATTTGGACATGGCAGTCTTAACAATATTTTTACGTGTTCCATTCTATAAAGCGTGATCGTATTTTCATCTTGTAGTTATTATAAGTATACGAATATGTGCATTATACTTATACATCACAACCGAATACGGAAACGAAGAAGCACACATGTTGGTGTAGCACTGTTGGTTTTAATGTTAGAAATCGCCCTAAACCCCCAAAGACCAAATAATAAAATACATATCTCTCTCTCTCTCTTTCTCTCTCTCTCTCTCTCTCTCTCTCTCTCTCTCCTCTCTTTTTTTCTCTCTCTCCCTCTTTTTTCTCTCTCTGTATCCCCATATACATAGGTTTTTTTTACTACGAGTAAATCATAAATTATTTTCTCTCTTATTAGTTTTCTTATCGAAATCATTTATGGTGACTAATGAATATCTCGATGAACGGCGCGTCATAACAATGATATCGCGCGATAAACACTGGGTATAATATTGTTATTATTAAAGTATATAAATTAGGATATTATAATTGTTGAATAGACTGAGAAAATAAACGACGACGACAACACTTGGATAACAAGCCGTTCTGTGAACGCGAGTGGGATTAATTATTATTTGTATAACGTTGTATGACGATGGACTACCGCATTATGATATACAATAATATCCTTAAACGAGGAAATTTTTTTTCTTTCAAGATTTATATTATGTTTATGAGATTTTTATCATGCTCCATTAACGACACACACACACACACACACACACACACACACACACACACACACACACACACACACACACACACAACAACGACTACGCGGCAATGTGGATATTCCGCGTTTTAAGGGAAACGGGTGAAGTGGATACTTATTGAGGGACTGAGTTGTGCACTAAGTACACACGTTAATATTTAATTACATAACTTAATTAATTTATACCGAAAAAAAGCCATACGAATTGGCGCATTTAGGAGAGGAGGTCATCGGCGTCGACCGTATATTATATACATTATAATAAACGTAACTCAGACGCACACCCGTAAGTACGTCGTAAAATATTCGACTCGTATTGCGCTCGACGTGTTTAGCGCGGCTGCAGTAATGCACCACCGCGGCGGCGGGAAACCGGTCAACGGAAACAATACATATTATAATTGTTTTATTATTAATGCAATAAATTATTAACAGCTGGACGATTTCACTATGTATGTACGGTGTGTGCATATATATATATATATATATATCAATAACATCACCCGGTGTCGTACAGACGGCGGCCGTTATATACTGCCAAATGCGGTCATCCTTGAAGTTCGGCAACGTCGACGAGGGAATACCCGGGGTGGGTCGGCGGGATTGGTCTCGTGTTTCATCAAAGAGAAATAATATGCGTTTTCGCGGTAATATTCTTTTCTCTGGGGTTCGCACACACGCGTAAAATACGTACACACACACACACACACACACACACACACACACACACACATATATACGTAAAATACACGCAACACATACGCGCACCGATGGAATGTTTACGATTGGTACCATATACGTGCACACACATACGGCAGTGGTAACCTGTCCGGCGGCGCTATCCGGCGCGATCACCACCCCCGCAGAGTGAGACACTCTTAACGGCATGGCAGCACGGTGCAGAGGTGTGGGTGGGGGTGAGAGAACCGCGCAGCACTACGTACGAGTCGTCATTCCGGACACAATAGGAAACGTCGAATGGAGAAAAAATAATAAAAGAACGAAAAGGAAAAAAATTTGAATTTACCACGCCCATGTAATAAATACTAAGAGCAACGCAGTACACACTCGTACGATTGATGCGGGGTATAAAGTCATATGGACACTAGACAGCTACTAGCTGTGGTGTAATGTACAAAAATATTCACCTGCGGTACCGCCGCACGTTTTCATCGCGTGCCCGACTATACTCGTGTGAGCGATGGTTAAAATGGCCGAAGGTCGGCCGACTACTAATGAATGGACGCGAACGAATAATTATTGCTGCATCGCGTACAGGTAAAAACAGCATACATGTATTTTTCGAAGAACAGAGAAATTGGTGGTCGGGCGTAAAAATCGTGTACGTATCGGTTCCCATGTGAGTACGTAAGTACGACGTAAACGCGTATAGTCAGTGCGTTGCATTTTTCGTAGGGCTGAACAAATTTTAGTCTACTTTGATTTATTTTAGGTTTGGTAAAAATATTATTAAATTACTGTTTTATTACTATTATATATTGGACACGTATTCATATAACTCGTTGACCAGCAACATGTTTTAGGCTTTCTAGACAGCTAGACTTTCTAGTCCATGCTATTAGTCTGTGTAAAACCGTGAAAAAATTAATTTAACGTAGTTGTATCGTTACAATGAATGTTAATCCTTAGATCTAAACACTGCTGGTCGGGGCTGATTCGTATATGTATACCTGCAAGCTACCGATGAACTCATTCGTGAGCGTTCATTTATAGAATATGTATTTCTAATAGAATATAATAAAAAAAAAGTCGTAGGTAGGTATTTGAACGAAAAGAGAATCGTATAGGAAACGCAAACGAACCGTTGACGGTGGTTTAATAGCGATTTATTTCGGGGACTAAATGGAGCACAGATGGCAACGGTGGCAGACGGTTTTTGGGTTTAGATTTTTAACCCAATGTGTTTACCCAGCTGCAAGCTAATGCAAAACGAACGCTTCGTTTTTAATGATATCATGTCGCACAGTAGATGAATTAATTGTCATGTAAATTTATAATGATAACCTCTAGTTAATTATCAAAATTTAACAAGATATATAGGTAGAGATATTTTAAGAAGCTGATAACATGAACCATTTATTAATTATTGTAATAAATTACTGAAAACCCTTCCCAAAACTCCCGACAAACAATATCCATTGAAAAATAAACACGTTTTAATGTTAATCTTTGGTCGGCATAACATTTTGTTTGATTAACTTCCGGTAGTCATAGTTACCAAACGTAGCGGAAATAAATAATATGCCTCTTGTATTTGTTTTTTCACTTACCATCAATGATGAACGTGCTTAACGGCAGTTTTTTGTTAACCCCTTCACAAAACCTATTAACTGCGACGTCTACCTTTTTACATTGCATTAGAAATCATTTTTACAACCACATTATTTATTCGTAAAAAGCATGAATTGAAAAAAATGTAAATATACAATATACATATATATACACGTACAAGGTACAACTATTATATACGAGTAGATATAAAATACTTAATAATGATGCCATTAATCTTAATTTTTGGGGTGGAATCGATCTTTTTTTAATTTACATGAATTCTGACCGATCCAAACTCAACATTATTTATTTTATTCAAACCAGTTTAAAATAATTTAAACCAGACTTAAAAATAAACTACAAAGATAAATTGAATGAGGCACTTTTAATAATAATACTATGTTCATAAATATTAGATTCATCGTTAAATAATATTTTAATACGTACAATTATAATATGCAAAAAATATACATTAAACTGTATTTATAATGTTATCATAATAGTACTCCAACAGTTCCATTAGAACAGTGTTTCCCAACCGGTGGTCCGCGGACCACCAGTGGTCCGTGGGCCAGTCATAGGTGGTCCGCGGTCCCATAGATTTTGTATATTCTTGAGCAAAAATAAAGGTATTCCTAGTTTTCGTAAAATTGAGGTGGTCCGCGACCTATAAAATATTGTCGAAGTGGTCCGTGATGATAAAAAGGTTGGGAAACACTGCATTAGAACATTCTTTAATTTTCAAACTCGATTTCCAAACACTTTGTACTTAGTACCGTCACTTACATTCAAGAAAATGAGAACCATAAAAGCGTTTGTAGCACAATATGATACAATACCAATTCTATAATTTACGAAAACGGTGTTCTAGACTGAATTTAATGTTGAAACATGCTTATGATTTGAAACGTGTTTTTATAATTATTTTGACATTTAAAACATTTATGGTTTCCTCATATTAATACACGGTGTGAAAGGCACATCTATTTTCCCTTCAACTTACACATGTTGATGATAGAGTAGTATGGACGAGCGTTTTTTGAAAAACCGTCTGGTATATGCCATATCTTTTTACCCCTCTATACTTGCAAAGGTTTCTCCCAATACACGTACATCACCCTCACCGCATAGGGTGAGGGAAATATGTAGTTTACGGTTTGGAAGAAATAAAGACAATAATTTTTTTACCAGGAATTTTGTTGAAACCCAATTCATTTGGACAGTCGAGAAGAGTTGTCGTTTATAATATTGTAACGCACCCTGTTCGCCTATGGTTTCCCAGCATCGCGAGTACGGCTTCTTTACAGTGTATGCCACGTGCACACTTCAAAATACTATTTCACACGATTAACGTATACAACTCGATGGTAACGAACTATGCCCACGTAATACTGTCGCACGTACGCTCGATACGAGGTGTTAACGAACATTGTTATGTTAAAAAAAAAACTGAGGTATGGTTTTAAATTGTAATTAATATTACTCGTGGAAGAAATGATTAGTCGAGGAACAAACGTCCGAGAGCTAATTGACAATATACGATAGTAATAATAATAATAATGATAAAAGTACATGATGGCACCATCCTAATGGTGGGTCTGACGTAGACAATACGTACCTATATAAAACTATAATCTTATGTCTCGACGAGATTATTAAAAGTCAAAAAAACCACTGTTATAATCACTCGAAATTCTTTCTGATCATTGTCTGGCTTTGGTTTTATATTCATTTTAATGGTTCAACATTATTAAAAATATCTTTGGACTTAAAAGCATTCAGATATAAACATAAAAAAAATTTAAATTTAATCTGAAGTAAAATCATAGGTTAGTGGACATATTGTACACATATTATACTTTTATTTTAAAATAATTATGTTACAAATAAGATACATCGAAAATTATAAATTCACAAAATTATTATACATTGTCATTTATACTTAAGATAAAATATATGAATGTAACGGACATACTGTGTACCTACGTATAACAATAATTATGATATGATTTGCTCAAGATTAATTTCGCTAGATATAATAATATTTTAAATTATATATACGTATTAATTTGGTATGTATAGGTGATAATCATAAATAAAAATATTTTTAAAATTATGTTTATCGATACTAAATATTAATTAAGAAATTGAATTTATCAATAAACTTTTATAGCCTATTTAAGTTCAGAATAAAGGATGAAAATATAATACACCTACAAACAAAATATGGTACTATAATAAATAATAATTAGGAAATAGGAAGTGTAAAAGCATTTGTACTTCACACGTCATAATTATTTTAACATAAGGAAATATACATAATACATATGTTTGTATAGTAATAGTTTAGACATTAGTCAAGTCAAACAATTAAGTTTCAATTAATTTGAAATATTTAACAATTTCAAATATGATTTTTTAAATAATAATTTCGAAAGTTATAAAACGTATACATTTGATCTAGAGTTTAAAAAAAGAGTACAAAACCTATAACGTACAGGTTGAAACATGATTTTTGTGCATCATAATATTATTTCATTAAAGTTCCATAGATAACACCAGATAGGTAGTTGTATAATGTCATACAAAATCATACATAGGAAATTTAATATAAATATTCGTACCTATAATATAATACAAAAATATATAAATGTACAATAGCGCGCACGCTCGTACGCATACATACACACGTACGTACGTAAATACACATATATATATATAGTACAATGTAATGGACACAATAATATTCAACTTACCCACTGTATTACAGAAAGGATATAGAATGTAATTCAAAATTTAGTTGAAAACTATATAATCTTTATACTTGCGTGATTTCTTTTCGCTTTTATTCATATCTGTATACGTACGGATAATGTTAATGTTACGCTTAATAAATCATAATAGCACAATTAACGCGCGTGACCCACTGCAATTTGTGAACTATAATTACATTCATAACCACAGACGGTGCAAAATTCGATCACAGAGTATGTTCCAGATTTATCTAATTATAAATTCAAATAAACGGTCATCCATCCGGTCCGTTTTGTCCGTTAAGAGTCTCCGCATTCAAAGGGTGTCGTTATACTCCCTAAGCCTGTACGTAGATCCGGTTTTGTATTTTTTTTTTTTAACTATGAACCCCGTTTTATATAATGCAGCCCTACTGTTTTTTTTATAATCGACACCAGCTGCACTGCTGCAGACTGCTGGTTGGCATAAACCTGTAGTCGAAAATAATAATAATGAAATAATAAAAAAAGAAGGTCGAAATATAACCGTCAGACCATGAGCTTGCATGTAGAGTACACGATACGTGCACGTACAAACCGAAAGTAATTAGTATTCAAAATAAAACAGACACTTACTAAAATGTTCATTACAGTCTATCCGATACTCAATTGACGTAGACTATAGTGGTGCAACTTTAAATGAAAGTTATGAAAATTTAAAATTGTAAGGCGCCCATTTAATGTATTGATTTATACATAAACACTATATATATATATATATATTATATAATTGCAAAAAAATGATAAGCTGGTAATCATAGAGTAATACAATTATAAGGACCTTTAAAAAATTAAGATTAAAAAAACAAATAGACTTTAAAGTCCTGGTTTTAAGTCTTGGGGGCAAGAATAACTCACTATACCTAAAAGCGCCCCGGATATACACATAGTGTCTCATTTTTCACACAATTAGACGATTGTTAGATACTAAAAGTACATAAGGTTATTATCAGATGACGTTCTTATCAAACGAGATACGAAAGTTATACGCCGAGTGAAGATTATTTTGGCCAAAGTATTCAATCTATACTAATACGATTATTTGGATACGATTGTTTGAACGTTGTGGAGATATTTTATGCGATAAAATAAAATAATTAGGTGTACGCTTTACGAAAAAACAACCTTGGAACAATATATATTATTATTATAAAATTACATCTGAGAAAATCTTAAAAGTTTCTTATTCGACCTGTATAATTATTAAATATCGTTGGTACATTTTCTAACATGCATTTATTCATTTATAATTAGTAATTAACTGATATATCAGTAAAACGTTTTCCTTGCCATCTTTATAAGCCATTAATTCATTATTTTATTAATGGGCAATTAAGCAACTTAGAATGTGATTCGCGAACATAAATAATACTGTAAGAGTCAAGTCATTTTTAATTAACCACCGATAAATATATTGTTGTTTTTCTGTATAGTAGAACAATAGTTTTATTCTGTAAGTACACATTATGTGTTAAAAAAATAATTATTTTATAAACAACTCTATTACACATAACGTCACTGTAAAGAATCAATAAAAAAATAATACATTTCAGCCCTAGTCGTTTCACGCCAACGGCGTGTGAACCCCGATATCTGTTGTTAGGGACCGGATTTTCAAACACATGTGAATGGGTTTTATGTGTACATATAGACCACACGTTGACAAAAAAAAAAGTCGAAATCCATAAGTTTTGAGTCATGTCATCTATTTTCTCGGAACGTCATACATTATTTTAATTTCAAACGAATGCGTTTTGTTCCCGCCAAAACCAAATATATACATATATATATATATTACACAGTGTAATTAAAATTATAGTGTCTAGTGTCCACTTCGATGGATGCGCAAGTTATTAAAATAACAAACAAACGAATTCGGCTCAGTAGTTAGGTACAATTGTAAAGAAAAAAAACGGTTACCACGAGAACTTCTATAATGACACTCCACAACAGGGTAGTCCGCCCCCTTAAACATGTATCCACTGCACTGTACAAACGTATTTATTTTTCACGTAATGGCAATTTGTGTTTTTTCTAACACGATAATACGACGTATAAACACTGTCGAATAAGTACCTACGTATGCGTATAACATAGATACCTACTTGAAGTGATTGCACATATTACACAAAGCCATACAAAGGTGGTTTGAATATTTTTACATGATCGCGAAACGGCGGACAAAATAATACTTCTTATACCATATTACTACAAAATCCAACAACGATCGTACAGGGGATGATACATTTGATTCATTTCATTTTTCAACAATTTGTATGGTACATCATCCAATACGTCCATAAAATACACCCCTACCGAACGACATTAATTAAGACCGATTATATTAACATCACAATAAAATACAGAGTTTAAGGTACGTTTCAAATAATTCTATAATAATTGGGAAAGTGTATAAGAATCAACTCGATGACTGAACCTCACTCGTACGTTGAAAAAAAGGAAAACGATGACTTCCACGTATCGTGGGTGGGCTGCACTTGGTTTAAATTAGGTTTGAATAATTTTAGCGTTAAATGAGGTTAGTAGGGAGGGTACCTGGACACTTCCCCATCTGCCATTTTCCCGTCTGGTATATTCCCCGTCCGGTACATTTCCCCATCTAATATTTTTGGAGCCATTTTACCGTCTGATAACTAAGAATAATTTTATTGTATTGGGTAAATACTTCACTGTATATAATATCTAAAGTACATTTAATATACTTTTATACATTTAATAATATAAGTATATGAGATAACAATCAAGTAATAACAGTTACCTATCGGACTTGTTATACTTTTATCAGAGCTATAATAAACGATATCGCTGACGAAACCCGTAACTAGTATTTTGTTCTATAAGATAGTCTTCTTCAACTATTGTAGGTGTTCGCATAGTCGTGCGTGTGCTTTAATAATAATTTTATATAATTTTCCATTTTTTTTTTTTTTTTTTTTTTTTTTTTTTAAATTTCTGTGTTTAAATATGACATTAGAATATGTGAAAAGTTCTAATGGAAAAGACTTACTGGTTTATGCAGGGTACATATTTGAAAAAGATTACAGTAAAAAATAATTATGATTTTGACAAGTATCGTGGAAGAGCACATACAACAAATAATGAGATTATTATAAAAATATTAGACGGGAAACGGCAGACGAAGAAGTGTCCTATACTCAGTAGGGAGTACTGTTTTAAAAGAGACTACAACTATCCAGATTTCAAGAGACTACTCTGTGACTGCAACTCACGGTGGTTAACGCGAAAAATGGTCAGTAACTTTCACGAAAATGTCCAACTCGTAATCTCGACAAGGGTTAAGTATAATCTTGTGT
The DNA here is from genome assembly GCA_027580255.1 of Therioaphis trifolii. Lineage (NCBI taxonomy): Eukaryota > Metazoa > Arthropoda > Insecta > Hemiptera > Aphididae > Therioaphis > Therioaphis trifolii. The sequence goes on along the minus strand of CM050404.1, from coordinate 148,788,817 downwards.
ATCGTTTTCCGGTCTGCCGAAGAGCCTAAATGGGGAAGGGAAGCAAACTACAGGCGTGCAGTTCAGATATTACAGCTGAGACAAACTTCAAATTTGCCACCGTTTTAATTTATAATCCAAATAGTAACTCGCATTTGATATTAAAACACGATATTGATGTTAAATTACAGTTGTAAAAGTTCAACGCTAAACGAAAGTTTTAATAATGTGAAGTATGAAAAATCAAAGTCTGAGAATTGCGTTATACGGTGTTGTATTAATACGATAACTCAAACAATAATTATAAGATCTTTATAATAAATAGAAAATAGTAAAACACTATTGATAGATAACGAAACTAGTCTACATAAATTTTAGATCACAAATATTGACTATAAATCATCAAATGGTCGACAACCGACCATAACTATATACAGTGAAAACTCTATTAATGGGCAACTTTTAAAAGAGGACGCGTTTCTAATAGTGGACACTTTTAAATTCCACGGTGAAAATATATACCCACAGGTTTTATACATACCTCACATAAATTAACATATTAATACGTAATATAAAATGTGTATCCACTTTTTCATAAATACTAGAAATTACTATATAACAAATACACTATGAAATAAAAAATAAATATATTAATATTTAACGGATTTTTTGAATTCGTATGTACCTGCAAAATATATTTTTATAATTTTTTCCCCCATTTTTTCTTATAGAAACTCCTTATAAGGGACATTTTGTAATTCGTCACAAATATTTATTACGAAGAGGTTTTCTCAGTAGTGGACAACTTCCTACTGGGGAAATTACTGCTGGTTTAATTACCTATGACTGTCCACTATATAGAAGGTTCACTGTAGTCGAATGTAATTTTTTCTCGATAAAGACATTGAAATATTTCTAGCGGAAATCTCGAAATAATAATACACAATTAACTAAAAATTTGTGAGAAAAATGGTAGTCAATCAATCTTTTCGTTGGTTCTGAAAGGCACGGCACGAATGTGAACGACCCAAAAAGCGTTGAAAAAAAAGAGAGAGAGAGAGAGAGAACACCGGCCGGTTTCAAAATACGACTTCCAGCAGGACTCGTAGCGCGAGAGAAAAACGGTACTTACGAACTGTGACGGCTTTCGGGTCGGCGTTGTCGACCAGGTGGCCGAGCGCCTGGACACGGCGCTGGAGCGCGGCCGACCGGGTGGCCACGTCGGTGAGCTGGTCGCGGAGCTCGCGGAACACCTCGTCGGCGAGCGCGGCCACCGAGGCCATCTGCCGCAGGGCGTTGCTCAGCGCGACGTTGGTGACGGCGTCGAGCTCGCGGTCCCGCACGGTCGGCACACCGTGTTCGTCGTGCAGCTTCACGCGGCTCAGGTGGACCGGGCCGACGGCACGTTGCACAAACGGCATGACGGACCGCTGCTGTGTGTTCCCCGGGGAAAAACGGTAAAAAAAAAAAATAAAAAAAAAATAATGATAATAATTAAAAAATAAACGGTCACGAACGAAACACTACGTCGAGTCGTCCGCCGGCGGTGCGGCGCAACAGATCACGATCGCGGCGAGGGCGAGTGGACGTCGACGCGATGACGACCGGTGTCCATCAACAACAACGACATCGTCATCGGCACGCGGCTCGAGCACAACGACGGTACATGACACGACGCACAGACGTCCGCAACGGTCGGCGACCGGCTGATCACTGAAAACCGAACCGTCGTCGGCGCGGCGTGTTCGGTCGGTCGCGCCGGTGTACACCGAGACGATATTATACCGCGTCTCGTTCGTTTTGAAAACCGGCGGCGGCGGCGGCGGCGGCGGATGGTTCAAACGGACCGCCAGGTTGGCCAACCGAACGTCGCGTCGCCTTGTGGCACAGGTATGTGTATTATTATATAGGTACGTCGCTATACGTGTATACGTGTTCTCTGGTGAAACGGTTAGTCCGCAATCACCTTTCCGATCCCTTCCCCCCCCTCGATGCACAGGCAGACTACAATGACGAAGGGTTAGGCCACACAGGTAAATACGCGATTCTTCCCGTAAGTACGGGTCTATGTGTTATTATTATTATTATTTTATTTTTTTTTTATAACAACGTCTTACCTAATTAATATTATTAATACGATACTTTTACAATTATTATTACGGGAACCGGTGTACGTGAGTAAATGGGTATAATTTTATTATATTTATCGAGCAATAGGTATAAACATTAATTGCGAGACTCCGAGACGTAACGGTTCAACGACGATATCGGACCGGGAAATAAAGTTGAGCTCAAAAGTCTCCGGCTCAAAGAGTTACTAGAAAAAAAAGCAATCCCATGTATTATAAATAAAATGATGTATAAAACGCTTTTTCTCTTTATTCCTACCTACTCGAGGTAATATTCATGAAAAAAATTGTATTTGTAATATCAATTTATCCGTAGAATATGACAATTTTACATTGTGATTTATGGGTAAGATTTATTTCGATCATATTTTAGTAAGTATCCAGGGTGATTGCAAAAATATTAATGCTGATGGAAAATCGAAATTCTGTTGAAAACGTTTAAAGAAAATCAGATATTTATACAAATAGGACAAAACAAAAGAAAAGAATCTTTATAAATTTTCTTAGTCATTAATGTTAACATTATATGTAATATTCAATGTTCAACAGTATTTGTAAAATAATTATTATAATTATATAATATGTAATATAATAATTAATAATACTTGCTGCGTTATTTTATTATTAACGTATTAATCTATTACTACATATGCAATTAATAATTGATAGTCACTTTTTCAGTGACTTTTCAAGAGATTTTTTTTTACTTTCATTCATTAGATCAACGTCGGAGGTCTGGAAGAGTTAAACGTATCTGGCACCCGATGGTTTGCGAGTAAAAGGTTCCAAACAATTTTTACTGTCATAATTAAAATTGTTTTTTCTAAATATGTTTTTGAAAACTTTTACTTTTGAAAATTATGATGAATATTTAAATACGATTGTAACATTTAAAAATAAATGAAAAGTCAAAAGGTACGAAATAGATGGGGTGGACGTTTGTACTTCTTGGGTCAGATAATGAGTGATGATACTGCATTTAGATTTTAAAATTGAATACATTTTTTAGATTCTGAGTGAATCGAAGGATCTTATGGTTTTACAATGATACTTATTTTTTTCTTATCTGGAGATACTTTTTGCTCACCTTAACTTTGTCCAAAATTTTCATCCAACAACTCTATAGATCGGAAATTTTATATAGATGGTACCTGGTGGGTTTATTAAGCTTTCATCTCAATAGTCTTTTCAGTCGAGTTGAAAAACAGCCGAAATTGAGTAAAAATGGTGAAATGTGCCTTAAACGACACTTTCATCAAACTGACCTTAGTAATTTAGTTTTAACTCCAAAACTAATGTTGATTTATAAAAAAAAAAAAATTTATAAGTATTTAATAAGTTAATTATGATACGATTTTTATGAAATGATTGATTTCTTTATGTTTATGTTTGTAATTAAGTTTCAAATATTTGTCAAAAAATTCTAAAAATGTAATATGACCTTACTTATATTCTTCTCTAACAATAATGAAAAAATTACAAAAATCAAAATTCAGGATTTTTTTATAAGCGTTTAAGTAAATTACTATACTATTTTTACGTAATAAACTGTTTTTACGTCAAACTTCAACTTCAAATATTTATTCAAAGAATTTGTTCCATCCAAACGGTATATTTTTTTAAATTCTGAAGCTTTGTTCAGAATCTTTTAGCTAAAGAAATGAGCTATCATTTCTTTAAAATTTGATACACCCATCCTCATTACCTTGTCCGAGGAGCGAAGAATACTCCATGTGGCAAAGTAGTGCGTACTTTTTACAGACAAATTTAAAAAAAAAAAGATTCAACATTATACATTTTTCAGATTTTTCATACATTGTTAGTTTCGAATTAAAAGATAGTATTTAAGATAATGTTAAATTTTTGAATGTCAATATTAAGAATTGAAAATCTTATTTGACAAAAACGTTTAAAAAACAAAACATTTTCAAAGTTCTACATTTAGTTAAAAATGGTCTTTTTCAAAACTATTGTAATTTTTTGTATAATATAATGATACTGATATATAACATAATCTATTGATGTTTTGTGAAAATTTTGAGCCACAATATTTTTTGAATTATGATTAAATAACTGACATTTATTTCTTGAAAATCTCGTTCTACATTTTACCGTTTGTACTCAATGTTCGCTAATTTTCTCCGCATCGTTAGCAGAGCTACGGGATGTGCTGAGTATGTTGTAGCTCACCCTAAAAATAAACAGTCCATACTTTTTTCAAATTGAGAAAAACTTATATTTAATTTATTTCTTATATTTGAATTAATACCTAGCCACATTTCATAAAATAATAAATGTTGTCTACAGTTATTACGTATATTGACGTACATTTCGTGAAAATAATGAATACCTGGTACTTGCGTATCTTTATAATGCCGATCGGTGTCATGGCGTCAGGATAGTGGGCAATATTCATCCCCTGGTCTTCGTAAAGGGTGAATGGCGTTATCCCGATAATGCTTTAGATAATATGGTAAATCAGACATCAGCAAACTTTTTGATGTCAAGGGCCAAAAAAAAGGAATATATTTTACCATGGGCCACAACAATATAGGGTGAAGGGTGTTATCCACAATAACAATTCAAATTATTTGAATACCTATACTTTATTTTTGAATAAAAACGTATTATAATATCAAATTTAATTTATACAAGGTAATAACATACTGTTAGGTACCTACATGACTTTAACAAGCTATCAACAAATAAAGACATAATCGTAATAGTCAAAATATCATAAAATAAAATATAAGGGTGCCAGTAAGTTAAAATCGCGAAAAAAAATCTTGAATGACGAAATCGTGAAAACTAAACAGCGAAAATAAAAATCGCGAAAAGTAAAAATTCTATTCGGTTTATTTTTCTTAAACCATAGGTACAAATTAAAACTATCACCTCTGCAGTATTATAAAATAAATTCAAATTCGATAAGAAAAATTACACATAAAAAATATATCGTCACAATACTATAAAATAATAATATATAATGATTATGATCACTGGATCCTTTGACTATTTCTTCGTTTTTTTTAATTAATACGTGATTTACACAAGTCTTACATCTCCAATACATGGTGTTTTTATATTTTTTGTCAAACCTAAACAAATAACCATTATATTTTAATAATTTTTTGTTTTTTTGACTTCGAATAAATTCCATTACGAATGATTATGAAACTTATATGTATATGTTATGTATATGATACGACACTGATACAGATCGGGCAACGGACTACTCAGTAATGGTTAAGTTCAACCATGGCTTATCTTCATTACATTACGTTATTGAAGGCGCAGAAGTACAGATTGACATTGATTATCTAATATTGTTATTACTTATTACTGGAGGTCTACCAAGAGCCTTGGAACACCTACAAAATCCTGGGAGGTCACAGCTGAGAGTAATACCTCGGCCTGCACTACAGATGGAGATCCGACCGAGTCCCCCGCCATTGCCGGGGCGATGAGTCTAACCGGCAGGGAATGGTTTCATGGTGGCGGTAACTGGAGTTACTATGTGGTTAAAGTCGAAATGCTGACAAGGAGAAAACCTCTGGTCGAATGGCCGCCCAAGCGTGCCGGACGCAAGCCCGGCCCGTGGAAAGCGGTTCTTCCCGGGCGTCAATCCGGCCTATCGGTGGGGCTTTTCTAATACCGAAGGTACACTCCGGCACCATAGCCGGATAGCGAATTGGATAGATCGCGACCCGACCAGTGGTGCGAGGGCGGTGCACGACCCATGCAAACTGGTACGAGCGCCCATTCCCAGAAATGGTGAGTGGGCACTCGGTGCTAGTGATCCTCAGACGACCCGGTGTGCGCCGGACCGGCTGGCCGTCCCGGACTCAGCGCCGGACCGACCGCCGTCCCGGACTCACCGAACCTCTGTGGCTCTCGACTAGCACTCAGTGCTAATATGAGGTCCACAGTTGTAGCTGTAAGGCACCAAAACCCGGGATACACCTGTTATTACTTATTACTGTTTAAAAGTATGTATAGGTTTCCTAATTTTCGCTATTAGTGTTTTCGCTGTTAAAATATTTCGTGATTTTTATTTTCGCTGTTTTATTTTCGCGATTTTGACTATCGCGATTTTTTTTCGTGGTTTTCACGTACACTTAAAATATAAAGTAAAAGTTAAAGGTATTTTTCAGTTTGAATAGTATTTACCAATTCATTGATGCTAGATATGATTTTCAATCTAGAAATTCTCAAATATAAAAATTTAGATGAATAAAAATGTATGCTCAAAATATAGAATACGATATTTTTATGACGCGCGAACGATAGCCGAATTTAATGACCGTAAAATTAATTATCAAATTATTCTCATCTTTATTTTTGGACTCAATATGGAATGAATTCAATAAAAATTTAGTTTTTATTTTATAAAATATACAATTTTAATTTCATATAGGTACTAAGGTACATATGAGATTACATATACGAGTAGTATATGGTCATTGGTCAACCACATTTATAATTATGTCTTTGAGTTTAAAGATGTCTAAAAAAACATTTTTTTTTATGAGCGTTTTATGTTTTTTCTTTAAACCACCTAGTAGTAAACGAACTCCGTCCGCCACAGAGATTTCAAAACAATTATAATAATAATGAAATACCGTACTATTACATCTATATAACCGAAGTTAGTTATTGTTTACTGTACACTAAATTATATTTACCTTTATTCTCATAATAACTAGATTTTATTTCAAACGGTATTAAATAATACCCACGTACCTACAAACTATTTTCTTCGCATGTTTTTTCTTGTAACGCACCGATAAGGCTCAAGCTCAGGCGTAAACAGCTAAAAAAAAAATTCCAATTTAAAAATTAAATAAAAAATATTAATACAATTTAAATACATTCACGTCAAAATACCATCGCTGATGGGGTTTTCTTGTCAAATAAGCTAGTCATTATACTTTTTAAAAATTTCCTCATCATGTCGTATTTGCTATTGGCGCATATTATAATCATATTCGTATTTTGTACGAATTTTTCAAAATAATTACCTTGAAAAATCAAACTAAAAAAGTAGGTACTTCACCCCATTATGTATTTTTCGCTTCTTGGACAAGTTGATGGAGATGGGTGTATATTGAATTTCAAAGAAATGTTAGGTCATTTTTTTAACTAAACAATTGTGAGCAAAGCTTCAGAATTAAAATATGCTGTTCACATATTTCACAAATTTTCGTCTAATTGCCGCGGCATGCCGGTAGGTTTTCTTTAAAAAATTATCTGAAGTTAAAAAACTTTAGGCAAATAGCTTGACGAAAAAGACATATTTTTTGTACAAAAGATTTATACATTTTGTTCTATCTGTATGACGAAATTACTTATGTCGATTTAATGAATGTGTTGTTTACGGCGAAATTCGCCGTTTTTGCTCTATTTTCAGCATTATTTCCCCACGATTGGAAAACCTGTCAAGAAAATTGAAAAATTAATCCTTTAAAGTACCATCTAGATCAAATTTCTTATCTATAGAGTTGCCGAATGATACTTTTGGAAAATTATTACTACTCGAAAAAGTGTTGACAGAAAAAAATAATAAACATCATTATAATACCATATAAGATCCTTCGCTTCACTAAGAATGTAAAATATTTAATGTAGATAAATATTTTACACATATTGTTATTGATGGTTAATTTAATGTTTAATCATTGTATGTTAAAATCTCTACATTTAATGCCCTAGTATTTTATACTATTTGCCATTCAAATATTAAATTTTATTTCATCTATGTGACTTGTTTTGTATATAATAAGTTAGGTATGTATAAGCTTTTATCCACTATTTACTTTCATTGTTTACACACTTTTTGCTTATTTTTTTTCCCCCAACTATTCCATGAAATACTTTGAAACATTGTTACACACACGTTTTAAATAAACGTTAAACGCATTAGCGTAAAAGTACATTTTATACACCTATTGTAATATTAGTCATGAGATTTGAATGTGAAGTTTACGAAAAGAGTTAGGCGTAAAATAATAAAAAAAAAAAAAATGCGTTCTTGTATGTTACTTATACCATCGTATTAAACAGGGGGTTCCACGGAGATTTACTTACCTAAAGCAATTTAATACCGTATAATGGATAAATTAAAATTTGTTTTCTTGTTTATTTAAAACAGTTATTGAATTACATTTTTAGGTAAACATTTATTTTCTTTCCATATACCTATATGTATGTATATCTTCAACGTATTTTTTAAGTTTTCTAATTTTCTTAGATGGTACCTAAACACCATTTATCACATAATATCATAAGAGAATACACAAGGATACTTTTAGTAGATACTATAAAATTTAAAACTTTGGTTGAATCAATAGTTTAAGAAGTAGGTACTTACATGATACATGAATTTAAATCTAATATTTAGAGTAGTCAATAAATAGCAATTTATTTTTTCGGATACTTTTGCTTACCCACTCCGTCACTTTAAATGTTTATATCTCTTTAACTATTGATCCAATAACACTATTTCAACCTAAAAATTACAAAAAAAAAATAAAAAATTATTTTCTTTCATTGAGTCATACATGTGATACATGTGTTTTCTACAGTATTTACTGTCTGAGAGAACTAAAACACAAAAAATTACACCGACAAAAAAAAAGGTGAAAATTATATTTTTTTCACAAAACTTTTTTATGGTATAAATAATAAATATATTGCTTTGTAATGCTGTTGAAATAAATATAAATTTTAAAAGCCGGACATATACTTCGCACCATGGGTATTCTTCGTTTCTTAGACGAGACACCGGTGATGGGCATGGCTTTAAAGAACTTACGATGATATACTTTTACGAATAGTGAAAGATGTATGTTGGTATTTATTTTAATTTTAATTCAGTGATAAATCATTGTTTTTGGCAAACTATTCTGGGCAAAACTCAAGAAATAATTTACTTTAATATCATCTTATTAAGTTCATTAATTTAAGTAAAGATAATTTCAAGTGTCTAACACTTATTTTTTTTATTCACACCATCCAGATATTTATATACTTTTAGAAATATTCAAACAAATTCAAACTGACATTAAAATTGCAATCCTAACAGCCACAAAAACAGCTAAGAAAAAAAAGGAACATTTGATAAAAATATTGCATCCGTCGAAGAAAATATTAATAAATTTAAGACTAACCGAATTTTAAGGATTAAACGTACTTCGCCTCATTCTTTGCTCCTCGGACAAGTTAATAAGAGCGGGTATATTGAATTTAAAAAAAATGGTAGATAATTTCTTTAACTAAACGATTCTGAGCAAGCTTCAGAATTAAAATATACCGTTTGAATGGAACTATTTCTTTAAATTAATATTTAAAGTTGAAATTTGACGTTAAAACAGTTTATTACGTAAAAATCGTAGGTATAATAATTTACTTAAACGCTTATAAAAAAAATCTCGTGTCATGATTTTTGAAATTTTTTTTAGTATCCTTAGTAAGTGTGTGTAAAGTAAGGTCAAATTAAATTTTCAAAAGTTTTCATCAAATATTTAAAACTTTATTAGGGATGAACTTAAAAAAAACAAAGTATTTTTAAAGTTCTATTTTTAGTCCAAAAGATTTCAACTTTGTTCAAATCTTTGATAAAATATAATATGTAGTGATACGTCATCATGTATGGTGAAGATTTCAAGTTTCTAGCAACATTACTTTTGGAGTATTTGCAAAATTACTGAATTCGATTTAATGAGTGTCATTTACAACAAATTCCACCGTTTTTGCTATTTTCGGCTGTGTTTCGTTAAATATATAAGGAATATCCCATGTTGCGAAGTATGACCATTGACCAGTTTTTTTTATTGATTTATTTCAAATAATTTTAAAGATTCAAATCATTATTCTGTAACTGAAAATAGTTAAAACTTTTTTAATCTGTTAAGTAAATATAATTTAACGTATTTTAGTTTTGTATAACCTTTATTTTTATGTATTCTTAATTCTTAAATACATTTACCTTGAAATTAATAATTATCACCAGCCGCTTAAAAATTTACCCGATTATCAGGGTTAAACAAATTGTGAGCATATTCAAATTCACATCACTATTTTAACTTCATATAAAGTTCGTCAAATTTGTTGCTTATAAGTGTATTAAATCTATTCCTAACTCATAATAAATATAGTGATATATTTAAGCAATTATTTTTAACAAGCAGCCCACCGGGAAAACTCCCGAATTCTCGGTGGTACAATCCACTACCACTGCCTGAAAAGTCTATTAGTAATATGAGATAAGTTTCAATAACGCATTAATGTGCTCTTTATAGCCCATTATTATATGAATTACCTGATCTGAAAGACTTTTGAGTCACCGACACAACTTACTGCTGATAACTTAAAGCCTCGGGCGTGTGTCTAGCTCGCCCCACCCTCCATTCGGTTCTATGAGCAGTTTTCTTATTATTATTATTATTTTCATATTTACTAGCTGCCGGTGAAATACAGGCGAATTATAGAGTCTTTTGATTGTGAAGTATTTAAATGCGAGATTCGTTAAAAAAACCAAGTTTCTATGGAGAAATTAAAAAAAAAATTGCATACGATAATGTAAGAAAAACACTTGGTTTATGAGTTACTGGTGGTGGCAGATAGACTGAGGTGCTATAATGTAATCAATTTTGTATTGATAATACCGTATCGGATTCGTGGGAGATGCCGCCTATGGCTAGCAGACACTCATCACTCTAATAATTTAAAAGTTTGAAATTTGTGTACGTTAGAAAATGTAATATTTTATGTAGATGTTAATAATAAGTTCTTTTAAATATGACTAAAGCTCATCACCTGGGCTAATATTCGTTAATCGTTTGCCATAAAAAATGTATTTACCAAAATATGCAAAAATATGCATTTAATTTTTATAAGATACACACAAAAATACAATTACAAAAAAAATATTCATTTATTGAAATCAGTGATTTATAACTGTGAATAATAAATTAAATAATGAATAATACGAGTATAATTGAGTTTAAAAATAAGAAACTATTTATTTATTTTTCTCGTGTATATTTATTAATTATTATTTTATTAATACAATTTATAATTCACATTCAATTGTGGAAATACGTGTTAGGTACATGCTACGACCACATATTTTTTTTAATTTTCGAATATAAAAGATCGGCGATTGGATCATAGTGTTGATTGATATTGGCTGAAGCTTCTTTCCATGTCACATGATGTAGTTGCTGCATATTTAAATAAGGAATTTGTCCTGATGTTAAATAATAACTGAAATTGACCTCGTCTGATTCGCCATTTAATATTTTATTTATTGATTGTCGAGTTTCAAATCCATTATTGTTTTGTAAAACCTAGAATATTTTGTTTTTAACTATCTGCGACTCTTCCGTTACACTCAAGAGGTCGATCCCTAGCACTTATTAAAATCTATAGATTTTCATGAAGTGTTAAATTCTGCAGGCTTTGTAGTTTAATTATGACTTGAGATAAAAAAAAAAATCACTTTTAATATACGCTAAATCAAAAATGAAAATTCTACAACTAACGGTTGTAATGTGGCACTTTTGTTTTTGATTTTCGGCATTTTTAAAATCACAATCACAATAATTTTTCTAAAATCACACTGAAAAACAGTCTAATATATGGTGATGCACGGACAGCTGAACGGTTTGTACTACGTACTGAAAAAATTAGGATTATGTGTGGAATGCACTAGTACCCGACGTATTATATTATCTTTTATTGGATTTTATATTGATAATTACATATTTTTATTAATTGTGATCATCTTTCCTCATGAAACTATTCAATCTTATTAGCATATCGAACCATATGGATAAGATTGTATTTGTAAAAATAAAATGTATGTTTGACGAAAAACCAGGTTTATTGCTTTGATAAGTTAAATTAATATGGGCTCAAATACAACAGATACGATCATACTAAATATTCAAAAATATGCTTAAAGCTCACCAGGTATATGCAAAAACATGCAAAATAAAAATAGTACCATTTTCATCAGACTAATATGAGTTGTGGACATTACTCTCTAAAACTCCATTTGCACTTAGCAAAAAAAAAAAACATGCTGTATTCACTTGGTTGAAATATACAAATCTCATGTCATAAAAGTACCAAAGGTATTATGACATTATGTATTATGACACAATTGTCATTGTACACAGTTTGGTTAAAAACAGGTACGTATTATCTGAAATTTGAATGGAAGTTGCATCATAACGTGTGAACAGTTCAGTATAATATTTGTACATCGATGTAAAAAAAGTATTCGTGCCCTCTACATTTGAAAACCTTAGTGAATGGTTTTAATTCAATGAGTTATGATTTTGAGTTGAAAAATGGGTGTTCTTTACTTTGGAAAAGCTCAGCAAGTATTTTTATAGTCAAACTTTATCATAAATTTTACACAATTTATTATTCAGTTTTTTTCAATATCATATACCTACTCCGTATAAAGCATATAATTATGTATCATATTATTATATTTTAATATTTAAACCAAATATGATGGAATCTATTTGATAGGAAGAAATGAGTGTTCCCTGTTTTTGATGAGCACATATCATGCATTCAAATGAAAATGTTAATCACGTTGTATATAGTATAGATAGAATATAGAGAATATAGAGGAACTTTGTCGGAAGGTAATGACTAATGGCTAGTGTTGTAAAATTATCGGTAATTTATTTTTGGGTAACTTACTTGAATAAATTACCGGTAATATTACTTTTTTATGGTAATATTAGGAAATTTATTTTTGAACACCCGATTGATAAAAAAGTAATATTAATTGTATATTAATTATTATTATAAAGCATATTATAGCATATTAAGCATATTATGACGCATTCAAATATTTTCTATACAAATATAGCCAATAATTAATAAAGGTATTTATAATACTTTATAAAATAATGCTAAGCAAAAGTACAAAACTAAAAATATACTTTTTCTGAAAATAGAAATTTAGAAATAAAAAAACACATTTTTTGATATAGTTCAAAAAAAAGCATTTAATTCAATAAAAGTAACAAATTAAGTCAGTCTTGACTTTTGTTAGATCACAAAAAATTATAACGATTTAATAATTAATATACACCACAAAAACAATATTAGAAAATAAAACGTGTGTAGTAACTCGAGTAGTCGAGTGGCACTGCCTCCTTAAAAGTATAATATTATGTTATATGATTATATGAATAATGATTAATGAGTATGATTTATAAAATTAAAAAAAAAATACTCATAAAGTGGTGAATTAATTTATATTTATTACATTACCGATAAATTACTTACTTTAAAATACTTTACCAAAGTAATATTACCGACTTACATCACTACTAATGGCATAGTTTTCATATTTATTACACTATCATTGGAGGTAATTATTCTTTATCATTAAAAATGACCACGATCACGGTCTTATATACCAAGGTTTATATAGATAATATATTAATTTATTATCTATAAACCTTTCTTATATCACAGAACAATGTTTATTAAATACCAATGAAATATTTTAATTTTTACTGAGACAAGATTGCGCATAACCAGTGATTTTGTGATTTTTCAATATTTTCATTATTATAATTACCTAGCTATTTTTTTTTTATTGTGTCAAATTTTTTACCCAAGATGCACATAAGTGATACATTTGTATCTTATGCCGGGTTTGAAAAGGCTTTAAATGTATTCAAAAAATTACATTATGTTGATTATTTTATTAAAGATTGCAAGACTATTTCTTCTCATACAAATAGTCATTTAAGATTAGCAAATGTGTCAGAAGGTTTAAAATATTATTTTATAAAATTATGTTTTCTTGGAGGGATCCATAAGAAAAAAAAACGTTTGCCAAGAGCAATGAAATATGTTGTAAGTATCTATATTAATTTAACTTAAATAAGTCATAAATTTTAAGTGTAGATTTATTTTATTCATATAATATGTCACCATAGAATCAGAGGGACATATCAACTTAAAATACTTTTTTTACGTGTTTTAAATTCTGAGTGAAGCAAAAGATTTATTGGTTTTACTTTGATGTTATTTTTTCTTTTTTTCTGTAAACACTTTTTGGTACACTTAACTTAGTTCAAAAGTTTCATCCAGTATCTCTGTAGATCAGAAATTTAATCTAGTTAGTAGGTACTTTAAAGAAATCGTTTGTCTCTATTCTCATTAGTTGTTCCATTGGTTAAATTTGATATTAACAGCACTTTGACTAAATTTGCTCCGTATATTAAAGTCATATTACTACAGACTTTACAGAAGTTTCAACAAAATGTTGATAACTTTTGAAATATAAATAGAGCTTTGAAAATACCCTGCATTTTTTATATTTTCTCCAATGAAGTTTTTAATATTTTTTATATTATTTGAATTAAAATTTGTTTCATTGAAAATCGATTTTGGTTAATATGTCCCTCTGATTCTTTGGCGACTATGTTTATCCTAAACTTAATTCATTCTTTTTTAATAATTTCAACAAACAATTTCAGGACTATGCACCAAGGTTGTGAGACTTTTATTTATTTAATAATTAACAGTAAAGGAAATGCTTTGGAAATAAATCAAATCGACAATACACTTGACCATGGTTTATCTGAAGCATTGAATCATCTTCCTAACTAACCAAAAACTAATTTAACACACAATGCAATTAAAAACCAGTTAAGTTATTACACTCAAAGACCTTTCCAATATATACTACTAGTATAGTATATACTACAGGTAAAACTAAATTTGTTTAAATTTATATTTTTGTTTGATTATTTTAATTCAAATAATTATTCAGGAAAAAAAAGTAATGACAGTAGTTAATACGAAATCGTTCGATAGCTACGGATTAAATATAACTGTACTGTTGAAATTTCAGTTGACAGTGAAGACGATTAAAATAATGGGCTTATTTGTACAAGATTCGATAATACCAAAAGTATTTGAAGCTTTCCAAAAGGTAAAAATAACTTTACATATTTAAATACTAACAAATTTAATTTTTCGAATGAAGTGCCTGTGAACTTTAATGAAAATAATGAATTGTTTTGTGTATCTATTAATTATTAGTTATTTTATTTAATTACAGGTTGTATTTGCTGATGCAACATACAAACTAAATAATTTAAAAATACCATTAAATGTTTGAATAGTAGAAGATGGAAATGGAGAAAGCAAAGAAGCAGCTTGAGGCTTACTGGCAAATGAAGAAAAGGAAACTTTACATTAGTGTTTTGAGGCATTCAAAAAATTTAATAGGAATAGTAAAAACACGATATCGTTCATAACCGAAAATGATATGACCAAAGAGACAGGTAATAAAAAAAAAAAATTCCTAATACTAACTTAGCTATCTATCTATTCCATGTATTGAAAACTTCTAACCGTGAAATAATGTGTGAAAAACAAAGTGTAACAAAGTGCCTGATCAGTATTATCCTATGAATAATGAATAAAGGCCGGTTTACATTTATCAAAGTAGCCACGTCCGTGAACCACGAATTAGTGGCTTGGATTTTATTTTGATAATATAAACACACCACACGTATGTGTGAAAAGCTCATACAAGTCGTGTTGTCCGATCTATGCTAGCACAGACATGTATCAAAATTCTCATATGTGGCGAGAACATTTTAATATGACTTGTATTCATTCATTGAATTGAGCAATTAGTTAAATATATTGTTAAAATGTTTTGTTGTTTAAAATATTAAATTTATAAGTTTATTTAATACAATTTTTTTTTTCAATTTTATTTTTCATTCGTACATTATATTATAATGGCAGAAAAAAAATGGTCTGAGGACAAAACAATGAAATTTATTCATATTAAAATATTAAAATGACCATCGCTCATCCTCATAAAGTTCATGAAACCTGGTCTGTCTTCCACTCGGAGCTCCGTTAACAACGTATTTGATCCACCTAAAATATTTCACCTGGCAACCTAATCTCACACCCATATTTTTCTTTTCTTTTTACGATTAGAAATAATTTGGTTTGCACATTTGTGAGCTAAAACTCCGAAGACTGATAACACTACGTCTGCCAGTTTTAGTTCCGTTTTGGCTACTGACAAATTTACTTGGACAGACAAAATATAGTGTAGACACTGTCATCAGTGCTCAAATCAAAGTTACACTGATTCGTGGTTCACGTACGTGACTACTTTGATAAGTGTAAACCGGCCTTAAGACTTTATACAATAATTACATTGGTGCAACTATACTAAAATGACAAATGAAATATACATCATTGATTTGTAAGGACATGTATATAATTTACTAGTTATTAACGAGAATAATATGAGTATAATTTATTAATTACAACTGTTTAAATAATGCATTGTACTTTATGGTTACTATTTTTTTATTACTAAAAGAAAATACTATATATTTGAAGACAGTACCTACCAAGTGATATTGTTTCGATCATGAGTATTTGAATAATTGTCTATTCTCTGAATAATTTAACATTCAAGAATAGTATTCATTATTAGTATTTATTTTAAGTGAAACTTTATAATATGAATAATTAAACTTGTTTTATTAAACCAAAGTACTACTTAAACCAAAAATACTAAAGTAAATATAGAAAAAACTTAGATTTATTATGTAAATTTTAATAGTAAAAAGACTGATGAATTTTATAGTGGGATTGATTAACTGAGTTGATCAAAATATTTTGGACACTTTTACTAATGTAGTAAAATAATTTGATCAACAAAGTTAAAATTGCAGAAAATGGATGATATTTTGACTGAACTAAATTTTTTTAAATTGTAGATCAGTGGCAAATTTTCTAGACTTGATTAAAAATTAATTTTATCTTCAATACATATTTGAATAAAAATTGGATAATATTCTATGGGAAATTTGTATTTATTTCAGTTTTATTTGTCTGTATTTATTATGATTTTATATTTTTATCAAAACTTCACTAGTAGAACATGTAATTATATGTGAGTTGACTATATATTGCTTGTTACTATGATAAAATATTGGCTGTGTTAAAAAACCATTCCACTAACAGCCACAGAACTAACCTATAATGCTATATTGCTATAATGCTTATTCTATGGTGCTTTGTTAATGTTTCATAAAATTAATATTCAATTTCAGTGTTTCAGGTTATAACCATTATTTAACTACATGTTATTTTTTTTGCTTTAATTCAATAATGTTAAGTACTATTAGTAAATTATTTAATGTAATATATTATAAATTTTCTATAATATTTTCAGATAGAAAAATCCTCAGGAAAAATTAATAAATGACAATGTATTATTAATTGAGATTAAAAAATGTGTCATTGGAAATATTGTATATGAAATCATTATTAGTGATAATAATCAATCTAAAGTTTGATGTTTAAAGTGGAATAAAACATCGAACATGGAAAAGAATACCATGTCAACTTATGCAATGGCTTATTTTCAAATGATTAACCAGAAACACATATTCATGAAAAGTCTTCTCGTACAAAGCAAGTTTTTTAAAAATGAATTAAACATGGACTTATTAAAATAAAATGAATTATCACACAATTAAGTGAAACAATGTTATAATTTATACTAATTAATGTCTTATTTTCTGTTACAGATACCTTAATGATGAATATGTAGATATTAGAAGATCTAAGCGAGTGATGTACAATTTAAAAATAATTACCTGATACACACAAGAAAAATCATCTCTTACTAAGTAAACATTTTAAAAGTATAGCAAGTATACTGATTAGAGTTTTCATAATTGATGCATGTTTGAATTTGTTTTTTCTGGTGTTTTAAAATATTTTTAATAATACTGTTATAAATTTAATAAAGCATTTGGCTAGTGGGATGTAGGTGGAATGTGGCTGTAGAGAAAACTTATGTTAAAAAAGCTATAGTTTAAAATCTAGCAGCTCAAACTAGCTTATTGTAAACTATTAATCATTTGTTTATTTAAGCAGTTTGTATTTTTTGTATCATATGGTTCATATTATGAGTATATAGATGTTGTAAAAATTAGTCGAGTTGACAAAAGTAAACCAGCTATTAAAAATTCTAACCTTTGCATTATTTAAAATATGAAATATTGCTCAACAATTCTAAAATGTTCAATCAGAATTTTATGCTTATTTTTATTTGAAATTTAAAATTTGTTATAAGATTGAAGTAATATTAGTGTATGCCATTTTTCTAATGATAAATACAATTAATATATAATTATCATTTGAATTATTAATATCTTAACCAAAAAAATTAGAAAAAAGTAATGTTTATATAATGATTAGAGCTTAAAGTACTAGAATGTGATACCAATTAAAATATATTTCTTCATCATAAATATATTATATTTATAGAAAAGTAGATTTTATTACCATTGCACTCAGAATTTAAAATTAAACGTGGTCTTTAGTTGTTGATAATTCAACTTATTTTGTGTGTCATACTTTTCTTAATAAATAGTTTCATAATGTTTTAAATGTAAAAATCTCGAAGAAATGTTAAAAATGAACATGTATTGATTAAAATTTTAAAAGCTACAATAGGTTAGTTTAACCTAACCCAATAACCTAAATACCTTATAATCAGAAATTCCAAATCTAAAACTTTAATTATTTTTATAAGTTAACCAACCGGGCAACATATTCATTTATCATATTGATGTTGGATATTTGGATTTAGTAATTGAAATCAACATTTTATCTTGCATTAATAACTATGTTTTTTGTATGATACTGTTATTATTATTTATTTAACTGTTATTTCTCTAGGAATATCTCAACGATCAAATTTCTATGTTTTCTTCTGGTGGTACATTAACTCAGTATCTGGAAAAAATGGAAATCTGAAATACTATTGATGTACTAGGACCTTCAGACTGTCTCATGTATCATGATTTTGCAGATTTTAAGGTTAATGCTATTATAAAAATATATCATTCTCATTATGTTTTTGCTAGAAAATGGAACATGATTGCTGGTATATTACAAGTGTTAATATTTGATATATAATTGTCTTGTTGGTCATTATAACAATCTTGTGTCCCATTGTTTGTATCAGGTGGTACTGGTAAAACACTAATGTTACAACTAATTAGACCAATCACTTAAAACCCTAAAGACGGAACTTAAATATCTCTTTTATTTGCCAACCAAACCATAGAAGGTATATTATTAAAAGATAAATTGGAAGAAGTAGTGAAAAATAATGTAGATCAAGTCAAGATCTGATATACTGTTAATATACCTACTAAAAGATAAGATATTTTACGATTGAATTTGATTAACTATTGTATAGTTGGTAATTATTTTATATTTTCAATTCAAAATATTGATAAATTATTGGATTAATTTTCAAGATTGCAAAATTATTAGCTTCGGAAAAATAACACATTAACTATGACTAGATGAAATTTGTGATCTATGAATTAGTTTGGCGCAACATTTGGACCTTTAACACTACTCAAAGAAGTGATTGAATACAAGAAAATGAGGAAATTATGATATTAAAAATAAAAAAAAATAAGTTTTTCGATTTATTCAGAACATAACAGTATTTTTTTAGTTTTATAACATAAATACGGAACTGAAATTAGTCAAATGTTTACTTAAATAGTTTCTGTAATATACAGTAGATTCCGCTTAATGTGGGCACGTTGGGACCAGAACTATTGCCCACATTAAGCTGTTGCCCATAAAAACCGAAATAAGTTTAAAAAAAAAAAATAAAAACATATAACAAAAAAGTTTTTATTTTTATTATCATATAATTGAAAAAAAATGTGAAATAATTATTATATAAATTAAATTTTATATGGTTTAAATGGCATAATGATTTTTATTACTTTCGATAAACACAATCTCATAGAAACGACGAAGCCCGATTAAATTAGTTGTTTTTAAATATATATTATGTGTATATTCTAATGCCATGATGAAATAAAATTGGCCACATAAACCGAATCGAGTGCCCATATTACGCGGTTAGGTTTAATATTGTTAATATACGTTTGTATTGGGTCCAGACCAGTTTGCCCACAATAAGCGAATGCCTATATTAACCGGTGCCCACATTAAGCGGAATCCGCTGTATAATTTAATCATGATTTTTCCTTACATATATTTCTAATGCTTCTGTAAATTGTACATGGTAAATGAGCATAGTAGTTTTAATAAAACAGAGATAATCTACTATCTAAAGATTGGATGTACACTCATCAAATTATTTTTTATTAAATTATTATTTGCTCATGGCATGTATATCGACTGAGATCACAAAATCAGAAATTGGTACAATGTATTTCAATCTCAAAATAAAAATTATGATATTTGAAAACAAAAATAAACGAAAATTAATACCATTTTTTTAATCTACTCAAAATCCTTGTTTTTAATACACAACTATTCATTGAACAGATTTGATTAGTTTGTTTATTTTTATCTAACCCTCTTCAACATTATGAGTTGAAAATTTGAAATCATATTATTAACCCATTTGAGCGGAGGTGTGCAATTGCACGTTTTCACTAACATTGTTGAAATTTCTGATTTTTTATAAAACATAAAAAAAAAAAAATAGAAATTTTTCACTTGACACTTTCAAACCTTAAATTTGTTTTATATATGTTTCAATGATTATTTTTTACACATAATAATCATGTTGGTAACTATGTTGTATATACCAAACTTAGAGGTTAATAAAAAAAAACAACCTATATATCAAACAAAATTATTACCATCACAATATCAAATACTATAAATGGCAAGTAAACAAAACATTGGTAATTTAAATGTTGAATAATAACTCAATAGTATTAAAAATTCACAATTTAACAGCCTTAGTATTATTTACTAAAAAATATATATTACTAATGACACAAATATACAATTTATGATATACTGTTCTAATCTATGATATGATATTCATAGTCCACGAAGTGTAAAATTTGTACTATTGAAAAGTTTCAATACTTTTCATTTCAACAACCTTGAAATTTTTTAAATTTCATTAAAAGTTTTACTTGAAAACTTTTGAAACTCTTCAACCTTACATCTCTGTATTAAGCAACAATAACTGTTCAATGTAGGTTTATTGTTACAACAAAATAATTACTTATAGGTTTTACATTTATTGCTGAAATATTAAAAAAATAGTTTTAGTTTCTCTTAAATTTTATGATTAATATAAGTTATGAATTTTTTGAATTCTTTATAATATATTTCGTTATCTTTGATTACATTATATTGTCAATTTATATTTTTTGAGTAAAATATACATTTAAACTTATGCGTAATAGCCATAACAACCAAATTATTAAAAAAATATATATATAAAAATTCATAAAAAATAAAGTTTTTATTGCACGTAAATGCATATTTTACGGAAATCAACGTATTTGAAACATAATATGGTGATTCAAATATATTTTACCAATGTTTTTTTTTTTTTTTGATTTTCAAACGAAATTTTTAAAAACAATCTCAAAATAATTAGTTAATCCATATTGTGACGGACAAAACCAACGAATATGTCGACTGAAGACGTAATGGGTGCAACGCCACGGTACAGTGCGAAAGACAACCTTACGGCTCGGGGTATGCTAGAGAGGTCTCGACAATCATCTCACAATTATGAGCCTTCTGTACGTACATACATAGCGAGTTCCGGTGGCCGTTGTGCACTCGGCCACAAACAAACGCACCGACGACGATTGCAAAAAATGACGGTATTGCTATTCTTTTTCAATGAAAATAACAAAAAAATACGATCAGGTCGTTTAACCGATAAAATAATAGGGTAGTTGATATAATAGAATACATAGACACCATTTTAATGCAACGTAATCGATTTCGAATTTTTCGCAAATTTTTTTCCCTTCTAACAAATGTTCGACTTATCCGGTGGACTTTTCTCAAATATTTTTCAGTACAAACCATTCTCGAGTTATCTTCATCGCACACACGAAATTTCCTAAAAGTCAGTCCAGAAGTTTAGGAGTTATGTATGGGCGTTATATACTCGTATGGGTTCAATTACATACACTCGCTCATAAGAAATATGTATTTGGGTTCACGATTTACACGTACGATTTTCTAGTATTAATCTAACCACGTAGAAAAAAATTGCGTCAGTAAATCCATGATTGTCGTACAAAATAAGCATACTCGCCTGCTGAAACGTTAATCATCGATGTATATATCGGTGTACAATTTACACTTGCAATTGTGTTTTTTAATAAAAACTGTAATAACAATATACCGACTATGTTTAATAATGTACATGTAATAAGTAATAATGAACAATAAAAAAAACTATTCCTATTACTACGACTGCTATTATTATTTATTCGTTTATTATATAAACACACAATATGCATACTAACACGTACAAATTTATTTTTGCCGATTTCAACCCCTCAAAATCAAAATTTTGAAAAATCCTTTCCTAGTCCACAGTGATATTATAATATTAATCTATCTTTAAAGCTTCAAGTTGATAAATTTAATAGGTTCGGCTCTGGGGTGAATTTGAATAACGAGGACACTCGTTTATTTAAACAATATACATTTATATATGTATGAAGAAAGATAACGATACTCGTATATGTATTATGTATTTTATGTATTAATGTAGAGATACGCACGATTATATACATAAATACTCAGCTCACACATTTAAGTGTATTTGGTTAATATCATATTGAAGTGGATACATATTACTTTTTTGTGTAATAAATGGTCAGCATACATAAGTACTTCTTCTAACCTTGCAAGCCGTCCATCGTTAAAAGAGGCTTCATTCATTAAATTAAATACATGAAAAATATAACATAATAATATGTAAACATACAGATTTATTCAAAATGTATTTTACTAAAATTTTATCACATAAAATATAATTATTGAAATTAAAGTAAAATGTATATCATGAAAGTTTCTTTACTCAGGGAAATCTAAAAGTAAATTTCATATCTTAAACTAACCTTAAAGGACAATTGTAAGGGTTAACTTTTAAAAAACATATAGTGAAGCGGTTGAAATTGTCAACTCATCATTTATATCGCGCTCAAATAAATTTGTTCAGGTAAACAGAACACAGAGAGACATATTGAGTACGAATAGAGAACGACAAATACGAAGTAGTCGAGTTTCTAACGTCTAATAAACAAGTAACATTTATCTCTACATAAATGTATTAATTGATTTCTTCTTAATCTCCTTAGATGAAATAACTCACTTTAGTTTAATTTTTCCGCGCTTCGTTTGACATTCGTATGTTTAAGAATCCCTAAGTCATATTCTCCACCCGGCACGCCACCGTCGAGGGTCACTTATATACTCTTTACTCTATAGGACATGGTTCATTATCGGTAATTGATGTATGCTGCATAGTGCATACTGCATTCTGTTTGAGCTTGTGTTTTGTCCACATCATAGAATAAAGATAATCTGGTCTACTTTATTCAATGCACGTGGTATCAAAAACGTTATAGTCGCCAGTCGCCCGTCATCGAGCATTTTATTATTATTATTATTATTATTATTATTATATTAATTAATAATAGTGCACCACGTGGCCACTGATTACAATTTTCGTCTCGCATTCAGCGTGACTTTTCGTGTTTTGTCTACATTAAAAATGGTAACTAAACTCCAAAAAGCGCGAGCTATGCGAAAAAAAATATCAAGAGTCTACTCAGTCTAAGTATGTAGTTGAAATAGTATACAGACTACAAACATACTCAATACTCATGAATAATTGTACTTTCAAATTCAACTTTGGAGCGATGTGAATACAAAAATTACAAATAAATGCATTACCCACCACAACACTAACGGTTGATAGTAAATGTTATACTTTAAACTCGGTCACTTGCCATCACGGTCAATCTATGACTGAAGCCCATTATACATCAATGATAAAACATCAAAATAAATAGGCAATATATTATGTAACGATACATCTGTACAGTTTGAACAGTATATTATTAAATATGATAATTTACAAAAACTAATGTGATATTTCAACAAAAACACTCCGTCAACTCCGTGTAGAAAAACGTTAAGTAAAAAAAAAAAAAAAAAATGAAAATGCTATAAAATTTGTGATATAATGTGGAATCTAAGTAAATGGTATTACGTGTAAAATGTATACATCGGTAATCAATTTAAATTTAATGAAAATTGGTCATTTATATTAATTTGTAATAAGAATTATTTTAACTAATTATTAATCCAAGTTTTGAAGATTCAATCTAAAAAATATATAGCCTGCAAGTACTAAGTTTATGTTATGGATAATGCAGGTCTATTAAAATAAATACAATTGTTTCCGGCCAAGTAAACTAAATTTGGATCAATAATTAGATAAAATAATTAATATTATTAATTAATATAAACGACCAATTTGTATTAAATTCAAATTAATTACTGATATATACATTTTACACGTTAGACCGTTTACTCAGATTCCACACCTAAGATCACAAATTTTATAGCATTTTCATTTTTTTTTTTTTTTTTTTTACACGGAGTTGACGGAGTGTTTTTGTTGCGATTTTATAAACATTAATATGTTTATATAATAATTTATATATAATTAATATGCGCCGGAACTAACTCAGCGCGCTTTGGCGATCGGCTGCTTATTTTCGCGTCGCTCGACGGGGTGTCGAGACCGTCGTCGCCAGCCGTCGAAATCCTGACGTCGTCCGTCTTTGTCCACGAACTCGGCGGACGGCTGAGCGCGCGGGCCTGGTCGGCGCGGTTCCGTGCCGGACGGGTACCATATGGAAGTCGCGCCCGCGGCGGACGGTCCGCCGACACGACCGTACCGATACGGCCCGGGCCCCGGCGGGGGCGGCACGCTGAAGTCCGGGTCCCGGCGTCTTGGGAATTGCGGGCGCGCCGACCTCGTGGCGGCGGCGCGTTTCTTCGTCACGTCGTAGCCACCGCGTTCGACGGTTCCGGGTGAGCCTGTGGTTCCGTCACCATCGTATCTGTCGTGTCTCCAGATAGGCGACCCGTCGACCGGCCGGCGGCGGTTTTCCGGGTTCCTCGCGTTCTTTGTCCGCGGACCGCGGCCACTCGTCTGCGGACAGAGAAAAACGTCGCTTTAACGCCGGGAGCGCAGAACTCGAGACGCGTTTTTCGGAGAGAAAACGATTATTGATATCGCGGATTCCGTTTTTCTCGGTTAGAAATGAGCATACGAAATGTGTATACAAACCACGCATAAAGATGTTTAGACATACAGTAGAAGCCGCTTATTAGAAACACGGATAATTGATACAATCGCGTTATTGAAACAAAAAGTTCCGGGACGGGCCGACCGTACATTAGAACATTGAAAATAAATCGGATTATTGAAACATCACATCGGTTATTTGAAACAAATTTAGGCACATTTTAGAAGCTTTCAGGCAATTGTAGAAGCTCTAAATGTCCTCAGATGTGTCGTCCAGCGTCGTGTGGATGAAATAGGTTTTGAACAGATTGCTGTTATGAAAATATTATTTAACTCGTATGAAAATATGGTCATGGAGTTACTCGACGCAAAAAAAACGAACTAATAGAGATAAAAATGTTAAATAATATAGTAAAATATATACATTTGAACATACTTTTTTAAATTATACAATATACTTACATAGATAAATATACATAAACACATATTTTACGCGTATTTTTCATTTTAATTTTTTTTTCATAGTACAAACCAAACCAATCGCTTATTAGAAACAATCGGTTTATTGACACATTTTACCTTGGTCCCAAAGTGTTTCTAATAAGCG
This sequence comes from Therioaphis trifolii, assembly GCA_027580255.1. Classification (NCBI taxonomy): domain Eukaryota; kingdom Metazoa; phylum Arthropoda; class Insecta; order Hemiptera; family Aphididae; genus Therioaphis; species Therioaphis trifolii. Next base: position 148,762,908 of record CM050404.1, on the reverse strand, counting down.
GCTTCTACTATATATAAATACGAATTTGGTTTGATACATTGGGTTTAAAACTTAACTTCCCTAAATGTAAAATGATGACTGCTTTCTCTAGATCCCGCTCTCCTGTTATATCACCACACTTCCTTAAAGGTTTACGTTATCTCCCGCGATATCGACTGTGTCACGGACCTAGGTTATAAGCTCAGCTACAATCTTGATCCGAGTACTCACATCGAACATACATGTATGTTGCAAGGCTCGCAAAATTCTTGGTTTTATCATGCGATCAACAAAAGGTTTTCGTATTATCAATAAAAAACACTTTTCTGTGCACTTGTGCACCCCATTCTGGAATATGGGGCTATAATCTGGGATCCTCATACTGCTGATAATTTAAGACAGCTTGAGGGTGTCCAACACAGATTCCTAAATTTTGCTAGCTTTTTACTTAAAATTCCTTACTGGGTTATTAAACAATGACATCGATTCACCAGTCCTGCTTTCACTAATCTGCAGTTTTAAAGTCCCATCTCATTCATCTCGTTCCACAGCCTCTTTTTATGACCCGCCCTCTACCACCAACTATATGGACTAAATGAACCTTTAAGGCGTCTAATGTCAATTTCCAATTCCGATCCTGCCTTCAACAATTTGTTAAAAACTCGATTGTAAAATTCTTTGTTATAGTTATTGTATAATGTATTAAAAATTGTTATCTCAAATGTTTATATTCAAAAAGGGCCCAGCCCTTACAACTAAATAAATAAATAAATGAAAATATAATACGGGTAAGTATATGCGCGGTTAATGTAAGAAAAAAAATTATTACGTTCGTAATAAAATACGAAATATTATATAGATTGGAAAACTGCGTGAACCACAATATATACAGTGTTACATATTATACACCTACAATCGTGACTCACTGTTGCACCACGATTCACTGAGGAAAGACATTTTACATCATATCGTCGTTTCAAATTTGTTTAAAAGTTTGCATGCATGTGAAACCGACTAAATTATATTTTTACCTGTGGCGTGTTTGAACTGATACTTGAACCCGACGTGTCCTTCATAAATTTGTGTGTAGACGTCGTCTCCTCGTTGGTAAATTGACCAATAAACTCTTTTTGTGCGACAGAAAAATTCTTTGATTCACGACTTTCTACGTTTCTCATTGACTAATAAAAAAAAAAAAAAGCAAAACTGAATTTGTGATTCATCTTATCGTAAAAGAAATATCAATAACAATATTAATTTAAAACACTTTGGACTCGAAATAAATGAAAGAATACACTGTACAGTGTACATCCGGTGTAGAACTCGATCCAATGGGACCGTCTACTATGTGTAAATACAGTAAATTTATTAACTAACCGACGATATTTGTTTCTCCTGCTGCTTTGTTCGCCACGATCTTTCACAATCGTTCGCGCCAGCAGTCGCGTTCGACCGGTTTGATTTTTCCTGAGTTGTATCGACGTGTTCCACAACTTCTTCATTGATCGCCGGACATTCATTCACTTCGGTCATTAGGTTTATCGCGTCAAGAGTCATGGATTGATCCGCCGCACACATTGTTTTGATGAGACTTCCTATCAGTTTCCCGATCACAAACGTCGTGATCAGGCTTAGGAAACACACCACGTTTATCAGAAGCCCAATCAATTTGTCTAGTGTAGCGATCGAAGCATCGACGAATCCGTTCATTTTGTATGAAGAGCTTCTGATGAACTCGCCCAGTGTTTGTATCTGCAGAACTCGAATCGTTCTGCTCAGCGTGACTACCGTTGTTCTTGTACGCTTACCGCGAACACCTGTGCAACGAGAAAATAAACGTATTAAACGAACATTAACTAGTAGGCTCCGTGGCCTGTAATGATCGAGTTTTATTTACAACTTTCTCGATGGGTGCGTTCTCGTTGTCTGTGAAAACATTAAATGTTCGGGGATCGGGGTCAAATCACAAATGCGATATTATGGAACGATAACGCAATAATTTCAATCTAGCTCGGAGAGATCGCAATAAACGATATAGTCATGTGTATTGTACTCACCGTGCAGACGTCGCCCTTTGGTATAGATTGCTCGATTTATTACGCCGCCGACTTGATACGCTTTTTTTTTTAGAAGCGATGTCCTTTATTTCTGATGTTATGTATACACACAGAGAAATGAGTACTATACAAACTACGTTTAATGATGTTTATAAATACGTATTGCTATATAGCACAGGTAAGTATTTATGATTAATTTAAGTAAAGACAAGTTTATATTTTCAGCTCACTATTATATAGTTCGAGAAAAAGTTTTTAAATATCCACTCGAGGGTTTCTAAACGACTGAATGAATATACAAACCGTACACAACAAAAATGTATAGTGAACTGTTGATCGTGGAAACTGAATTATCAATAAATACATATCAACAAGTTATTTTAGCCAGTCGTATTTGATATCAATAGGGAAGAAATCAATTAAAGTTTAAATTGCTATTTATCGTATAATCTTGAGACGAAAACAGTTAAGCTGTAAGTTAAATTATGATTTAAAACTATTATTAAACTTTTTACTAAAGCAAGTCATCGACATCAACATATTACGAGTATTTACCAAGTACAAAATACATTCTGTATTTAATACCAGATATTTCACGATTTACTCAGTTTTCGTTCGCCATTGCGTTCATTGTTCTTTCTTTTCGTTGTGTTGGTCATTATAAGGGTTTTATTAAGTTTTCCACACGATTTTCGCCCTACGATTGGTACCAATATTTTCTATTTCCCTTCTATTAATAGAATTTCCATTTTCATTGTTTTTTCTTTCGATCCAATTAATATACTAAGTAATATTCTCAAGGTCCTCTTTCCCTTGCCTCAAATTTTGTACCACGGTGGTGTATTAGCCGACTTCAGTTATAACTTAATGAAAAACATTTTTATAAATTGATCGCATCACTAATATTCCCATCCAATGTCACGCTATACCTAATACTATTTCATACAAATTTATTTTTAGAATTGACTTTACAAAAAATTTCCCATCGTTTTAATTATAATTTTTTGATATATGTCATAATATTATGTGCATGCTGTATAACATATTGAAGGGCCTGATCATTTAATGTGATTCGTTCTTACAAATACATCACTAACATATTTCATCGTAAATATTCTTTTTCATACTAAAACATATTGAGGGTACATTTGAATACTTAATTTATGTATCATACTTGCTATAGTCATATTATTTGCTATTAATTAGGTAACATAATTTTAATTTTAAAACAAAAGATATCATTTTTAATAATATATTTAATGTTCTGCTAGACAAAATCTTGTCACGGTCCGTCTGGTAGTCAGTCTTCTCGACGTGGTGGCAGAAGGAACACATCACTTTCGTGGGTAACACAATACACGAAACAAAATAATAATAATAAAAAAAATTAATAACCACGATGTTGTAGTTATAATATTGTTTTATTGCACAGTTATAAATATATGAAAATTACACGGTTTATCTCGGCGAGATTGGGAATGTACAACATACGATAAAAAAAAAATGTTAATGAAAAAGACAAACTCATGCGACGTGCACACTATCAAACAGGTTTGTCAAACACGCCGTCAATCAAAATTTCCATCAAACACCGTCAACATTTACATTGTTTGACAAACAAATCAAACAACCTTGCACGCTTTCAAAAAATTCAACAAACACGTTTGTCAAACAGAAATTTGACAAATAATTTGACCGTGTACAGGCCACTTAAAGTTAGTACTTAAAACTTAGTATGCACGTTGGTCCGCGGGTGTATTCGGTTTCGAAATGGCGTATACTGGTTTTTTAAATGTCCGTTACAGCGGTCGTCGTAGTGGCCGTTTCGCCTGCGTTCCATTCTCGTGCGAGAACGGGACGCCACTTTCGGCGATGTGTGCCGTGAGCTTGCGGGGTCAATAAGAGAATAAAGACGCGCCCGGTGACATGCATAATGCCGTTCGGGCTCGCGTCAAACTTTCAATTATCATTTTAAATATTTCCTACCAAATGTATTCGTTTCTACTTCCTGAGTAACATTTAACAATATTTATATTATTTTACGTTACCTGAGAAATTAATTGAAAGATATAAAAATATTTTTATACAAAAATTCAAAAAAAGTATAAAAAAAAATATAAAATACATAAATAATGTATTTTTTGAAACATAGTGATCACATGAAAAGGTTAAAAAATAAATAGAATAATTAATTTACACAGCTCATGTACTTTTGTGTTTTAAACAAAACTTCTGTACAATAATTGTAATACGAGTATATAAATGTATTTTAAATATACTTAATTTATAAAATATTGTAATCATTAAATTAAATTAAAAACTTAAACATTTAATTACTGTATAAAATATAAAAATAATTTTTGAATAATTTTGTGACTTACATATCTTCCAATAAAAATATATAATTAAATAACCAAAAGGTTGACTTTAAAAATTAGATACTTAAGGAGCAATCAAAAATCCTGGTCTATTTGGTTGAAGAATTTTCACATTTGACTTCATGGCAGAAGTTTATAATTTTGACTGTTTTGAAATTGAGTATGATTAGACTATAAGTTTTACTTTGGGCTTTTTTTTTTTTAAACAAGTTGCAAAAATATTTGAATACATCAAAATATGAATTTCAAACTCTAGAATATATTTCTTAGTATTTAATCTTAATTAGCTTATCTTTTTTTGTGCATGTAATCAATTTTTTGGGCAGTAATTACTAATGATGCTCTAAAAGTTTGATTTAGCGACTCTTATTATCTACAAATCTCATCTAGTCGGTAATAAAGAGGTAATATTTTTCTATTTTCTATAGGTTTTTGAGACGTGAGAAAAAAACTGCCGAAAAATGGAGTAAAACAGTAAAATTTGTCATTAATGACACTTTCACTAAATTCATTTTAGTTATTGAATCATAACGCGGAAAGTAATGTTGCAAAAAACTTTAAATGTTCATCATGTGTTTACGCGCTATGCAATTATTATTATTATTATTATCATCATAAATGCAACCACGACGGCGTCGACATGTTCTTATCTGTGTCCACCTTCCTAATTTTCCGTCTGTGTGAATTTTAATTAGTATGTGTTCATTGATTATTGTCTTATTTATTTATTTATTATTAGATCTCGTTAATTTTGTATTATTTTTGTTAATGAATTATGTAGATTAGTTAATTATTCTATCTACTTATTATATAAGCGGCCAACATTATTATGAACATTTATTATTATAATTATTATTATATTACGTATATTTTTTCTGTCGCTTTTCGTATGCCATTGAGGTAACATCTTTTGTCGTTGGCCAATACGGCCAGTTATTATTATTTCTATTATTATTATTTTTTCGTTTTCCGTTTGCTAGTAAAGCAACTACCCTTTTTTTTCGTCATCTGTTATAACAGCAGCGACCTTATATGATTATTATTATATACGTTTGTGTCCGTCTGTATTCGCCACTGTGGCATCCCAGTTACCAGCAATAAAGACTTGCCATTAACCAAAACACAGCGTCTTGTGAGTTTTTATTTATTCAATTATTGTTCTGTGTCACCTTCCTTGTTGTGTCAATATCTTCGTCCAGTGGCGCCGATGTATAAAAATAAATGTAGGGCAAATCATATTTGACTACCCTACCACCCAACCACCCACCTTACCGAAATACCTACTTAACTTAATTATATCTTAGTTTCATTCTAGGAAGCATTTATTATATAGATATATCCTTAATATAAATTTTATACAACTGCATTATGCCCTATAACATGTTACAACTCACAAAAATTATAAATGGTTTATATGGTAGTATGGTTTAACCAATTAAGATTCATGCCAAACACCTTACTAACCTAATTATACACCTAACAAAAAAATCAAATAAAAATCACCTACAAAACAATACAAAATGAATCTAAAAATAATTGAAAAATATAACACTAAAATATATAAATGGTCAATATTGTCTAAATATGTAAGAAAAAATGGAATAATTATTATAAACTTAACCTTGTATTTATGACAAAATATGTAAAATCAAATGTAGCTCATTTTATTGAAAATCACGTGAAACAAATTTTTGACTTCCCAAAATTTATCATATAACTGTGAAAATATGTAGTTAGTATTTACCTACGTATAACTATAAGTCCTGGCTCTAATAATTATTTTAAATTATTACTCATTACACTACCTATTTATGTAAGTAATAGTGTTATTTCCAAACTAATTTAAATATCAATATTTGAATTACCATTTACCTACCAAAGTATTATTATAATTTATATCTCTTTCTTGCAGTTATCATCAACCGTCAGACTCACCCACCCACCCACCTCTTCAATATGTAGGGCAGTTGCCCTACATCAATATAGGTTTCAGCGCCTCTGTCTTCGTCGTCGTATGGTCCACTGAGTGCCACTTGGGTCAACCACCATCGCCATTCCGTGCATTCACCACGCGTAAGTCCACCAGCACCCGGCGTGGTGTGTGCGAGGCCACCCAGGTCATCTAGAGTCCACGGAGTTACCATTCATCGTTACCATCACCATCTTCCCTCCGCTTTTAGTTTTAGTTGTGAATTATCGTTTACGTTTTAAGTATTTGTCAGATTTTTTGTGAGCTCTGTGGTCATTGCACCAGACCGATCCGGCCACAGAGACTCCCTCCCCCCCCCGGTACCTAAACTGCATCATCCTTCTTCCCGTTGTATTAGACTCTAATATTCTTTTTTCCCGTGTTAAATTTAAGTTACTGTCTCCCATCCTCGCCGTCGTCGTCGTCGTGCACATTAGATTGCCGACCTTTTACATTCACAGGCGGTAAGACGTTAAGTTGCCTATACGGAAAATACAAGGAGCACATATCTATATATATATTAGAACTCTTCCACATATTTACCTCAATGTGAGTGGTCCCTCGCTCTACCTTCTCCTGAACAATCATGTATAAATAATATTTATATGATTGATACCATACTTTAAGAAAGTTAAAAAAAAAAATGTTTTGGTCACAAAATAGAACTTTGAAAATACTTTTTAAAAAGTTTTCGACTTTCAAAGTTTATCTCTCTTAACATTTTTAATACTAAGCCAAAAGTTCTGAAAATTTAATATGACTATACCCACATAGTTTACTAACGACATTAAAAAATTAAAAAATCTTGAACCAGGGATTTCGTTTATAAGTATTTAAGTAAATTATTATATAATTTTTACAGAATATTGACTGATTTCTTCCTAGCTAAGTCTTGATAAAGTATACATAATGAAATGTTTAATGTATGATAAAAATATCAGAAAATTGAATATTATCTTATTCATATACTCGATTAACAATACTAAAAAAAAACGCATGATTTTTCACTTGAGCGTTTGAGTAAAAACCTTAAGATATAAGTAGTCATAATGGTAAAATAAGTCGTAGATGAGATTTTCATAAAATCCACTTTTGATATTTAGCCATAAATCCTAAAATAATGGTGAAAAATAATGACCCAAAAACAGTCTTGACAAAAGTTTCGAAAAAATTTTACCATTTTCAGACAATTTATTGAATTTTTAAATTCGGTTACGTATTAAAAGGGTTGAGAACCACTGTTCTAGATTATATTGTGATTTGGTATCTGGTACTAGATTTAGATTGATTACAGAACGTAAATACGTCACCAGAACCTGTACATGTGCACATGTATACTTCTTGCCCCTTGATAGATGACAATACGACATGACATCAAGTATAATATGGTCTTGTGGCTAATTTTGAATAGACCGGCTAGTACTATATTTGTATTTTTTTATAGGGTTGACGATGCGAGTCATCTCTATTCTTGGTTAGTTAGTTCAATTAATAAGACTTTTTGATATGGCTGATGCCTCCTCAAGTGAGATATTTTCTGAAGAATGTGTAAAAAATGTTCACTTAAACAAAAAACACTGAAATAAAGAATACATTTTACAAAATTATTAGAAACCATTAACAACTATAATTGTGTAAAAGATTTAAGTATTAACCAACTAGGTGCTTGATATAAGTATACTACTAGTAATGTTGTGCTCAACTCGAATACGTAACAATTGTTAAGAGTTTTGGAATTGAAAATGAAATACAGTATGAAAATAATTTTTTTAACGTAAATTTTTTTATGATGTCATGACAAAAATCTATTTACTTATACAGCCATACAAGATGTCTCATGAAGATTTACGTAATGTAATTTAATCCTTGATAACGCACAAATGTTTTTTTTTCATTCGCAATTTAAAACATTCATAGAGCTAAATTTTTATAAAGAAAAAAATTTACTTCCTATATTTTATCTACGTAAGTTTTCATTTTTGTAGTATTCTTAAGTAACCAATATTTATGATAAAAATTATTAAAGAGAATATAGTGTATACCAATCCTTTATACTGTATAATATTATATCTACGATGATTATACTTACGATAATGTAAATTTTATAGTTTTTCAAATTTCCCCAGAAATTCAAATTTGTCCTATTGTAAAAAAAAAGAAAAACTCTTAATTGAACAACTTATACTACTCGAAGAAAAAATTAAACCTACATTTTTCTTACTAACAAAATGTTCAGTTCTGGTCATATTGCAACTCGATTTCCAATAGAAATTTTTATAAAATAGATTTCAATAAAATATTTAAGAAAAAGAATTTATGCGTGTTTAGAATTTACTACGCAAACAAAACTATGAAAAAATTATCCTTTGATATCTCGAATCTCATGGTTATGCTTTAGAATATTTCTAAATTTCTAAAAAAAGGTAATAAAATCCCTTTTATTTTCTACTTCATAACTTTCCTAACTGGCATCTTCGCACTATTTTATACAGAAACAATTAAAAGAATCCCTACGTTTGATTAAAGTTGAGCCCGATTTCCAAATTCCTGTTTAAAATGCAAGACGATATATCTATAACTATATGCCGTGTCGGTAGGTGCGACGAAATAGTGAATATTATTATACTACAGGAGATGCGCACCGCCAATTTCTATTTATACGAACTGTACTAATGACTATTACACTGACAAAGTCACACGTACCACTTTTATACGAACGAGTTAATTATAATTATTATAATAATATGTGTGAGTGTGTGTGAGTGTGTATGCTGGAACTTGGAAGACAGACCGATGTTCATGCTATGGACGGCTATTATACTCGTATATACAATAGTATATGTACTATGCGCTCGAACCCAGAAGCGGCGTATTTACGTGGGGCTGAATCCATCGATGTCAACTATAAAATTACGTGAAATGTTGTATTTTGAACGAATCGATTGTCAAAAATTGTTATTTTACGTGAAAATAATCAGGTACCTACGAAGATACGAGAAACACAATTTCAAATACCTATTGCCTATCATACTTTCGAAGTTCTATAGTTAGCATAAAAAAGGTTAATTTGTTTCTACTTAAAAAAAAAAAAAATCTTCACAAGATTATAATTGATGAACTATTATTTTCGGATATGTATATGGCTAAATTATCAAGATAAATTTAATGAACAATTGAAAAACCTATACCTAGTAAATATAAATTTCAAAAAAAACATTGTCATCGGCTATAGTGTAGTCGATACCATATTATTTTACCGTTTCGTCAAAAATGTTTGGTACCTAGAAATAATCCTATACACTTAGAAAATTCATTAAGAATTTTAAATACCAATTACCAAGTACCAAGTACTAAGTAGATGAAATTTCTGATGTATAAAGATTGAATGGAATTTTGGATGACTTTTACTATAGATACTCGACGTGATAACATACAATTGTCAAACATAAAATACCATTGTGCCATTGTGTACATATGTGGTTTACCATGGTGTAAAGTCACATCATTCTTTATTTTTTTCTAAGTTACAATTATAATAATTACTTTATTACTTATTAAATAATTACAAGTAATTATTGTTTTTTGTGTCATTTTAAATAAGTTAAAATGTTCAACTAAATTTTAGTTCCTTAATTGGTGATTAATATGCATCAGCACTTAAATTTTATTCGAATTTAAAATTTTTGAATTAACTAAATGTAATCAAAGGTAAAAAAAAACACTTACATGTGGCAATATTGTAGCACAGGTGTGTTTTTTCTAGAGAACAGCGCAGCTCGTTTGTGAACATAAAAAATGCTTTACCTACACGACCAGTGACTCGGATTCGTCGGCTTAAAAAGAAAAAAATTATGATTTACTCCTAAATGTTGCATTCTACAAAAAATGAGGGTTTTTGTCAATATTAGATAATTATTATTTATTATTACAAATCAGTTATTTTATAACAATCGATTAATATTCGAAAATGATTTTCGTGTAAGTATGGGCATTGATTTGAGAATATACTAAACAATTATAATATTTTAGTCTGGTAAGTATATTCTGAAATCAATGGTACGTGCTATAAGAAACAAATTAGCAGATAACTACAGTTATTATAATGAGTATAGGTACCTACAAGAAATATCGACAAGTAAATTAAACGCGTTTCGGTAATTCGAAACGTTTTCAACGATCGTTGCCGGCAACTAAACGTCAATAAATATGAAAACCTTACGTTGAAATTTCGAATTTTTTTTAAACGCATCGAAGCAAATAAAATTGTGCTTTAACATATACTACAACATTATTTCAATTTCGGAATTTTTCTCTTTTTCATGTGATCCGTAAAACGTTTATTATACGCAGTGTTCAGACATTAATACATTTTGATGAACGCGTTCATTTGAACGGATTCATTTATGAGAAACAACGTCTAGACTTTCCAAACTCTTATGCTTATGCCTAACACAGAGGCATATTTGAGGGGGGTAAGACGACGGGGAGGATCGCCCCACCCCATAGACCAGTGATGTCCAACCTTTTTTCTTCGGCGAGCCACTTTGGTAAACAAATTCTTCGAGCGGGCCACCAATTAAACTCAACACTGACAACAACTCGCAGTGGAATCGACTCGTAATTAGCACGTCCATCGTTCACAGAGGCGCAAACTAGTCGAAATTATGGTGGGGGGGAGGGGGCAAAATAAAAGTATCAAATACCCACCTTTAAAAAAAATTGCTATTCAATATTCTCATCAGTCATCACTCACACACTGGCAATATAAACTACTATTATACTATTTATTACTATTTATTACTTAATGACTGAGAATTGATCATTCAATGTTATTATATCACCTAGGTATCAAATAGGACCCACCCCATACACACATACCACCAAATTGTATTTGGGGGGGGAAGTGACCCTCCCTGCTCCCGGGGATTTGCGCCTCTGATCGTGCACCCGCGTCGTGAACGTGTCCCTTAAATTGTACGCCCTTCGACGATGATCAGAGTACCCGTCTCCGATCGTTGTGTGACTGTCGATTGAATTAATACGCAGTTACGTGTGTACGCGTTAGTTACGGACGTAACGTCGGTTCCGGTCGAACGTACACGCCGCCCACACGGGCAAAACTAGTTGCACGGACCAGTGCCCGGACGACGACGACGCCGCCGAGCTTCAAGGTTTATATTTTTCGTACACGGTACTCTCGTGACGGTCAACCTTTGACCTCGGTCAAGTTGTTCTTGTTTTCCGTGAAATCTGTCAAACGTGCTCGGTGCTGGCGATCGCACCACCGCGCCGGGACTAGACGACGGGTGTTTATAACCTCTTAGTTACGTCTCGTTGTATCTACACCACGTTTGGAATGATAACAATAACACTGTGATAATAGAATATATGTTATGTTGCATATTATATAAAAAAAAAAAAAAAAAATGTTCTCACCAAACACTTAAAATGTCAAATTTTTTAATACTAAATTTAATTTACGTTTTAATCTACAACTAACAAACGTATACAATTTTTAAACGTCTTAATTCATCAATGTTTTTGCAAATATGATTTTAGTTATAGGATAACACTTATATGTACTTACTTAATTTCTTTTCAAAGTGAAGGCCGTTTTACCAGTTAGGAGGCCAAAAGTAAGTTTTTATTAAAATATTATACATTTTTTATTTTGATTAGATTAATTTTTTTTCCCCAAAGACATGGACCTTCAGAGTGAAATTAACCGGCTGCAGCGTGAGCTTGACCAAGCTCAGACGGACAAAGAAAAATCAGCCACTTATGGGCTAGGTTTGTTAGCAGACAGAGAAGCATTAACAAAACGTTGTGAAGAGCTGGAAAATTTGTATGAAAACGCCAGACAAGAATGTGAATTTACTCAAGAGGTAACATATTTTGTTATTTAGGTATTACACTACTACATGGATGCTTTGTAATTTTTTGTTTTTATTCATAATATTCTAGAAGGCCATTGTTTAAAACAAATATTATTTTATAATATTTTTTTTAAATACTATACATTTGACATTTCTACTATTTCATTACAAGGTATTTCATAATTTCAAAATTATAAATATATGTTTTATTGTGTTCAATTTAAATTAAATACATTTTTATTAAAAAAAAATCTCATAATTTTAACTGTTTTTACGTACAAAAGTTAATTAAGTACCTATATCATTTATGAAGTTCACTAAATAATATTTTTTTTATAAATGTAGATTACATTGAATAATTATTTTCTATTGGTATTATAATTATTTATTAAAATACTGTGTACTTATAATGACACTTTGAACAAAATTAAATAACTAAATAAAATACATTCACAATTAAGCTAAATTAAAATATATTTAAACCCCTCATTTTTACTTACTTGCAAGTTAGCTGTATATGTAAAAAAATTTAATGTAGAAGAAGCAAAATAATACCTTAGGTATTATTTACCTATTAATTTGATTTAAAAAACGTAAAAATGATTTATGTTATTTATCTTTATTGAGTAATTTTTATTAAAACTTCTATAACATTTGTGTAGTAATTGTGTATACTGTATCTATGTAAAATGTGTCAAAATGTGACACCATGACTATTGTTAATATCTATGTTAATTTTTATAATTCATTAACAGCCTTTTTGTAGAACCTTATCTTAATTTAACCGGATAAAGTTCATAATTCAACTAGTATAAGTGATATTTATTATAATATTCTTATTTCATTTTTAAATACTGAATTCTTGTTGAATTCTTTATTTGTTAAAAGTACATAAATGCATAATGTAGCTTAACCCACTTCTTGTATGCTTAATTAATCATTATTCCAATATTTAATACTGTTTACCTACTTTGATAAATAAATAACATCTCTCTGCCACAATACTATTTTATATCAAATATTCATGAATTCAAATTGTTTTATTTTTATATATTATTTTATTGTTTTTCTTTTAGGCTTTAAGAAAATTTCAAACATCTCATAAAGTCTCTACAAAATCTGGAATAGAACAAGAAGAGTCACTTTTATATGAAACGGCTGCTTTAGAATCATCATTAAATACTACTATTATTGAACTTGAAAATGATACTAAATTAGTAAGTGTGATAAATTAATAAAAATCAAATATTTATAGTATATATTTTTAATGTTATTTATTATTTTATAATAGTTACGACAAGAATTGGATCGTGTTCGGGTTGAGAGGGACAGGTCTATTCAAGAAAATAATGAATTGTCAAGATTAAACAATGAGTCAAATTTTGAATCTAAACAACTCCGTGCTGAGCTACGTGAAGCAAAATCCCGTGAGACTCATTTGCTTTCAGATTATTCAGAACTAGAAGAAGAAAATATTACTCTCCAGAAGCAAATAGCTCATTTAAAATCATCTCAGGTCAATATTAGAAAAAATAACTCTAAAACTTACATTTAGTTTCAAATAATATTTGGTTATAGGTTGAATTTGAAGGGGCAAAACACGAAATACGTAGGCTTCAAGAAGAAGTTGAAGTGTTATTCTTACAAGTTGAAGAGTTGACAAACTTAAAAAAAATTGCTGAAAAACAAATGGAAGAAGCTCTTCAATCATTACAAGTAAGCAGATAATCTAAAAGTTTTTCTTCGCATAAATATACATTTCACTTGAATGAAAAAGTTAATTTTTTTATGTAAAGGTTGTTATGTATAATTTTTAAGTTAGCTGTGTTCTTCATTTAAATAAATGAATAATATTCTAACTATAAATATACGTATAATTTATATTAATAAATAAAACATCATAGAAAAATTACTAAAAAAATGAACCATAATTTATATCCTTTAATTTTGTGAAAACAGTTTATTTTTCTGAAAATTTCAATTTTATGTTATCTAAATAAATTATTTTATACAAGTTAGTATTTGTTTTTTTGATTCAATTATTTTAATCAATTTACTTAATATTTAAGTTTTATGTATTTATCATCTGGACCGTTATTCAATTTATGATATTTTGAATTTATATATAATTTATCAGTACTATAAAAATTGTTTGTGTGGGTAATCATTCAATGTAGATAAAAAGTCAAAAAAATTAATAGGTAAACTATTTGACAAACTAATTTGTTGACTGTATGTTTTTTTCAAACTCTTCTTTGCTTTAGTTAAATGATTGAATCATTTTTTTTTAAGAATTGTATTTCATATAAGTTGAACAAATTTTTTTTTTAATTTGGACAGCAAAAATCAATTGTTTAATTCTTTTTCAATCCTTTGTGAAGTGATTTATATGTATCATATCATTATACAAATACTAAATTATATTTCAATAATATTCTACTTCAAATGTGTATATCTGTATTTTTCTGTTGATGTTGATTAGCGCCAATGCGCTGTCAATATATTAAAATGATAACATATAATTGGCTGTAACTTGTGAGCCATAATATTTATTTTTAATTGCTAAACCAGTTTATTGATTGTCCAAACTAACTTTTTATTACATGACCACAAAATTAAACTATTTCACTTTTTATAAATTATTCATGCATTTAAATTAGTAAAAATAAAATTATTTTTGAAACTGATGCAATGTTCTGTGTTTGATTTTTTATTATGTCTACTGTTAAATTATTTGCTTGAATACATTGTTTTAAAACTGTTACAAAAGATCAATTTTTCAACATGATTATTTAAAGGATATAAATGTGTTTTTTTTTATATATTTTCATATTTACACTTTAAATTATAGGGCGAAAGGGAAGCTAAGTATGCATTGAAAAAAGAACTCGATCAACGCATTAACAATGAGTCAGTTTACAATCTCAGTAATTTAGCATTTAGTATAAGAGGTATGTTTAGTTTTATTAATTTTATTGATTTTATCATATGTATTTTCCTTTATCATAAAGTTAATTTAATTCAATATGTTGTAATTAATCTTTACTATTTATTGTTTTGAGGTATGGGTGGTGATCAAAATGTCGGTAGTGATGATGAAGATGATTTGCCTGTATTACGTAAACTTGAAAATGATATTGGTTCAACTATGGATCTACCAGAATGTGGGAAACATGATTTATTTAGTGAAATTCATCTCAATGAGTTGAAAAAGTTAGAGAAACAATTAGAACAAGTAGAAAATGAAAAGAGCTTATTGACACAAAATCTCAAAGAGTCTCAGTCAGCATCTGATAAATGTAAATCAGATTTAGAAAATTTAGCAGCTCGTATTTACAAACTTGGAGCACACATAAGAGCTTTAGAACATCTTGGTACCCAAACAAATCTTAAAATAGCTTCTGATAATAAAGTATGTTTTCATATGTTAAGATTGTATAATATATATTGAAATAATTTTTTTTGTAAATTCTTTATTTAAAATTTAAAATTTTCTTAGGTTGAAGATGGAAAATCAAATATATCTTTGGAGAATTATCAGCAGTGGTTTATTTTGGCCTCTAAAGAAATTAATCAGCTTCATGGTGACTTAGAAGAACTTGAACGACAGCTAAATTCATCTGAAGAGACCTTATTACTGAAAGACGAATTAATTGTGCTCAAAAATAAAGTATTGATGTTTTATTTAAATAACTTAAAATTAATTAAATACTTATTTATTCTGAATTTGGTTAATATGTATATTTTGTATGTACTATTTTAGTTAATAGATCGAGAACAAAAAACAATGGAACTCGAGTCAAATATTCGTTTGTTAGGTGAATTAGCTACTGATGCCAGCGCTTCTTTAGACAATGCACAAAATGACATTGTAGTCATTAATGATGAATTGACTCAACTAGCCCACCAAATGTCTGCATTGAATGGAAAGTCTATAACATTAAATTCTGGTAAAGTGATATTTCGTTTAAATATTTTGATAGGTGATTAAGTAATAAGTTATTAATACTGTTTGTTATTATTATTTTTTTTTTTATGTATAGTAATTAAAGCTGCTAAAGAAACTGAAGAAAATGATCCTCGTCTTGATGTATTACGAACAAGACTTAAATCGGATGTATTTATAAAAGAATTAGAAAGCCTTACTGAAGCTTCATTTGTAGCAAAAAGTTTAAGGAATGTACTCGATCAAATCAAATTGCTCAAAGAATCAGTAAACACATCAATAGATAATGCCAAAACAGTTAATCGAGAAAACATTAATGGTAAGTGATTATAAAATTTAAAATAAATAGTTATATATTAATTATTAAAATAATTTTTCACAGATCAAAAAAGTTTGATGTTAGACAACAATGATGAATTATCAGATCTCCGAGAACAAGTTATGAAATTGCAGTCTCTCTTAGCAACAAAACGGGAACAAATATCATCATTGCGCATGGTCTTAAAGACAAATAAGAATACTGCCGAGGTTGCATTAAACAATCTGAAATCCAAATATGATAACGAGAAAATGGTGGTCACAGAAACTATGACTAAGTTACGTAATGAACTACGAACACTCAAAGAAGATGCTGCTACGTTTTCAAGTAAATTATACTAATGATACATGCATTCTTTATTTTGTAATATTATTTTCTCTATTTCATTTAACGTTTATGAATTATTTATTTTCAGGTTTGAGAGCTATGTTTGCAGCTCGTTGTGAAGAACAAGTGACTCACATGGATGATTTACAGCGACAATTGGTAGCCGCTGAAGAAGAGAAAAAGACTCTTAACCAATTATTGCGGTTGTCTGTTCAGCAAAAATTGATGGTCACTCAACGGCTGGAAGAGATTGAAATGGACCGAGAGATGAAGAATGTCAGACGATCTATGGGTACTCCCAACTCGTCTACACCTTCTAAAACTTCGAAAAGGTACAATCAGCCCCAACGCCGAGACTGGTAAAATATATTTTTGTATTATTATTTATATGAAAACCACTAACATCATATGTGATATATCTATCCCCTAAATTATGGGGTTGATCTAAATATGTATAAACCGTCCTCTATACAGTTTTATTTTTAAACTATGTCTTGACATTACATATTGAGTCCCTCTAAAACCGTGGTTTCAATATCCGTCCTGTTTTTGAACATCCGGTTGTTAATATACGCATTGAATTGCCGTCCTATTGGTTCTCTGGTAACCTTTGTTTAGTTTTGTTTAATGTTTTTGAATATTACTAGATTTTTCCGTTTATTTATTGATTTATAATTATATAGTGTTTTATTTATTGACAAATTGTCCTGTAACATATTTTGTTTATTTAACAAGATTCATTACTGTAATAAGCAATTTATAATTACCCAAAGTTATTAAATTATTAGTATTATAATAATTTTTTTTTACCTTGATATCCAAAAAAATTTGTTGATTTATACAAAAATTCAATCCACCCATGGCACATAAACATACGTTTGTTTTTAGTTCCTTGCAAGCTCAATGAAAATAAATAATGGTGCCATAATATTTTTGCGCATTAAATCTAATAATTTATATATAAATATATATTTATTATTATAATAGTTTACTATTATTACTATTATTCCATTTTTACAAATTATTATTCTCAATTATGGCAACCAATTTCCAATGTGCAATATAATTATACACTTTTGTATTTTATTTTGTTGTCAATCTAGTTTTAAGATGTTTGTTTGATTATTATTAAATTCTTTTAACGTTTTATTCATTTTGCATTTTGTAGTTATTAATTTGTATTGATATTAACACATTGTGCTCATCATGCATTAAAAAAAATAATTAATAATAATAATAATAAGAACAAAACATGTTGCAATATTTTTATGAATTAAATTGTTATCATATGTTAAAAAATAACTGAATAAAAATGTTTCTTTAAAGGTACTTACCAACATTAAATTACCTGTAATTTGTAGGCTGAAATGTTTTTTTTTTTTTTAATTGTTTTTATTTGTTTATTATCATGTTATATTTACCATACATTTTTCTGTTGTAACCATCCGTTGATATGTATTAAAAAAAAAATTGAAGATTCAATATTATTATGTAATGTTAACAATGTTGACATCACTATTAAATGGTGTAGGGACTATGCATATGTATGTTATTTTATTGACCAAGCATGGTAGTCATAAGTTTAATCATAATAACTATAAAAAATACGGTAAACAGTGTTGTGAAATATTATCATTAATATATCTTATATAAACTTTTATAATATTGTAATAATAGAGAATTGGGAAAAAATCTATCATTTATTTATATAATATATATATATTGGTATGTGTACTACTGAGTAAGATATGTTATATAAGTAATTGTATAAATAATTATGTAAATTATCTACTTGGATTTAACTTACCTTTAAAGTCTGCACTTATGGTGTTATCAAGGAGGAAATTTAGAAGATCACATTGATTCTAAAAAAAGTTAACTTTTGTTTTTTAAATACTTCTGGCTTATTTTATATATTAAAATTTTAAAAATATCAAACTACGCGAGTACTGTTTATGTTTTCATGTATTCAGATCATAACAAGTCGAATAATTCTAATTTTAAGTATAAAAACTGTATTAACACCATGTAACGTGTGTATGAGTTAAAGATAACAAATGCAGCTAGTTAATGTGTTTTGCTCGTAATATACATTTGTATATTAAAGCTAGTCACAAAGTTTCATAATAGTATTTTAATATTGTTTTATTGTATTATATAATATGTATTATTTAAATATCTCATGTACTTAATTTGGTAAATCCAGGTAAATTGTGTTTAATCATGATCATATATTGTATAATACTTTGTATCAACGTCCTTGACAAAGGATGTTTTTGCGGCTCATTCAAAATAAGAGTCCTCAAATTAAACCATATAATATAATATTGTGTACTTATTATTTTTAAATATATTTATACATTATTATTTATTTAATATTGTGATGCCCGGTCCCAAATATTTGTAACACTCCATTTCTCACTGATTTTCCATGATTTCTCTATCTTTTCTATCATTAAAATTGGAGATTTTGAGTTTTTATGTAATAACCCCCCAAAAGTAATTATTATTTTATTTTATATGAATATAATTGTAATGAAACGTAATTAACATATTGTTACTGTATTTAATAAAAGTGATGTACTTAATACTATGTATTTACTGTGTTAATTTTTTCTATCCCTTGTAAAAGTTATTTTTAATATTTAGTAAAATATTATTTGATTACTAATTTATTTGTTTATTTAACAACTTAACTTATTATGTTTTGTGCTAGATATTCATGACTTAATGCATAAAAATTATTCATTTCAAAAATCAAATAATTGAAAATAATTATTTTATCAATTAGCTAAACTTTTTAATACATTTTTAAAAAAAAATGTTTTAGCCAGCCAATTCCTAATCTTACTAAATTGTTACATTTAATGTCCAAGTTACTTAAATAATAATTAGTTGAAATAAAATATTAAGCAAAAAAAAAAAAAAGAATGCACTCGTGTTTTACAACGACATTCTGAGTGTCTCGATCTAGGACAAATGGACGCGGCCGTTTGGACGCGGCCATTTGGACGCAGCCATATGGACGCGAGGTCATTTAGACGCAGCCGTTTGGGCGCGGGTACATTTGGACGCGAAAAAAACATAAATTATAATAATATTTATTTTCCGGGTATAGGGAAATTATACCATAATCATAATTGATGTTATGGAATTCTTTTATGTTTTTTTTTTATATATATATATATCAAACGCCTATTCAAATTTAAGAGTTATTTTCGTCGATTACCTTTATTTCCACAATTGCACCTAATATTTTGAACATGTATAATATCAGTAACCACACTCTCCACAAAGATCTAAGAATTCTAACACTTCCCGAACTTGCATCTTGCTACTTTAAAAAGTTCCACAATGACACACAAAACCATCCTAACCCCCTAATATCTAATCTCAATAATATTTGAAGTGGTGTCAATGGACTCCTTCTTCTTGCACGATATTCATGCCTTGTATCATCATATTGTTTAAACAATTTCACTTATTGTATTAAGTATACAGATTGTAATATTTTCTTAATAATAAAAAAAAAAAAAACATGTATAGCAGAGTTTTGAATGGAAAAAACAGAACCAACAATCACGCCGAAGCTGCTAATCGAAGACTCAACATGGAGATGGGCTTTGACCATTAAAGTTTGTGATCTTTTATAACGTGTCTTCAAAAAGTACAGTCAGGTAGAGACTTTTATTACAGTCAATTAGAAGCTGGAAGTTGTCCACCTAAAAAATAAAAAAATATATATTGCTGTGGATAAGAGGATTTTAAAAATCGTTCAAAATTATGAACAGAGTGAAATTTTGTCATTTTTGAGAGGGATAGCCCAAAATATTTCTAAACTTAGTATAATAACCTAATATAAAATTACGAATAAAATAAATATATTATAATTTATGTTTTTTTTTTTTTTTGGCGTCCAAATGTACCCGCGCCCAAACGGCTGCGTCTAAATGACCTCACGTCCAAATGGCTGCGTCCAAATGGCCGCGTCCAAACGGCCGCGTCCATTTGTCCCTGTTCGTGAGTGTCTTGAGTGAAGCGAATGATCTATTGGTCTTAGAATGATGTATTTTTTTATGAATGTTATCACTTTTGGGTAGAAATAATTTTCCAAAAGATTTATCCAGCTACTTTATGGATTAGAAATATCATCTTTTGGTTCTTTAGAGAGGTCATTTTTCATGTAAAGTCTTAAATCCAAGAATAATGGTTCTAATACAGAGTGGAAAAAAGTTTTGAAAACATGTTACTGTTGCCAGGCTATAAATAAAACTTTCAAATCATTAAAAATATCTAGATTATGTGATATTTGAACAACTTAATTTATAAAATATTGAGTAACCAATACATCATGCATCATAATAGTAAAAATATGTAGTTTTTTTTTCGTAATTCATATACTTATATTATTTTTTAGGCGTGAGATAAGTTTCAAAAAGTGACGAATTTTACCCAAAACTGTTATATTTTTTTCAATTTTCTCGCAGGTTTCAATACCAAGTGAAAAAGTTTAACATTAAAGATCTTGCAACTATATAACAAAAATCAAGTTCATTATTCTTCTTCACAATACATTAAATTTAATCACGTAAAATAAAAAACAAAATGTAATTCACAATGTATTTTCAAGAATTTTTACTGTACAATTGGTAATCTCCAATATTATAATTAGAACTGACAACGAATAATCAATTCAAATCGTTTTCAAGTAGGTATTAATTTACACAGTAATAATTGAAAATTTATAATATTGGCTATAAAATGAAAAACAACAATGAATATATCAGGTGTGTATTAGCAGCAGCTTGTGAACTTACTTAGAATTACTACCGATGTATGATATATAAGGTTTTTATTTATCAAAACGTATTGGTGACTGACATCACATATTGACAAACACTTAAACACTTTAAAATAACATATTATATAAGTATAAATAATTAAATATATTAATATACATACGTATGTATGTTATAACTTATACTACATAAAATAATATGGGAATAAAGCGATTTTATAAACATTATAAGAGTAGGCATTTTATTGTACTAAGTGAATTTTTGTTCTCTTAAAATAATTTATGCAAAACAAATTAAAAAAAAACAATGAATGCCATTTTTATGCCTATGACTCAAACAAAAGATCGAGTACCAATCTGAAAATACATCATCATACTGTATTTTATTGTTGATCTAGTATTTCTTTGTGGTCTTCGCCGTTGTCGTTTTTGTCAAAAGACCTATGTGCGTCAAGAACGTCCAAAACTTGTTTTCCCAATTCAACAATCTGTAAAAAATAACAATAACAATTGAAGGGTCCAGTGCAACAACCTGGTAAGTCCACGTTATTGAAAAAACTGTTTATAGTAATTTCAAAATAAGAAAAGTGTGCTGAATATTTCAGTAAATTAAACGTGTATGTCCGATTATTATATATGGTGAAAACAGCTAAATGGATTTACCGGGTTAATACATTTCAGGGCAAGAATCTGCTATGTCCAGACATACATGGTTTTTGCACCAAAATTCATTATATCGATTGCACTGTCATGGTTTTTTTTTTTACTATTATTTATAAAACATTGACTAATAATATTTATACACTTGTTATTATTATTATTTTTTTTAACATATTATTAACAATGTTATAATTTTATCAGCTAAAGGAAGTAATTCAATTTTTTTTTTACTATTTATATGAAACTGAATGATTTAATACAACTTAATAATAACTTAACAACTCACACTAATACTATTACAATAGTTAACTATTATTAATAATGAAATTAATAAGACTGTTTATTTATATAAAATATTTAATTGATACATTTTAATCAAATTTCTTGTTAACTACCTATGTCAGTAGCCGAGGTAGGTTTTGTATGATTTTTCTTTTTACCTGATATTATATTTTTTATTGGGTAGAAATTTAATATATTTTATATATTGTTTTCAGTAATACATATATTATTATTCAAAAATAATTTTAAATAAATCAAGTTTTATTTCAAACATTAAACACAATGTTAAAAATATTATTTTTAATTACATAATATTAGTAAGTCTATTGAATAGTCATACATAAGCTTTGAGATAATTTAAAAGTAATATTTGAATACATATTATTAAGATATTAGGAGGAAAGCTACAAATGTTCAAAATAAATATATAATTCATCACAAATACTATATAAATAATTTTTCCCTTTACCTACTGAAAATTATATACATAAAAAAAAAAAAATATATATGAGCAAGATACAAGGTAAGTCCATAGATTTTCTTCTTTTAATGGTCATAATGTGGTCTGTGCTATAATAACTGTAATTCGAATCATATTATCAAGTTCATATGCATAAATATATTACGTAGGTACGAAAAATATTGTTAGTTTTTAAATAATTTTTTCTTTTCCTGAACATTTTTCAAAGGTGGACATACCAGATTATTTCACCGAACCCTTAAATTGCAGTTTAATTTTTACCGTATTGGATGATATTATTGTTAACAAAAACAAAACTCGAATTCGACGGTACAATAATGTACTAGTTATAATATTAATCATAATAAAAAAAAAATAAAAAAATAAAGTGGTTTAAACGAAGAATCTCGCGGGGTTAAGTTTCATTTTCAGTGTTTGGTGTCTTCTGAAAATGTGTATTGTTTTATGCGATAATTATCATTTCTTTATCCGCACTTTATTTGTGCGGACTTAATACACATTGTTCTTCTGTAGATTTCTATGTGGAAAAATCGAAAAATGTTGAATAGAACTGTTCAACTGTTAAGAGCAGATTTCATAAAGTTGTGTTGATATTGAGATAAATGAATGCATTATTTTCAAGGGCCCGACTTGTGTCTTGGATTTCTAGATCATTAAGTTTGCGCATGCCTTTGTGCACACTACGAGTTATATACAAACAAAAAAGATAAAATGACGACTGCCATTAATTTAGATGTTCTTTTAAAAAAGTTTAAATTTCATTTATATACATATATATATATATATATATATATATATATATATATATATATATATATATATATATATATACCTATATATATGTATTTTTTTTGTTGCTTTTTTATAAGGTTACATCGTCAAGTGTTTAAGGATCGGATGAATAAGAAAAACATTAATAGAATTCAATATCGCTCTGCACTCAATATTACAGCGAATCCTAACACTTAGGGTCTTATCAAAGGGGCTGGCCGGCCGCATACCGCTCGCGGGTTGGTTAAAGGTTAAACGCTACCTATATTCTGGGTTAACTTATTTTTCTACGTCAACTACATTTGTATTTGCAGTTTACATTACTTCTTTATCGATTGCGCTGCAAGACAAACATGCTTCTTGAAAAGAGTAAAACATTTTTTTTGCCTCTTTCGTTTTTCCTTGATTAACCATCAAAATAGTTAGATTAATCAAAGCTTCTGGATTGTTTGGATTTAATTCTATTGATTTGCGATAAGCTTTCTCCGCATTCCTCGTATCATTCATATTGTTCAGTGCCACTGATTTACACAATAAAATAAATGTAGAGTTATAATAAAAAATTAATACATTTCAATGCGATCGTCAATAAAATTATTAACTATTGTAATGATACATTCAATGCGTTGCAAGCATCATATCACTGAACCACAGTAGATAATGATACCAAATCTCAATAATAAAAACATCCATGTTGAAAATACACCCTATTTCCATGAATTCAGCGAAATCTCAACACTAACCTTTTAAACAACACTTTTCACTGTAAATGAGCATGCGGCCGTCGCCGCATACTCATAAAAAATAAACCGGGCCCTCCTCAATATTGTCAATAATATTTCTATTACTAAAAAATCCAAAATACAGAAAGAAGGGAAGGACTACACAGAATAATAGCATAAATATCGGCCAATCACTCCCCAAAGGCCACCATGAATGATCTCATGCGCTTTTGGAAGTGACTAGTATTTGGACCGAGTCAGGCACACCGCTTTTACATATCCCCGTCATACAGTTGTGTATATCTTTCTCTTTTAAATTTAAAAACCAAATATCAGTTTCCCCATAATATCTGTGTGTGTGGTGCTTTTGCTCACGAAGAAATTAATTAGAATCCTTCCGAAAACATATATATATTTACATGCTCGTGTCGGTCAAGAGTTTCGCTCTGTAGGATTTCACCGGAGTTCCTGGTCGATCAGGTAACGGCACTGGACTACAGGTAAGAATTCAAAAATGATAATAATTGAATAAGATAAAATAAATTGATCAGCCCGATTGGATGCAAGATTATTAATCACTCAATCAAAAGTAATTGAGAATAAAATGAATAAAGAAAAAAAAAGAGAAAGAATTAAATAAGAAAAATAAGAGAAAGTATTTAGAGGAATCAAACAAGAAATAAAGAGAAGAGAATAAAAATAATTAAACAAGAAAAAAGAGAAAACAATTAAAAAGAATTAAACAAAGAAAAAAAGAGAAGAGAACTAAAAGAATCAAATAAAAAGAGATATAACAATTAAAAATAACTAAATAAAGGAGAATGAAAATAAATTTTCTATAAATACCAAAAGAAGTAAGAAAGACAAAAAATTATATATGAGCCATAAAAAAAAAATAAAACATATTAAACATAACATCATAATCTTTCCGAAAGGAAAAAGGTACCTAATACCAATTGTAAGGTCTTTAGATAGGAATCCATATTGCGAGGTTTTAACACTAGTCGACAAGTGTTAATTCTAAACATATACATTTCTTTCTAATTAAAAAGGTCCACGCAACTCCCTTTATTTTTTGAGTTATTACACTATACTCATCTTAAAATTTTTATCATTAACTATGCTTTCGTCACTTTTCAATATAAATTATTATTCAATACGTACTTGAACTGCGGTAAGTACCTTAAACTACAACAGTAGAACGGTGAATAATAATTGACATTTAACTATATAATGTCAGAATTTTTAGTTGAAAAAATAAATAACAGTAAACAACGATTGGAAAGTTTTTGTGAATTTTAACGGTCATGTAGTCAAAGACTTATCAGTTCTTTTGATGCGTTTAAAATAATGATTTAGCTCTGTACTTCGATTTAAAAAATTTAATTTGTTTTGGTGATATAATTTTGTTCTTCGATTTTAAAGTTATGAAAAAAATACAGTGTATAATATAAATCGTTTATACCGTTTTGTATTTCAAAAAGTCACTAACCTAAAATAACAAATCATTTTGTATAAACTAGTCACAATTCAGCTTATTTTACTTAAACATTTTAGGTGATTTTACATCAGTGAATTTTTTTATAAAATGTGTTGTCTTTTAAGTACCATCTGGTTGATGTGTCACTAACTTTCAAAAATAATGAGAATAAGATTCGATAAAAAATCAAACGAAGAATACGGTCTCATAACTCTCTTAAATATGAACTCAAAAGATATTTTCCAAATTATTCATACTAAAAAACTGAACTAAATCATTTATTCATATAAACTATTCAAGAACTACTAATCGGTATCTAAACACACGATTTAATAATATTCACATTGGAAATCAAAATTGCTATTATAGGTAGAAAGATACTGCTTATGTTGAATCTAGAGGACGAATTGAGGCAGTTATATCAGGTGTGTTTACTAAAAAGCATTAAATTTTAAAATACTTACACTTCTAAGACACATATCTTAGCTAAATGGGTATTGGCTAACTTAGTTATTTTGACGACCTTTGAAAAAGAACTACATACGCAAATATATATATATGTATATTATACACACGGAGTGCTATTTCATATTTTTCCCCGGGTTAAAAATATCTAGATCTGGCACTGGGTATATAGATACCAACAGATTAAAAACAATTAAACGGTCAACTTATCTAATTATAGGTATATGGATCGAGTTCTTCAAAATCCTTTTAGTTAATCAATAACAATTCATGGTACAAAATATGTACCTACTATTGATGGCGTCACTGACGAATGAACTTAGACATAAATAATTGTATAAACAACATATTATCGACTAGTGTTTAACAAAACACAGTTAATCAATTAAAAATAAAACATTGACCTTATAATTATATATACTTGTTTTAATCGATACTTACATCCAATAAGCATAAAAGTACTAGCATGGTTCTGATTTAATTTGGCTGATGTAGACAGAAATATAAACGCCGAAACGTATTGTCGGGTATACAGATGTACGAGACCCAGGTTGTACAAGGCGATCCAATTAAACGGATGCAAATAAATTGATCGTTTTAAACAACTGATAGCCTGCATAATAATATAGATATTAAAAAAGAGTAAGAGAACAAAACGAAATAAAAATGAATACATTTTACAGCGTAGTAGGTAACTATATAATAATACATAAATATATACATTATTTTTTCATAATAATATAACAATAATTCTAATCGCATGGTTTAGTGCGATCATTATGAAAAAAAAACGTGCGTATTTATCGAATACCTAAATATAATTGAATGAATCTAGTTGTGTTTCGGAGTCATAGTCTCACTGATCGTCTGAATACGATATATCAATGCTTACTATTTAATATGTTTTATTTGAATAAACTCATGCTAAAGTAGCGTGACCAAAAAGTATCTCATGTGGTGAAAAAGTGTTTCTTATCTTATGTAAATGAATGAATAGGTAGGTATCTTGGCAACATTACGTTTAGAGTAGAGTTATATCTTATATGTATTTAATATCACATCAGCAAACCTATATATGAATCACTAACCTATCAATCTCATAATTCATGTGGATATTTGGAAAGATCTTTTTACCAAAATTAATTTTTTTCCTCTCCGTAAAACATGACTAATAAATAATAATAATCATATTTACCGCGACGTATTTGTGTTTGCCGAAAAAACACATGCCGATATTATTCCACGTTTCCGAGCATTCTGATAAGTCGGTAACAGCTTTTGTGTACTTTGACAACGCCTCGTCATATCCACAATTCCTCTGTCAACGGGACAATTCATCAAATATAAATGAATATTAATAAATAACGTGTTTCAATCGGGTGTATTATGATACCTGCATTTCAGCTGCTAATGTCAGAAGTGCTTTGGGATTTTCAGGATCTTGGCACAGTGTGTTTCCGAGAACGTTAAAAGCTTTATCATATTCTCGTTGTTTCATATACAACAAGCCTAAATCCACGGAGAGATTTGTGCTGAACGGGAACAACCTTTAAACACGGAAATGAAAATGTTATGCGAAAACGTTCTCTAAAAGTGGGCATTTACGATCACGTCAAGGAAATTGTAGCACGAAAAATGTGTTCTCATAATATACTCTTAAAAAAAAAAAAAACTAAATGCGTTACAAAACGCACCAAAAATTATTTTTAAACTTAAGCACTTAAATATGTATTAATTTTTAATTGATATATTTATTCATGACTATAAATCATTTCAAATATAATAATGAAAATATTTTCTTTATTTTTCGTTTACAAAGAGTGGATTATTAGACGTTTATGTATTAAAACATTAGAGAAAATTTATATGACGTGACACGCATATGAATAAACAATTTATGTGATCATTTTTCATCAGGTATTTTTGTTTTTTAAATAATGATGGCTTTTTTCAATATTTCTAGAAAAAGAATTATAAATTTTAAATGTTCATAAAATTATTAAAATATAATTGCTACCTACCTACTACGTCTAACTTCAACTGAGTTATATACATACACTTCAGCCATTTTATTTTCAATCTTACAATATTATACATTATAATATCTATAACTATATACAATTTTTGTATAAATTGTTGTAAGTTTAAATCTACCAAATGTTTTATTCTTGTTATTCTTTCAAAATAAACAATAATTCACAATACCAATTTTAATTAGATTATTTATCAATGGCGTAAATAAGATTTAATTTCGGGGGGGGGGGGGAATATAGAATTAAAATAATTTTAAATAATACTATAAGACATAAGAAATTAAGTTTTATTTGAATTATCGATAATTATCATACATTGCCATCGGTACATTTTTCAAAGGGGGTTAACTTTTAACAACCCCAATCCCCATACTACGCTACTGTTATTCGTGTAGATTTATAATACGGTATTTGTTTAATACTCTTACTGTAGTTACTAGTTACTAACTTTGATGCCGATATTAATATACTGATTGCATTTTTGAAATTATTTTCCATGGCAAATATTGAAGCTAATTTTTCATAAGCATCTTGATTTCGGCTAAGTTGAATAGTACGATGGAAGTATTCTTTGGATTTGTCCCATTCTCCCAAGTTCAGGTAGCATAAGCCTACCCGTGAAAACAATTACAAGTGAATTAAGTTTAAACAATAGATTTAGAAAATGTTAATTGAGATTTTCAACTTTGTATTATTTACCGAGATTGTAATACACTTTAGTGTCTGGTTCTCTGCACATTTTTTCAGCTTCCAAGTACATTTTTTTTGCTTCATCATTCCTTCCCAAGAGTAAACTAAAATAATATTATATACATATATATATATATATATATATATATATATGCACATTGCACATGTTATGAAATAGTTATTATTATCTAACAAACTTGAGTCTAAGGATAATAATTTATAATAATTAATTAAATAATAATAGTAAGTACAGATGTATATATTTCAATTTGAAATCTTTTGGGTTTTGTTTAACATTGAAATCGAAATATGTTTGTTGAATATTTAATGAACATGGTAAAATTTAATTGGTCCCTACTACATACATTAAAAACTAAAAATTATGCACGAGAAATTTCTGATTATGCAAAACTATGCAGATAACTATTAGTTTACGTTCTACGTGAAGCCAACTATCAGAAGCTATTAGTTTTACAATGAGTTTTATTTTGTTTTAGTAAATGATCAATTTTTAGGGTAGTATGATACTTCATTTAAAAATGACGTTCAGCTCCTCCATAGATTGAAATCAATGACAAAATTTGAGTAAAACGATATAATATCTCATAAGGGAAATTTCATGAAATCAATGTTCGCTATACAACAATAGGTAACTTTAGTAGTAAATGGTGCTAAACACTTGACATTTTCATCAAATATTAAAAATTTCGTACCGCATTGAACAAAGATTCAATACGTTTTACCATTACTGGATTGAGTATAGAGTTTTGAAAAAAATCTCTTATTTATCAAATACGATTTCAGATTCTGAATGAAGCGAAGAATCAATTGTTTACTATGATGTTTATATTTTCTGTATTTCCTGTAGACACTTTTTCGATTAGATAGTAATAATGCTTCAAAAGTTTAATGCAACAGCTCTATAAAATATAGACGATTATACGATTTCAACGGGGATTGATTTTTTTATGTCAATTTTCAAATTTGAATGCTGATCACAAAAATTGTTCCATTTAATGTAACTTTGAATACAGATAAAACAACTTGTTTTCAATCTGTCGACGAAAAAGAATTTATCATTTGTTAAAAAAGGAAACTTTAAACAGGGTTGATAAAAAAAACATAGAGACAATTTAACTAAATACGATTAAATATATAACCAGTATAGTTTTTTCATACTGAAACTAATTAAATATATAAATCATCTATCGTTTCTTTAAAATGCAATACATCCATCACCATTATCTAGGTTTGAGAAGCAAAGAATATCCAATGATGCAAATTAACGTAGGTATGTTTTAAATTTTTCGCATTAAAATCTGAAAATTTACCTAATCATATTTATAGAATGTATTTCGGTATTGGACAATGATACCTAAAATCTCATAAATCATAAATGTATTAAATACGTTTTTAAAGTTCGAATTTTATTTCCTATACATTACATGTTTACACTGAGATCGGTCAGAATCGTTTCACTAAAGAAGTGATTTAGGTAGGTATCGTTTATTTAAAATTCAATGCACCTACCACTATTAGTTTACTTGTCCGAAAAGCGAAGTGACTAAGTATGAACTTGTACCTCTATTAACTTTTGTATTTAGATGTTATCATTTTTTTTAAACATAAATATAACGTAAAAAGCATAGGTAATACAAACAATAGTAAATTATTAGGTACTAACTAATCAATAATCATATCTGATCAATAACATACCAATTATATTTTTTAAATTCCAGTAAAATACAATAATAATAGTAACTACCTAAGTAGCAACTACATTTTAAAGATAAAACCATAAAGTTATGTTTCATTATACTTTTAATGTTCTCGAATAATATTAAACGATTATTGATCAAAATTTGAAAATCATATACATAATATATCTATATTTATAAACGAAAGTGTCCTCCTGATTCACAATCAACGCAGAGCCGAACCTATTAGAGTTATTTACTTGACATTTTGAGGATAGATTAATATCATAATTTCACTCAGCATAAAGAGACGATTTTTCAAAATTTTGATTTTAAAGGGGTGAAATCGAAAAAAAAACAAAGTTTTACGTGTAAATTGCATACCTATGTACATATTTCTTCTGTGCGTGACTATGTAATTGAATTCTTCCTAAACGATAATGGACTAATTTTTATGAAATTGTGCATATGCGATAAAGATAACTCGAGAATGGTTGGTATTAAAAAACATTTTTGAAAAGTCCACCAGATAAGTAAAAAATTTGTTAAAAGAGAAAAAAAATGCCAAAAATTTGAGATTCGAACTCGATTACGATGCACCAAAATGGTTTCTATGTATTCTACCTATTATCATACTCCATGGGCAGATTTAGTTTTTATATACTCTGTGGCAGACTAATTATTTACAATAAATAGGTATTAATACAATAAATAAATTGATCTGAGGCTGTATTCTAAATTTTTTGCTTCTCCCATTAAGCAAAACGCAATTCAATACATTTCAACACAAGGTTTGGGTGACAAAATATTTTTGGTATGTCTACGGAATAAGTAAATATTCGCAATTATATCTGAGATTCGAACTCGGTACCGTCGCACTCATATTATAAAATGCTTCATCGGTTGTCTTTATATACTCTATGGACAGACGCAGTCACTATAAAATACTCTATGGACATCTATCGTCCAACAGACGTACTTTATAGTTATTTCTTCATTTATTCGTATTTGATGAATTCAGGTGCAGTTTGCGATTATTTACCAGCGTGATTCTATAGGACTCACTTTGATTTTATTCTTTCTAATTCCGAATAAAAGAAAATCTGACATAGAAGCCCCTTTTAAATTCTGATTGAAGCGAAGTTATGGCTTTACAATGATGTTTATTTTTATTTATTTATTTTTTTTTTTATGGAGACACTTTTTGCTCACCTGAGCATTGTTCAAAAGTTTCATCCAGCGATTCTATAGATCGGAAATTCGATGAAGTTGGTAATTTGACGGTTTATTAAGTTCTTATCTCATTAGTTTTTCCAGGCGAGCGGAAAAACAGTCTAAAATGGACTAAAAACGGCGAAAGCATTGCCGGGTCAGCTGGTATATAATATTATATAGGTACCAATATAAAAAGTACGTACATATTCCCAAGGGATGTTCTTCGCTACTCGGACGTGTTAATGGGGATTGGATTGGTGTATTGAATTTTAAAGAAATGGTAGATCTTTTTTAGTTAAACGTTTCTGAGCAAAACTTCACAATTAAAATATAACGTTTGGATTTCTTTAAATAAATTGGTAAGGTTGAGCATTTACGTAAAAACAGTTGATTACGTAACAATGTAACATTTATAAAATACTTCACTTAGGCGCTTTTAAAAAAATACCATTTGTCATGATTTTTCAATTTTTTTCTGTATCGTTAGTGAAATACATGAGTAAAGTCAAATTAAATTTTCAGAAGTTTTCATCAAATATTAAAAATATACTATTCATATTATACTTCACCAATTTTTATTTAGTTTTCAGAAGATTTAAAAAAAAATTTATTTAAGTTTTTATGTTTGACAAAGAAAATAACTTTTGTATAAAAAATATTCAAAACATCTTGTTCTAGATGTATGCAAAGTTTCATTATATTTGGATCGACCAATTTCTTCAAATAAATTGTTAAATTTGAAAATTGATGTAAAAACAGATTATTACGTAAAAATCGTATCATAATTTACTTAAACGCTTATACAAAATAAACTGGAGTCACGATTTTTGAAGTTTTTTCAGAATCGTTAGAAAAGTGTATGAGTAAAGTTACAATAAATTTTCAAAAGTTTTCGTCAAATATTTAAAACTTTATTACGGATAAACTTAAAAAAACAAGATATTTTCAAAGTTCTATTTTTAGTCCAAAAATTGCCAGATTTTTTTAAAGCAAGTAGTGATACGACAATAATATATGATGAATATTTCAAGTTTCTAGTAAAATTGCAACATTATATTTGGAGTAATGATGAAATTACTAAAGTCGATTTAATGAAAGTGTCGTTTACAGCGAATTCCGCTGTTTTTGGCCCATTTGAGGCTGTTTTTTTAATATAAAATTTGCGGAAAGCTCGCCTGAAAAACAATTAAGATGTGAGCTTAATAAACCCTCAACGTACCATCGATGAAACTACATAGAATTTCCGATTTATTGACTTGCTGGATGAAACTTTTGGACAAAGTTAAGTTGAGCAAAATTCTCCAGAAAAAAAATTTAATTAAATAAATAAATACACATCATTGCAAAACCATAAGATTCTTCGCTTCACTTAGAATCAAAAAAAAAAGATGCCGAAAAAGTATAATTTAAAAATGTATAGGTGTTTTAATATGTCATGGAAGACAATAAGACATGTAATATACATAGACATTTTAATATACCTAGTTATTAGGCTAAAGTGCACTTTACCACGCCCCTCACCAATTTAGATTTTTTTTCAAAAAGACGTGTTTATTAACGCTGATTTCGGAACTGTTTTAATTTTTTTGCGGAAACCATTATTTTGGAAGTTATAGCCTTCCAAAGTTTGCGATTTTATGTTTATACGCATGCGCGCCACACTACTTCCGCGCGTATAATTATTATAATATGCGGAGCGCGTACGATTTAACGCATTTACGCGCATGCATGCGCCAAACGCTGTATACTTTGCTTTCTTACGTTTTCGTATTGGATTGTCGCCTATTGATAATTATATTATTATTTTATTTTGTTATTATTAAGATTACTATTAAGATAAACTTTCAAAAGGTAATAGAACTGAGGCATAAATGCAGTTTAGCTCCCAAGCGTTTTTTGGGAATTTTTTTTTCAAAATGTTTATTTTTACATGCTTAATTTGGTGGTGCTTTCTTTTGGAAGTTATGGGCAAAAAAGTTCAAAAATATCGATTTTTCCAAATTACGTGTTTTTTACTTTAAAATACCAAAAATTGATATTTTTTAATTTTTTTTTTTTTTAATGTGAGTTTTTTCATGCTCAATAATTTCACTATATTTCCACATTTTCCCCATCGAGGAGAATTTGTTTTTGTGTTTAAAACTCGGGGGGAGTATACTACGATGTCCCCACGTTGCATAACAAGTCGATTATCAAGCCGAAATGTCCCCACGTTGCACAGCAAGTCGAGGGTTGATATCGATTTGAATGCCGAGCGCGAAGCGCTCGGGGCGCGACACGAGCTTGCGGAGCAAGTGAGGGTAGTTTTGCGAAGTGAGCAAAGCGAACGTAGCTGCGGAGCGAAGCGACGCTCAATGTCAAAATAGCGCAAACAATCTATAAAAAATGGATTTTTCTTTTTAATAATTACTATACGCGCTCCGCATATAATTATACGCGCGGAAGTAGTGTGGCGCGAATGCGTATAAACAAAAAATTGCAAACTTTGGAAGGCTATAACTTCCAAAATAATGGTTTCCGCAAAAAAATTAAAACAGTTCCGAAATCAGCGTTAATAAACACGTCTTTAAAAAAAAAAAAAAATCGAAATTCGTGAGGGGCGTGGTAAAGTGTTCCAATTATTAATATGTCTATGGTAATATACCAAGCAGTTCTACAATTTTAAAGACCAATATTTTACTCCATGAATCATCAAGAAAAAAGTTCACAGCTCTATTGTTCTGTGTTATTACCATAGATAATACATAATATTATATATTATCTATGGTTCTTACACATTTACATAAAATTTCCCCGATGGAAATATTAAAAGGGAGGCCCGCCATATAATAATTTCATACATTTCCACAAATTTGCACACACACACACACACACACACACACACACACACACACACACACACACACACACACACACACACACACACACACACACACACACACACACACACACACAGTACACACACACACACACAAATTTACAATTAATATTCATAAATATTGAAAATTTACAAAAAACTGTTGATTCCTTCAAAATTGTAAATAGATTTAGTTAAATTTTCAATTACAAATTTTGAGTAAGAAATTAAAAAAAAATATCAATGTTCTATGGTGAGGAAATGGTACTAATACTACATTTTAACAAATGAGATTTTTTCAAAATTCTTAATTTTAATCAAAAGTTGTTAACTATTTTCGGAAATTGTATTAATTACCTATACGAAATTATTTTATTCATATTTGGGGAAAATTTCTAGTTTCTAACAGCTTGATATTAAATTTAATAACTAAATAATTAAAATTAATTTAGTATAAGTTTTGGTTACGGCACATTTTACCGTTTTTATTTAATTGTTTGGTAATATCTCTTGACGACGAAAAAAGTCAGTGAGAATATAGAAAAATGAACCCTCTAAGTACCATAAATATTCGATTTCTGATCTCCTGAGTTTCCGAACGAATCTTTTGAATAACATAAATTTCCCAAAAAATATCCCCAGAAGAAAAAAAAATCGTAGTAAAATCAACTCACGAGTGAGAAAGAATCTAAAAATCATAATTAATTAAATTGTATTTGTTATTATTATAAAAGAAACATATCTTATTATTAGTTGTATTTACATTATCCTTGCTTCTTGTTGAAAAAATACCAACATTCACAATTTGAAAAATACAATAGACAGAATAGTGAGACTTGTTCATTACCCAGAAAAATTAGATATTATTTCGATTCTGATGGAAGCGGTTTTACATTAATGTTTATTTTTGTTTTTTTCTGGACACTTTTTGCTCACCTCAACTTTGTCCAAAAGTTCCATACAGCAATTCTATAAATCGCAAATGTTATGTAGATAGTACTTTAAGGGTTTATTAAGCAATGATCTCAAAAGTATTTCCAGGCGAGAGGAAAATCTGCCGAAAATGAAGTTTTATTTTATTTTTTTACTATTGTATAACTATTGTATAAGAATTTCAGTTAACTCTCAGTATGAAGATATTAATAAAAAAGTAAAATAATAAATGAATGGTAAAACAAGTAATATTCCATTAAGATGACCCTGATAGAAAATGGGCTACAAGGAAGAGAGTGACTTAGGTAGAACAAAATTTATGTTTTGGTATAACTTTAAATTGTCGTATTCTTTGGTTGTGTGTTACACTCAATAGGTAGGTACTAGGTAGTAGGTAGTACTGTAGTAGTCACTAATCAAGGGTACAACTCATGATTTATTTAAAAACAAGTCACTATTTTAGAGACTGGATTAGAGTGATCTGAAAATTGAAGCCAATAATCCAGAAAACATTACCGAATAACAAATTTTACTAATTTTAAAATCTCAATATTCAGAACTAACTTACAATATTTTCTTTTCTTTTAATCACATATTGATTTTAAATCTAAAATAGATCAAGAATAACATTTCAAATCAGAATAAAATTTTTAAACAGCTTTAATATGGTTAATTTTAAGTTTAAGACCATAATTATATTTTTTGTAAAGCTTTAATGATCCTTGAGTCAAAGCATCACCACACTACTAATTTAAAATCTGCTTTTCGTTTAATTTATACAATATTCCATCCTTGTAAGATCTATCTTACAGCTTGATAGTTTTGAAACCATCTTTCCAAGAAAGCAAACTAGTTGAATGAGTCCAAAATCAATTCTATAGTTTGTAGGTTCCTTACTGAAAGTTGACTAACTTCAGTGTTATTACAAAGCAGCCATGGGAGTTTTAAAATTTAGTTCACTTGAAAATAGGCTGCAGAGAGTGAATCAATTATTTTTGTTTAATCTACTTAATGGTGAGATTGATTCATCCCAACTTTTTGTGTATATATAATTTTTTGTACCGAACATCTATTTCGAATCTCATGTCATTTCAACTTCTGGCTTCCGAATCAAATATTTAAATTAACAATTCCTATATCAGAACTATGTGTTTTTTCAATGATTTTACTGTAGATATTTGGCCTTAATAATTTAATTTTTGTATTGTAGTTGTGTGTTTATTGTACTTAATCACTCCTATAAATTTCTTTACGTGCCATTGTTTATAATATGCATTGGAATTTATAAATAAAATAATTATATAAGATTGCAAATGCTTGTTAAAGAAAAATTTGTAAAAAACATGAGT
Source organism: Therioaphis trifolii (assembly GCA_027580255.1). Lineage (NCBI taxonomy): Eukaryota > Metazoa > Arthropoda > Insecta > Hemiptera > Aphididae > Therioaphis > Therioaphis trifolii. The sequence continues at coordinate 148,725,624 of CM050404.1, read as the reverse complement.
TAAATTGGTTAATGTACAGTGTACACCCTGGAGCATAAAAATGTAATAACTATCTCAACATTTTAAGTAATTCACTCTTTAGCTTTTACTGCCCAAAAATGATTTTTATATCATACATTAACAGATTGTATACATCATTTTACAACATTTATAAAACAAAATACTATTCTCAAAATTATTTTTTTTTTTATACACCACAATAAAAAAGTTATTACTTTTTACTAAAAAAATTTAAATTGTCCAAGTAAAAAAAAATAATTAATTTTTCACAAAAACATTAGTTTTATTAGTGTTTCATGTTTATTATCAAACATTAAAATGGCAATTTTTTTATCAAAACTATTCTCGTAACATTAAATTTGAATGTTCTATAAATTGATATCATTCGTTAAATATTATGAGACAAATAACATAATATGTATATTATATTCAATATTTTTGAATTTATTTAAAATATTTGAATTATGAGTACTAATTAAATTTACTAATTCAATAAAGATATTAAATTAACTAATTGAAAATGCATTTAAGTATCATAATATTAACTTACCATGATCGAGCGATTTGCTTGACACCTTCAACACATAATGGATTCAAAGCATAATATCTATCAAAACACCAATATGAATTTTTTATCTTACCTTCTTCCCTATAAATTAATCCCTAAAAACATACAATCTATATTTTTAATACATTGTGATGATTATTGGCATTTATTATACAGTTGCAATATCAAACAATTGTAATCAATGATAGTATAATGTATGTAAAGAATTTAGAAAAGCTATTAGAATTTCAATGTCAAATATTAACGTAATTTTATTTATACTTTCTCTCTGATCAAACTGTCATTAAGAAAACAAATAATTATTTCTAAATTTACTTTAGAGGATTTCATGATTTGTGGTATAATAAAAGTATGCTTAGTGAATGCCTAAGAGTGAAATCATTGATATTTTAAGGAGTAAATTCATATTTTAATCAGTTATCACGAAAACAAAAAATTATTAGATAATGATTTAGATTTAATTTTATCAACATTGAATTTGGTAACTATGGTAACAAAGTGTAAGATGAAGGATAAAACAAATAGGAATATATTTTATAATTTGTGCAAACTTCAAATAATTACTTCATTATAATAATAAATATAACTTAAAAGTGAAAACTGAAAACAACAATTATCGCACTTTATATTTTTTTCTAAATGCTTACACAAAAATTTCAGTTTTGTTTTTAATGATAACTGATGCTTTCAGCTAGATACAATATTGACATGGTTAATATTTACAAGATAATTATCAAATTTAAAATAGCGAATAATAAATTATGGATTAAGAAATTAAGGACGAAAAGTTATCATTAGTGAGTTTTATGAATTGATTAATAAAAACTCTTTTTTTCAAAATGTCAAACAAAAGGGGATATGAAGTAATTCGTGACATATTGTACACCATGGTGTAGAAAATTTACTTAAAGAAGAAGAGCAAAATATGTGATTTTAAATGAAGTTATAGTGAAATCAAAGATTTTAAGAGTACTCATTGGTCAATACAGGTGAAGATAAAATTTATATAGCATAGGATTTTAATCATGTAAACAACGTAATATTTTTAGGAGATATATAGATTAAATATGTAGGTAACACCTATTTTGATTTTGCTTTATATTATAGCCAGTATATGTATTACCAAAATATAAAATGCAAATTCATTATTATCCTTGGTGTTCCGTAACTCTTGATCAATCAATAATTTACATAATTCTAAATCTCGTTGGACATAACGATTGTATATAATCCAATCAGACTTTTCTTGAATATTGAATACATGCATAACTGATTCTAGAAACATTATTTTTGTACCCGAGAAATAAATAGGTTATTATAAAATGAGCATCAGTTATGAATGTTATTACCTGTGTTATTACCAGACATAAATCCGTTGGCCATGGTACCCGACAGTACTCATTTATCAACACAAATTAAAATTTATAAAATAATAAAAAGTAAGAACAATAAAACTTTATTTTACTCACGACTTTGTATATTAAAAATTTGATAAGATAACACACAAACATATTTTAAACGTGTGAAGCTTAGTGTTTTGATGATAAGTAATACGTTGCTAAGCAACAATATTTCAAAAACATAAAAATTATTATTCATACTAAATACTAAATAGTATATAAAAAAATAAACAAACTTTTTCAGAAAAAGAAAAAATCTATATTTTTACGAACTAATTATTAATAATAATGTTTTGTTAGTACAATCATATGAAACTAACAACTATAAATTAAATAATATGGTACAATATTTAAATGATCTTACATATTAGTGTTGGCGATTCAAAATTTTTATTTAATAAAAAAATAAAACGTCATTTGATTCAATAAAAAAAAACTTATTTCTCAAGAAAGGTAATCAAGAATCACATTAAAACAGCAACAAAATATCATTTTAATATGCTGCATAAATCATGTGAAGAGATCATAAAATACGCAATTAACAGTTACGCACAACAAATTATTAATTGGATCCGACATTAAATAACTTTGTCGACATATTAATCAGACCTTCACATTTGTTTTTTATAAATATTTGTCCGCAAAAATAAAAGATAAACAAAATATAATCAACTTTAAGAGTACACAGTATTTGTATTTTATTAATTATTTAATTTTTGAAATAATATAATTATATAACAAGAAAAAATTATTTTAGCTATGATAAAACTTTTTATAGTGAAAAAAAACTTTCAGAGAGTCAGACATTTCAATTGTCAAATTTAATACTAATTTACACTGTGTCATTGTAAATATTTTAAAATTCTATCTGAAAAATACTACTTACACGCTTATACAGAAAAATGTAATTGTCAATTAATGTAATTTTATTTGTACAAAATTATTTTGTAGGTGATGTGGCAGCTCTTAAAGTACTTTTGCCATTGTTATTGTGTTCAAAATTGGCCGCCAACCATTTCGAACTCTACAAAATAAAAATTTTTAAACTATATTGAAATATTGTACAATAGTTTATTTTTTAAAAGTACCTGCAGAATGGTGGCAGTGAAACGCGCACAGTGCACGAAGGTCATTTGAGCAGTTCATCAATATTAGTGAAAGCACACGCTCCCATGCTAGATGTTGCCATCAGCTTGACTAGTTCATAGGCATGACCAACAGTCATCTCCAGAGGTGGACGTCGTGGTAAATTACTCGATTCTAAATATTCAATTTTAACATAATTATAAATAACATTCAGTACAATCAACATATTGACTATCACAAGTAACCTATCTAAATCACTATTAACGGTATTGAGTCAATATAGTGAATAAATTGCCAATGGCCTAAATTTCATTTATTTTCACAAGTCTCCCTAATCATCTTATAGTTACTTTAATTCTTCATAATGGAGGGATTAAGACTCAAAATCTACATTATCTAATATCTAAATTGATGCACTCAAAAACTACACACTATACATTTTAATTCAAAAAAGGTTCATATACTAAAATCACAAACTATATGAGTTCAGTATCTACAAATAATGTCAAAATATGTTTTACTTAAAAACTATTAAATACAAAATAGTATATTTATTTTGACTTGTAATTTAATACAAAAAAACATTTGAAGTCCAATAAAAAAACTATTCAAAATAAAATAATTTTTTTTTTTACTTTTAACTAATTTAGTAAAAATCTTTATATATAAATATAAATATCAGTAAGCTGTTTATTATTTAAGATAAATTCAAAAACTAGTGGCTCAATTCACAAGTGTTTTTTTTCTGTAAATAATTATCCAACTTAAAACACACACATAGTTAAATAAGTAACTTAGCAATGGAACATTTATTATAATAAAACAAATGTTGCAAAATACATGAATTAAAAATAACCAACCTAAATGCATAGATATATGATTGTACATTTGTCTAAATTATATTTATAGTCAGATCTATTTGACAAATACAACAACTGTTTTCTATTCATTATTTTTAACTTTTTGTTTTTTTATATAGGTATAATAATTACAGTACTGCAATACAACTAAATTGTATTAATTTTTGTTTTTGAAACTCACATTTTCAATTTTATTTTACCATTTAAAAAAAAATCAAAATAGTTATTTTAGAAACCAGATTTTAAGAAATGATTGTATTAAAATATATTTTTTAAATTTGGTTATTTATTTACTATGGGTTTAAAATTTTTTGAATGTGCGAATTTCATTTAAAATAATTTAGCATTCTTTCAAGATTAAGTGATTTCGATTAATCTTTCTATGATTGACAGTGGTAAATATAAATTTTAAATTTTAATTACCTTATTATAATAAGATAATAGCTACAAGCGTTTACAAAAATCTTGGAATAAATTCAGCCATTTATTTAATTATAGTATACAATAAGTGATACACTAATGTAAAATACAATATTTGTTAACTTTTACACCCTAACTTAAAAGTCATAGAAAATTAACAGATTTAACTTTGATAGAGGTATAAGCATCAAAATATTTCTAAAAATCGGTCTAATAAAATAGCTAAATAGCTGTTTCCAATTTTTTACTAAAAAATACAAGAACATTTAAAAATTGAGTTTTAAAAATAAAAATAAATCTTTAAATTAACGTTTGTTGTAGTGCATGACTCAAATATTAATTAAAAAAAAAAAAAAAAAATTAAAAATAATAATTAGGAAAAATGTTATTGCATTTGCCAAATAGATCTGACTTATTCTCCATATTTGTATCTACATTTACATATTATATTCACAGAATTAGAGCTAAAAAAACATTTGATGATTCTTTCAACTTAATATTTTATTTTTTAACCAACTATCAAGGTATTGACTTCAAACTGAGTAAGTTAACTAGTCAACACTGTTCACAAAGATACGTTAAGCTAAACTCCTTATCATACCTGTTTTTATTATAAAAAAGAGTATTATTATTTTGATATGTATTTAATCTTCAAAAATGTTACGATAACGTCAACAACTGTAGTTAAAAAATATTTATTAATATAAATGCATATTTTAAACATCATGATTAAAAAACATGTATGCTGTACTAATTTTATTATTTTTTGTATCTAATATTCATTTTTAACTGTATATTGTTTTTTATTTTTGTACCTATTTGTTCAATGCACACACCCTGAGAAAAGCCAGGTTCACCAGCTTATAACGAAATTAAAATATTCAGCAAGTAACAATGTAATTTTGTATCGACTTTAAAACATAAATTTTAACTAAAAAAAAAAAAAAAAAAAAAAAAATAGCATTTTCCAGAATTTTAGCAGTTATTCAAGTAAAAATCAAAAGTAAACTGTTTAATATAATAAAAATGTATGATTTTTTGCTTCTGGCTTGATTTTTAAGTATGCAGTTTTTGGATGCAAACCACCTACGTTATGACTATGGAGGAATAAAAGAGAAGAACTACACAAACATACATATTGCTATTATACATTGTATTATATAATATACCAATATGTTGACGAAAATATTAGTATCAAGACACCAGTCATTTTGAAGGAGCTTTGTGAAATAACAACACTTAAGTGAGTATACTTTTCTCAAATAATAACATTTTAAAATTTAGTATTAAAAATTAAATAATAATTCAAGTGTATATGATGATTACCTAAAATTGCGGAATTCAGTGCTGCACATACACTATCTCTTTGGGTAGCTTCCAATTGCCAGCCAACAGGACTATCCCAAGGGTTTGAATATGCTAGTAAACTAAACGCATCCTAAAAAGAAAAATAAACATGAATGGTTAATGATACAGTAAGGTACGAAAACAATTAGCATTAATTCTATAAATACTTAAATTAAAAACAATATTGAGCAAAAATGTTGCACATATTTAAGGGATGATTATCAAACATAATTAATAATTATTATCATGAAATAAATTTACTAATATTTGCATAGTTCTACAAATTACTATAAAGAAAAGGATTGTCAGTTTTAAGATACAAAAAATTAATTGTTTCAATTTTTCTGATGTTCTTGGTAATATATATATATATATATATATATATACAGACACGTATATGGTGTCACAAAAAGATATAACTATTTTGAATACAAATTTGTCTTATCTCTGTTTCACTACAATTTTCTGTATAATTCTGTTTTATACACTATACATTAATCTTATCTTCATCACTCACTGAGTTCTTTTATAAAACATAATATTTTCACACGTATTTATAATTAGAGGAATTCCATTATGTATCATACACAGGTAATTAAGTTATCTTTTGTTTTATTTTGTTGAATATGTTTTTATTTTTTTTTTTTAGTGAAGTAAAGGATCTACTGGTTTTACATTAATATTAATTTTTCTTAAAAGATAAATTGAATTGTATTTTTAAATGCACTTGGTTTAATATTGATTTTTGAAACAAGTTAATTATATTTATTATTTTAAAAATGTATAGTTAATGTAAATATATAATACATTTTAATGGTAGAAAATTTTTATAGACTATTTAACCTTAAATATGAACTTGAATTTAAGATAATTAATAAAGTAAAAATAATTAGTCATTTTAATTCTAAATTGTATTTATTAAATTATTGGGATCAAATTCTTTTTATTATATTAATATTCAATTGTATTGTTGTTGAAAAATACTCAAGATTTCATGAGCTGAAAGACAAAAAGGAACTAAATAGTATAAAAGAGAATTAACAAATAAGAATTTATCAATTCCAGAAAAGATATGGTAAAAAACAAAATCAGGAAGGCCTGCTAATGACAATTATAACAAAGCTTCAATTAATAAAAAGATAAATAAATAAAAACAAAAAATTAAATATAAATCATAGATTAAAAACGATGGTGAAAATTGTATACAATGTATCAAAGAAATACAACTTTGACAATGTATTGGTTGCATGGAAAACAAATGATAAAAAGATTCACAACCAGAAGAAATAAGATAACATACTTGTAACATTTTTTTATTTGTTTCATTTCTTCCTAATTCTTGCCGTAATTGCAAACTAAGAAGAAATAGTTCTCGACCAAATTCTAACATTTTTTCAACACCAGGTTTACTCCCACCACACACTTTTTTAGTAGTTTGGTGATATTCCGGTTGATCAATTTCTACATTCAAACAAAAATATTAAGTATTTTATGTATAAGAGTAGATTCAACTAATAACTTACCCATAGATTCATCATTCCCATTATTACTAACTCTTGATGTATCATTACTTAGTTCATCACAAGTATGACCGTTGTGATAACCATTTGAACTGTAATCTCCATCTGAAATGTGATTTTTATGATGACCATTTAGACTTTCTGGTGACATAATATATTCAGTCGTTTGGTTGTCTTCGTTGCAATCCATTTTTTCTATTTGGTAGTCATTCAATTTCGGTGTACCGTTTTTAATAATTTTAACAGTAGTGGTGTCTGAAGAACCATTTAATATCAAATTTACAGAATTCATTTCAGTCACTTCAATCGCATTTGATAATTTTTGACACTTTATACTTCTAAAACGTAAATACATAAATTATTTAAATAAGGTTTGCATATATATTTTGTAAATATCATTAAGGCATACCCATTAGTTTGTACAGACGTTGGACTTCGATTTGACTGTAATGTACGTTTGGGTGAGGGGCGATTCGTTGTTTGAATCTCAATACTTTCATGAGAGCGAGGTGCTGCTACTTCAGAATCTGTACCATTTACCATTTCAACAAACTGACGACATTTGAGCTTAAATAGAAGATTACGATTGGATTCAAGTAGCCCAGGATAAAGCTTATTGGTCATTTCAATAGCTTCTCCCATTCGACCAGTTGATACCAGTTTTAATATTTCTGCAAATGTGATAAAAAAATAAATATTTATTTTTTATTTTTAAGAAATTCATTCATAATTACTTTGGCGATTTTTTATGGAAGCAATCTCTTCTTCAAATGATTGATCGGTTTGAGAAATAAATGCTTCTGCCGTAGCACAGAAACCTTGGTGTACTAAATAAGTAGAAACCATTCTAAAGAAATAAATTATTATCATTATTGGTCACTTGTTTCAAGTATTAAAATAATTTTATTTTACTTATGAAAATTTGTCTGGCACTGTGAATATGGATAAGAAAATGGATAATTTTGAATGGTCATTTGGGTTTGGCTTCTGAGTTCTTTCATCATTTCTTCAATTTTGAACATAAATGGCAATTGCCCAAAATTGGCATCAACCACTTCACCAGGTGTTTGCAAACCTACTGTAGGAAATAAATTTGGCTGCAAAAAATGTATTGTATTAGATATTTAAAAATATATTTAAATAAAATAATTAACCGGTAAAAAAATAATTACTCACAGGAAGGTCAGTAAATGCGGTTCCTAAATGAGTTCCATTTTTAGTATAAAAACAGTGGTTATGCACAAGATCTACTCCACAACCAATAATATCGCCAGTGGTAAAAGTAGGCCCGTATGGTTGACCTGTGCCACTTGAGCAAAATGAATGGCCATCATCGCCATGATAACCATATGAATGTTTATCCCAACCTGAAATTTGTATACACCATTAGTATGTAAGTATATATATTTCATACAAATAAACAAACAGATTATTGTATTTGGGTCCATGAAATTACCGGGTAAACGATTCATACTGACTCCTTGGGCTGAAAGTCCAACACCCATATAACCATCACGTCCTTTTGAAACAATTTTAACTTCAAAATAATATAACCCACAAGAAGCAGGAATAGGGTGTGTAGCTCTAACACTGGCTGCATCTTTGTGTGTTTTACCATGACCTGAAAGTAAACAATCAAAGAATTATTACTAACATTATACTCTATTATACATGATATAAATCAAATTAAAATACACAGTCAATAGAAAGGATACCAAAGACCTACCTATCAATAAAAAGTAAATTTAAGGTTATTATAAACATATTAAATTTAGGTACCTACATATCTATATAAAGATAAAATTTGAAATACTGATTCATAAATAGGGGTACCTATGTACCTATATTTTATAAATATGCAAACGCTCTAGAGTATCTAGCTATAATATTTTTTAGACAAAATTATAGGAAAAGGCAACTTTTATTTTAGTATGCATTGTTTAATTATAAAAGACAGACCTTGGATGGTTGCCAATGTTTAAGCCATTGAAAAGACAATTAATTGTTTAGCAATGTGAACAATGGAAGGCAAATAAATGCAATATCAGGTTTTGAATTGTTTTTTTATTAAATAGATATATAATAATTTGAAATAAATAAACTACCTGGTATCTAATATAAACATTACATAAAAATCATCTAAGAATATCAAATAAATGTTCAATATTAATTTATAGCAAATCAAATGATTTTTGATAAGAAAATATTATTAGAAATAAAACTATGGATACCAAGCTAGTCATAAATGTTTACTTTTGTAAATTACACAAATAATTTTTAACCTATACACTGGTTACCTGTGGACAATACAAAGACCTACAATAAATTACTATTTAAGAAATATAGTAATCTATTAGGTAATTAAGACAAAATATAATCAATAGAATGAAAATACTGATATAAATTTATTAAGCTAAGTATTAAGTTATACAGGAACCTAACCTAACCTACCCTAACCTAACTTAACTCTGTGAAGCCACACTTAGAAGCAGGGATTAGAACAAAGTAATTTATTTCTATCAAATAGTTTAATTTCTAAGAAAAGTAAAGAATATTAAAGAATTTTAACAATTTTAACGAAACATCCATGTTTCAATTTTAATAGTAATTATTTTCTATGAAAACAATTTTAAAGACAAATTTCATTAACTTAATATTAGAAAATTGAAAATATTTTAACCGTGATGGATACCTATTATATTAAATATAATTTTTCATTACATTTTTTAGAATTATCTATTTAAAAATTATGAAAAATAAACTTTGGGTAGGTAAGTCATTTATTTTTATTTTCTATAAATCAATTAATTGAGATGATAATTTGTAATTAAAGAAAAATAATTTTTAATGTTATGAATACCTGTCTATATCATATGCTCATTATTTCATTTCTTAAATGCAAAATAATTTTTAAATTATGGGTACCTACCAATTAACATTTAGTTTTACTATATGAAAATCAAAGTGAAAATTTAATAACTGTGTATATACTTAGAATTTATAGTATATTTACATTATTCTAGAAATTAATCAAATTTGAACATTTTTTAGTATATAATTAAGAAGTTAAGTATTAAGTGTATAATGCAAATATTGCAACAATTTTTCGGTTGATAAATTATTTAATTTTGATTAAGATAGAATGAATAAAAAAATCAGAAACAAATTACTTCAGTAATTTATCAAATAAAATACAAATAACTAGCCTAACCTATTCAGAAATATAAGTTGAATATTCCAAGTCACAAATAATATACAATGGCTAGGCTTTGGTTTTATACATTTTTAGTCATAAGCTGGGAAAATACAGATTAGAAATTACAACACAATATTTGGGTGTCATAAACTTTCAAAGAATTTTATATAATTATTATATCCCATTTAATTGTATTTTTATTTATTATTGTTTTTATGAACTACTATTTACAACAACACTTGTGCTGATTACCAATTATTATAAATTGTTAATCTGAGTTTTTTTTAGACAAATTACAAGGGCAACCTAATAAAAAATCCATACATATTATTAATTTAGAATTTTACTTAAATATTCAAATGTAGTTATTATTCGTTATTATTATTTATAAATTGTTTTAATTAATTGGTATGAATTAGTAGTAATTAGTATATACAATTAGTATGATAGGTATTTGTTTGAAATTAATTAGGAGTACATATTTAATAATTCAGTTCTGGTATATATGTATATATACACCTTCTTAACAAGCTTCAAAACATTTTTTAAATTTAGATTGAATTGATTTAACAATACGGAATTTTTATAATATTCATAAATAAGATCACCTTTAAAATAATAGCTATTACTTTTAATATATTAGCAAACATTTAAGTTTTTAGTTTCAAAAAAACTTAAAGAAGGTACAAAAATTCCAAGAATCTTAGATATCATAATATGATCGATTGTCAATTTAAAAGTTTATTTATAATTGTTTAATTTTAGTACTTTCTAACTGCAACTCATTGCCCAAAATGATTGAAAATGTGTATTATAAATTAGGTTAAATTTTAATAAAATACATGGTAATTACAAATATGTAAGTGGTTTCCAAATTTATTTGAGTACTAGGTCAAAAATATAGGAATTTTAGATAAGTAAGTTTAACTATGAGAAAATTGTAATTATTTAAAATTAAAAAATGAATATAAATAAGTTCAGCTATTTTTAAATAATAATATATGGGCGAGTACCAAGGTAAATAATTTCTAATAAGTTAAATTATTACTACATACAAAGTATCTGAATATAGATACCTAGTTTAAATACCAAAACATTAAGAGTTTCATATATTTATGGGTAATTGATATTGTACTTAATAATTATGTGCCTGATACACCTACCTATCACACAATTATTTTTTATTTAACATTATCGTAAGATTATTTTCCTCAAGTAGATACACCTCCACAATTGATAAAGGTAAATACTTAATTTTTCAACCAAGGTACTTCTTTTAATAATAAATAATGTAATTCATTCGGATTATAATAATTATAAATTCTCCATAAAACATAAAAAAATTTAAGTATGTACCTTGGTATTATTAACTTAATGTTAGGGTACTTTAATATTAAATGCTCATTCATTAAGTATCTACTATTAACACAAACATGTTTATTGGAATTTTTTCACTCTCATTTAATTTAAATTGAATAGATTCAATTAATATGTTAGCATATGTCTATTAATTGAAAATATAGGTAATATACTTAACTATAACAATTTAAATCAAAATTGTATGATTTAGAATGAATTATATTTTTTGATTTCTAATAAAATATGTGTATGTCAAAAAGCTATTTAAAAAAAAATTTTTTTTGACAGTACTAGAAAACATAAATATCATAGACACGTAAATATCTATAATTAATATTATGGTATAGTTGAAGATTTTAATTCATAAAATTTAAAAAAGATTAGCGAGTTGCCTATAGTGAATCATTTACACTATTAAGCAATTGAGGTAGGTTATAACTTCTTTCTAATAACCAGTACTTATATCTTTACAATACATACATATGATTGATACACCGTATTTAATAGTATACACATAGGTAGGTATTTTTATAGTAGTTTTTATATTTTGAAATCCTACTTATACCTAACCTATATTATTACGGGTACATTACCTAGTTTTAAAAACAAGTAAAATAATACTTTTTTTAAGATTAAAACTTATTTTAACTTTGGTTAACTTGGGGGAAGAAATAATGTTCAATAAATGCGTGATTAATTTAAATTAAATAAGAAACAAATCCCTAAAAAAAAAAAATAAAACATTCACTAGGTACCGAGGTAGGTACCTACTAGAATTAACAAACATTCGTAATACTGAATTTTTTGCAAATAAATAATCACTTGGGTACAAATTTGTATTATAAGTACCTAAGGATACATTTTATTTTAATATCATTTACCTACCTACCACTTGATAGAAATGGTATAAAATTAAGCCTATTTAACTGTCTATGTAAAGTATATTTCAATGAATGAAAGTTTAATTAATTGGGCGAAATTCCTTCACTTAAGTCTAGGTGTTCGATGTTTATATGTTTTAAAGATGATTAAAAAAAGTTTTATTGGGTAAAAATTAAAATGTTTTATTTAATAATGATCAATTAAAACAGGAAATAGGTAGGTACCTAATTTAAAAGAAAGTTTGCATTGAAAATAGGTGCACCGTGCAGGTACGACTATTTACTAATTGGTAAAAAAAAATGTAAAACAAAAGAAATGGTATTCAAGAGTACCTATGTAATATGTCAGAGATTCTCTAACTAATAGAGCATAACTCAAATATTGGTCCTGATAACTTTTTTAGTGATGGTCACAGATTATAAAATGATTTTTTTTTATCATAATTACCTATATAATATTATGAAAAATTTGCAAATTATGTACATTGTTCAGAAATAAAAAAAAAATAATTATATATATATATATATATATAATTTTGCATTATGATTAAGTACCTATTGTGTGTAGGTTGCCACAATTATAATTTTTTCAAAAATAAGTCAACTATAAATATTATTATTAGAACCTCTGCACCAATTATGTGGTGTTTTGCAAAAATGACCAATGCAATAGTTACCTAATATGTTTATGTATAACTATGAAAGTTTAGATAGCAGGTAAAAAAAAACAAATTAAATATATCAAGGTACAAAGAAAACTACATTAAAAGTGTTTATAGTATAATAGAGTCAATATTTTTCTTAAAACAATTAATTACATTAACATTAAACTAATAAACATTACCCATAAATGGTAAAAATAGAGTTCCAGTTATTGTTGGAATTTATTCTACCTACCTATTATACTAATATTAATATAACTAGGTTAACCTACCTATCAATTTCAAAAAGTATAACAAATAAAATAGTATAGGTATTTTCCTATGGTATTTCCATAATTTTTAGTTCCAAGTCCTTTGTTTCACTCAGAATTTAAAATAGATAGTTATTTAGGATTTTGTGGCAGAAAATTCAGTCAAGATATACAATGATGTAAAAAAAATCTCCTTGAGTAAAAAATATATACCACAAATATAATGCAAGGATATTTTATATTTACTTTAGAATTGGAAAATATTTAGTACTTAATGCACAGTTTTATACAAGTAGATACAATATTTGATATAAAAAACTACACACAAATGTATATTTATCTAAAATAAGGAGTCATGTAATTTAATGGAAACATGTACAAACAGGTGTACAAATGACAAGTGATTTACAGCTAAGAACAGTATATAAATATTGATTTTCTACAGTGGGCAAGAGAATTCCTAAACAAATTTTTACTGACTCGAGTATAATTTTAGGTGATCGATGAAACGAAAACAAACTATCCCGACAGCACTTACAGCGAGAAAATAAGTACACAGCTGATAATACAAAACACTCAAATTCTTAATATCAACAGTAATGTTATTGCCAAATACATATTGAAAATAGCTCCGTTTAAGAATTCTAAAAACGTTGCCTGAAAAATCGACTGAACCTCAAAAAATGCCCAGGATATTTGGTAGGTGCTTTCACGAATGACAGATAATTCGCGATCAACAGATTTTGTTCAAATTAATACCAACATTCGATTTCCAGAAACGATAAAAACGAAGGTGTGTCTGATGTGACGAGCGAGTGTATGCATAATTTGACGAGAACGAACGTAACGTGCACAAATCGCACGACAAGCGGTCGCCTCCTACCTAACACAAAATTTGAAATATCAAAATTTTCAACAAAACATGTCGTGCGAATGGGAATGTTAAAAAACCCGCACGAAAAAAAAAACGACGATCGCAACCATACACGTATTATTTTTAATATAGCTCCGTGTCGTCAGTGTTGCGAATAACAACGCGAAAAATCAAAACGCGCAGTAATCGTGGATCTGGTGATAATAGAGGAGTTACGTCCGTAGCGTCGGAAGTATTATAGGAACGTCACGCGACGAGTTGGGCATTGCGCAAAAACAAGCGTCGTCGTCCGGAGGGTCACGACGACGGGTTTTCGGCCACCGATTTTGCGCAACGACATGACGACATTGGAGGTCCGTCCGACCGGGAGGCGAGGGCCAGAAAAAAAAAAAAAATTCCGATAAACGCGTAGGCACGGGAGTCGTCGTCGATAGGACGGCGCGCGGGGTGAGGGGACGGGTTCGAGAGCCTTCGACCTTGGTTCACAACTTTGGGCCGACGACGCGTAAAGGCAAACGAACGAGTGAGAGAGAGAGAGCGAGAACGATGGCGAGGAAAAAATCGAGGAAAAAACGTGTCCAGCCGAGAGACGTCGTGGTATCGTCGCGCAGTGGGCCAGTGCGCGCAAAACAAAACAATGATCAGCTGATTCTTTGTTACCCACATCGTAGTAATAATAATAATAATAATAATAGTAATAATAATAATAATAATATTACGACGACGACGGCCCAGGGATGGACCGTAACGCACTGTCGATGTCGGGGGGATGGGGGATGGTTTCTCTAGCGATCACGATTCGTATGCGATCATTGTTCTTTTGTCGTGCCCGACAAATCACCCCGCCCCTCGACGGTCCCCGGAGGGTCGTACCTTTGTAGTGCACGCGTATGTTGTTCTGCGACAGCCCGAGATTGGTGAACTTGTCTTTGGAATTCCAACTGCGCGGCAACGGCGTCTCGTTCTCGTCCACCATCGGGTACAGCCCCTTGAGCCGGTCCTCGCCCTGCTGGCCGAACGGGCTGGCCGCGCCGCCGTTGGCCACGGAACCGCAGCCGGCCGTGCCGCAGTCCGAGCTCACCACCGTCGTGTTGCTGCTGTTCGGGCTGGCCGCCATTATTTGTCGTCGTGTCGTCGTCACCGCCAAGTCACGGTCTTTCGGTCGCACGCGACACGCGTCGGCCGCCGTCACCTGTCGCCCGCCGTCGTTAGCCGCACACGTCGTCGTCGTCGTAGTCACCACCGCCACCGCCACCACCGGAGCAGCGGACGACCACCGTTGTTTTCGCTTTATTTATCAACTGTTGTTTTGTAATCGCTCACGACGCAAACACGACCGAACGTCACGAAACAGTGTTCAGTGTGCGCTCGCCCGACTGGACGAAACGAGCTGCTGCGCGGACCGAGAAACAGACGTACCACTCTGCTATTTACCGTCGCGGCAACAACGACAATAATAACAATAATCGTCGTCGAAACCGCCGAGCACGGCACTTATCATCATCGTGACGACGGAAGACCCCGCGAGCAGCTGCACAGATCGTCGCGCGCACGCACACTCACACACGCACACACAGGCGCTTACTCACACCACCACCGACTGACGGACCGATACACACTCACACACGGGCGCGCGCGCGCACAAACTCGCGGCAGACAACTACGGAGCAGTGCCGTTACGCGGACGACTTACACGCACACACTCGCTCACACACGTACACACGCACGCAAACAACGGCCGACGCTGACACGGAACACACCAACACGGCCGTCTGCTGATCGCTCGCTCGCTCGCTCGCTCGTTCACTGCCGCTGGTGCTAAGCCAACACGACTGCTCACTGCAGCTGTAGCGCCGCCGCCGCCGAATGCCCTCCGCCTCTCCCCCGCGGACCGTCCTATTAGCGGGGCGGGCGGGCGGTGCGTCGACTTTTCGCGTCGCCCGACAAGCTCGACAGATGGCGGCAGCGGCGGCGCGACAGCTGATCCGCGGAGCGCGACCGCGTGCGCATGCGCCCCGCGCCGCTCCCTCGTCCACCTCCGCGTTCACCTACTGCGTCGTTAGCAGGCTGCTGCAAGTCGCCGTCGCCCCTCCCTTCTCCGCACCCGTTTCGTTGTCCCCCCACCACCCCGACGACCGTGGACCCGCACGCAACGTCGCCCCGCCGCCGCCGTTCCGCGCTCGTGCGACCTACATACACACGCGGAAGGGCTTCGCACGCACCACATGTACGGTGTGTATACAGTGTGCACGCACGGTACTCGTCGTGACCTCAATATAGTTCGTTGGCGGCGGCAAAAAATAAACCGACGCTTTTTGTTGGAAAACGTTTACTCTCGATCACGCTGTATGCACACGGCCGCACAAGGCGCCCGAGGCCCCCCCCGCGATCGGGTACGCGTCGTGTGTGCGCGCCCGGCAGAGACGCCCCCCAAAGGCCGAAAGTCGTCGTCGCGGAGACCGTTTGTGACGCGACAGACAAACGATCTCGGACCGAGTAGGCGTATTTTTTTTTTTTCGTAAAATTTGTTTGGTGCGACGTTGTTCGCCCGGAAACACCAAAAGTCGGCAGCGCGCGTGCACGTATTAATACGATAGTAATGAGCAAGGCTCGGAAGTTGTGGCATTAAAAATGTTACTTTTTAGCTCCTTAATATGCACTTAAAAACTCCAAAATATGCGCTTTAAATGGCACGAAAAAACAAAAAATATGCATTTAACTTGAAAAAATAGTAATTATAAATTTATTATAAAAAAATTAAATGTTATTTATAGTTACATTTAACGATTACTAATTAATAAATAAACTATTTTATTAAATGCCATGATTTATTAATACATCGGACCGTCGATGAGTTTGTAGAACGGTGAAAAATGAAATATTTTTCGCTTTATTTCCAATAATTTAAATATTTAAAAAAAAAATAACCAAGTAAAATCATTCTTTTCAACAAAATGTGATTTTTTCCTATATTATGTGAAAATATACCCTAAAATAGCAAAATAACAATAAAAACCGTAAATATGCAAAAAATGGCAAAAAAAAAATCGTGTATGACATGAGATAAGTGTGAAACATGTTTCTATCATACTAAGGGTGTTCTAGGACGAACCAAAAAAAAATATGCATTTGCCACAACTTCCGAGCCCTGGTAATGAGTAATGAAATATCGCGCGTGTCGACCTCACCCGTGCGGATGAGTGGTCCGCGTACGAGGACAAACGCGACTTTAATGGAAGCGTTACCCACGCGTCTCTGTGGTCGGTGCACGGTTTTCTACGTTTTTCTGTCGACCGGCAGCTGGTCCGCAGCGTTTTTCCTCGGACGGTCGTCGACGGTTTTCCTCTGACGACGGAATCGTTTTCCCGGGAGCATTGTTCGAAAAATAATAGGCGCGCGTATTTTCGTTTTATTTAGGTGCCTACCTACATATATTTTTTTAATCGACCTTCGACAGGCGTGGGAACTGGAGCGAGTTGGACGCAAAAATGATTTTCGATATTTGAAAAGAATCTATGGCCTAGCTTTAAGTCAATTTTTTTTTCGAGCACGGGAGAGTCGTCATCGATAATAATCAGTGGTGTGAGTAAATATGACAATACGGTCCGGTCGTAGAAAAAACCGAAAAAGCCTCTTTGGCCTTTCTTATTCGGTTTAAAAGTAGTAGAATAAAATCAGGTGCATCGCGTTTGCCTTTAAGAGAATACTTTTTCATGTTTTTTCTATTCTGTTACATATTTACATAATTATATACGGTATACGTACATAGGAATACACCGATAAAACATTTAAAACTGCAATTTAAATTTTTCTCTTCTAGATTTTTGTTAAATAGCCCTCGTAAATCGTAATAATATAATGAAATAAAATATAATTATTTTTCCAATTTTCTAGGCACTACGGTTCAAATGCAGCTGAATTTCCTGCTTTGACCTATTTATGTATCATTATGTTATCATCATGATATGTATGTCACTGATAATAATCATTAGTTAGGTAAGTGTAACAAGTCTTTCGATAAGTTCGTGTAGATTGTCAGAACTAGATCTGACAGTGGCGTATATAGAAAATATTTTCGGGAGGGGCTACTATGGTCAGAGTTAGATTACTACTGCTACCTAGAATAACTAAAAAGATACAGAAGATACAGTATGGTTTCTGTCTACATTTAATTTACAGAATGTCCGAAAACGATTTGAAAAACGCAATAAAATTTGTCTCGAATAATCGCGTTATTTCGATTGGATGAAATTCTAAATAAACCTAAAGCACCGTTAAAATATAACAAACGTTTAACCCATTGAGGAATAAATTATTTTTCAGAGTTGTACATCCAGAGAGTAGATTAATTTTACTAATATTCTATACTTTTTGCTATAGTAATGACGGAAATTTACGTCATTATAGATATTTTTACTCAAAAGAGTAAAGACGGATATATCCGTCATAGTAATTTTTACTTGGAGAGTAATGACGTAAATTTCCGTCGAGTAAACATTTTATTAAATTTTTTTAAGATAGATTAGAAATCACCAACATCAAAAAGACGGAAATTTCCGTCATTCCTCTACGTATACTCTATGTATACATGGCATTATATTGAATGACGGAAATTTCCGTCATTACTCGTCAAAGGGTTAAAGTTAATTTCAAAGTATTTTGAGAGATTTCGGGGGGGGGATGTAGTCCACTAGCCCCCCTATATACGCCACTGAGATCTGACATTTTTGAAAAACTGGACAGTATTAATAATCTATATAATATTGAGGTTTCGAAACTTTTTAGACTTTTAATAAAAAATGTATGCATTTCACTATAGCAGTTGCTTAAAATAATGAAGAGTGAATTGTATATTTTATAGTAATACAAAATAAATTCGTACAGAAAAAATAAATATTCATTACTTACATTTAGTGCATAAAATAAAATTAAGTATAATGGATTATAGATATAAATAAATAATAATAAAAAATATTTGTTGTTAATGGGTACTTTTTTTTTTTTAATGTAGATAGATAATAGATATTACCTACTAAGTAATATCTATTATACTAGGTTGACTGTCCATATTATCGGTTTTTAGATTCCTAGAATGATTGGAAAATTAAAAATTCTTTGGCGCTACAGGGATGAAGAGGATCATCCTACTATGTTACGACTTTAATTTTGCGTATAGTGTATTGACTATATTGAGTATGTCTACATCGTATACCTTTTACCGAATATTACGAAGCATGCACACATATTAAATAGTTGATATGAATCACGAATAGATTTAATACACTATTAAGTAAAAAATATAACGTACCATCTTTGTTAAAATTAAAATAGTGGTTCGTACGAATTTGAATACGCTCACAATTTGCCTAACTGTGAAAATCAGGTAAAACTATAAGCGGTTGGAGATAATTATTATTAATCCCAAGTTGACTTAATTTAAGAACTTTCAAAAAAAGGTTATTAAAAACTAACACGAACTTACTAAAATAGTTAAGTTATATATACTTTACATATTAAAAATGTTTTTATTATTTTCCAATACACAGAATAATGATTCGAAACTGTAAAATTATTTAAAATAAATCAATGAAAAGTACATACTTCGCCCCAAGGGATATTCTTCGCTACTCGGGTGAATCAATGGGGACGGGTGTATTGAATTTTAAAGAAACGACACATCATTTCTTCAGTAAAACGATTCTGAGCAAAACTTAAGAATTAAAATATACCATTCGGATTTCTTGAAATAAATTGTTTAAGTTGAAAATTGACGTAAAAACAGATTATTACGTAAAAATCGTATCATAATTTACTTAAACAGTTATTCAAAAATATAAAGTCACGATTTTTAAAATTTTTTCAGAATTGTTAGAGAAGTGTATGAGTAAGGTCATATTAAATTTTCAAAAGTTTTTGTCTAATATTTAAAACTTTATTAGGAATAAACTTAAAAAACAAGGTATTTACAAAGTTCTATTTTTTGACCAAATTTGTCAAATTTTTTTGAAACTAGTTTTTTTGTATGTAGTAATAATACGTCAATAATATATGGTGACAATTTCAAGTTTCCAGCAACATTTTGAGTAATGACAAAATTACTACAGTCGATTTAACGAAAACGTCGATTACGGCGAATTTGCCGTTTTTGGTCAATTTTAGGCTGTTTTTCCGGTCACCTAGAGATGAGAGCTTAATAAACCCTCAAAACACCTGCATCTGCACCGAATTTTCGATCTATAGAGTAGCTGGATGAAACTTTTGGATAAAGTTAAGCCCAGCGAAAAGTATCTCCACAAAAAAAAAATTAACATCATTGTAAAACCATAAGATCCTTCGCTTCAATCAGAATCTAAAATATATTCTTTTATCTTTTTTATCAAACATTCAAAAATATGGTTCAGTCACACCTTACATGAGTAGTAGTGCTATAAAATGTATTACTATACCGTGCTATAAAATGTAATACATTTTAAAGGCTAAAAATACAATTTATTTATTTTTATAAAATTATCCAGATTATGCGTAATACATAATGGATCGATACCTAATTGATTAGATACTTAGGGCACGAAAATAAAAATGATTCACAATGGATTTTAGTCAATAATTCACCTTTACGAAAATAATAATGGTTATATTTTGTTCTAAGTTGAATGCTTTATGTTTCAAATATGAATAAAGATTTAAAATGATTTTTCAATATTTATTAATTTGACGACAATTTTTGCTATCCGAAATTATGGTTAAGTATAGTCATTATTAAAAGTAAATTCCTAATTTTTTTTTTTTATTGATCAAAAAAGAAACATCAGTGACATCGGCCATTAGTTTACGTTGATTTTATAATAACATAATACAATTTTTTAAATTAAATTATATAATTTGAATTTTCTTAAAAAAGCTAAAATTTGGTAGGTGTTGTCAGCGTTTGGTCCGAGTGCCGCATCTAGGGAGTTTGGAATGTTTAATTTGTCAAGTTCCTCTGTGTATTGGAGGCATTCGGTGAATATATGTTTGATCGAAAGTTCGATACCGCAGGAGGTGCACAACGGTTTTTCGTCTTTAGCCATGAGATACCCATGTGTTAGGCGAGTGTGGCCGATGCGGAGTCTGTTCATTATTACTTTTTCTCTTCTTTTAATGAGGGAGTTAGGGCAACTGAAGATTTTTTATTTGCCTTAATTTAGTGTTTTGTTTGGTCCAGTGTGTATGCCATTTGGTTTTTGTCAGTTCTTTAATTTGATTTTTTGTAGGTATCTACGAAGGTAGTAATATTCAATTTGGGGGTATCTGGGAGTTCTACTGCTTTCTTGGCTTCCCGGTCGGTCTGCCTTGTCATTGCCTTCTATGTCACTGTGTCCCGGGACCCAGATTAGAGTAATTTTGATTCCTATTTTGCTTGCTTGGCTTAACTTTTGTTGGATACATTTGGCTATATCTGTGGTTTCATAGGTATTTTTGAGGCTCAAGAGTGTGGAAAGTGAGTCGGACATAATTATATTGCTTTTGGGAACATTTCTATGTTCGTGATATTGCATTATGTGCTCTATTGTTTTGAGAATTGCTATGGCTTCTGCCGTGTATATAGAGCAGCTTTCCAGGAGTTTAAATCTTGTTATGGAGTCTTCGTTAATAATTGCTATTCCTTTACCTTTTTCTGTTTTGGAGGCGTCTGTGTAGTAGCAGATGTCATTTGTATGTTCCTTTAGTATTTCGTTTAAGAAGTTCTTGTAAATAATAGGGAGAGCATGTTCTTTTTGGAATTTCGTTAGTTCAAGATTTATGTCGAATTTGGAGGACCATGGAGGGAAATTTAAGGGTTGAATTTTCATTATCGAATTAAAATCCATGCCATGGTCTTTAGCGTGCTTAGTGATTTGGGCCATTCATTTGTTTGCTGGGTTTTCAGGGTTTCTCTTAATGCTAGCTGCGAATAGTAGAGATTTTTCCGTGTGTCTCATCTCAGAGGGAGGTTCAAGAGCTAGATTGCGCAGGCTTTCAATGGGACTAGATCGGAATGCTCCGATAGCAAGTCTTAAGCTGGTGTTAATAGAAGTATCTATTATTTTTTTATGCTTGGGTTTGGCTGATTGGTAAATCGTAGCTCCGTAGTCCATTTTATCTCTAATCAATTGTCTGTGGATTTTTAAAAGAGTGAGTTCATCACCTCCCCATGAGGTGTGGCTTATCATTTTCATTATGTTGAGGTTTCTTGACAATGATAGATTTATGTGTTTTAGGCAGGGCTTGAAATCGGTTTTGAAATCGGTTTTGAATACCGGTTAAAACCGTTAAAAGATCGATATCGAAATCAAAATCGAAATCGAAACCTCAAAAATACAATACCGGTATTCAAAATTGAAAACAAAATCGAAAAAAATCAATACCGGTTATTAATATCGAAATCGAAACCTCAAAAATACAATACCGGTATTCAAAATTGAAAACAAAATCGAAAAAATTAATACCAGTTATTATAATATCGAAATCTTAAAATATTAAAAAAAAAAACAGATTAAAATATTTTAAAATCGTAAAATATATTTATAACAATTCGCCGTAGGCACTCGTCGAACTAGGCGGGTGAGTTGTGACTGACTAAAATATGGACTGAATATTAATAATATATTACTAGTTATTCGTCGTCATGATAGAGGCACGCCGATAACGATACAAGTAGTATTAAGTAACATTTCAACTAATTATTATTATTTAAATTTTCACTAAAAACTCATAAAATAAACTTAATAGGTAGATACTGATATAATTATATGATAATAGACAATAGTGTATAATTATAATAATTTGTTAAAACTTACATAGGTATTTCCTAAAAAATTTTAATACTGAATTTAATAAAAAACTATTATTTAGCTGTATTGATGCAACCATTAATAATTAAAGATTAAGAATTAAGATAATATTCTGTACTAATATTTAGATACCCTAGTCCATAGATGGCATAGTAACCTAACCTAACTCTACTATATTACTCATTATAGAAGTCATTATTAAGTACATACTTAATATTATTATTAGTAATGACTATAGTACTTAGTCAAGAAGCTTTAATTGTTTAACAAATTTTAGTGAAAAAGAAGGATATGAAATTGATTTCAATACCGAAATCAATATCAAAATTTTAATAAATTAAAACTGATTGAAAATTGACTCAAAATTTAAATTAAAAAAAACCGAAACCGAAATTTCTCAATACCGGTACCTATACAAAATCGAAATCGAAAATTTTCAAAACCGGTATTCAAAATCGAAACCGAACCCGAAATTTCTTAATACCGGTATTGAAAATTGAAACCGAAATCGAATATTTTCAAAACCGGTATTCAAAATCGAAATCGAAACCGAATATTTTCAAAACCGGTATTCAAAATCGAAACCGAAACCGAAATTATTTCAATCGGTTTCAAGCCCTGGTTTTAGGTGTTGAATCCAGTTGATATTTATGTCGAAATAAACTCCTAGTATTTTTATTGTATTTTTGTTCGGGATAAGGTTGTTGTTTAGGTAGACGTTGACGTGGTTTTGACCTTTCCTGTTGGTGAACATTATGCATTGGGATTTCTGGCTTGAAATTTTGAAACCATTTTCTGAGGCCCATTTTTCAGTGTTATTGATTGTATCTTGGAGGAAGTGTTGAACAGTTTTGAGATTTGGGCTTTTGCACCAAAAATTAAAGTCATCAGCAAAAAGATTGGCTTTAACCGAGCATTTTATGGTGTTGGTTATGTCGTTTATAGCTAGCAGAAGCAAGGTGATCGATAATGACGAACCTTGGGGTATTCCATTTTGCTGGGTGTAATTTTTTGATTGTACATTTGTGAGTGCGACTGTGAGTTGTCTTGAGTTAAGGAAGCATTTTATGTAGTTAAGCATGTTGCCCTCTGCTAGTATTTTTGATAAAATTTGTACCACTCTATGTCTCCATACAGAGTCATAGACTTTGGAGATATCTATGCTTATCAATCCGAGGTACTGTTTAGAGGCGAAAGCGTGGTTTATTTCTGATTTGATAGTTGTAAGATTGTCGATTGTGGATCTATGTTTGCGGAAGCCACTTTGTTTATCAGATAATATTTTTGTTTTTTTCCAGGAACCAGATCAAACGAGTGTTCACTATTTTTTCGAGTATTTTAGCCATGGTGTTTAGGAGTGTGATAGGTCTGTATTAGAAGTCTCTATTTCACGTGTATCTAAGAACACGTACATACGTGTTTTTATGGAAACGGTGTTAAAGCCCGTGTAATTAAAATACACGTGTACACGTGTATTTAGAGTCCATATACCCGTGTACCCGTGTATTATAGAATCCGTGTACCCGTGTGAAATGTCCGTCTACCTATTACCCAGATCTGAAGAAGATCTAAAAGGGGGGCCCAAAAGTACGTACCCTACATTACTCCCCTGTTATCATACAAAAATATTTTAGTAAGAAATTCAAAACAATATGTCATATAAAAAAAAAATTATTTATATATTTATTTTTATAAACATTTTTAAGGTTTTATTTTCTTGGGCAATAAATTAAAGCATTTAAAACATTAAATATCAACATTGGATTTTACCTGTATGTTACAATAATCTATTTGTAATTATCGGGTGATCACAAATGACATAAGAATTAAGGTTACATTAACTGAGGGAAATAACACCAACAAAAATAGTACTCCACACGTCAGTATTACATAGCAATATTATTAATTTTTTTTTTTATTTAAAGTTGATAAAAACTACTGGACCTTAAACACACGGGTAATTTTAATACACGGGTAGATACAATTTTAATACACGTGTTTCTTAATACACGAGTACACGAACTTCAAAAACACGTGTAATTAAATACACGGGTATTCGTACATTTTACTATTTAAGGTGCGGTCTACGTGTACACGTACCAGACCGAAAGCCCTAGTCTGTATCCTTCTAGTGAGTGTTTGTCTTTTCCTGGCTTTGAGATAGGAATGATGTTGTCCGTTTTCCAACATAGGGGAATCTGTCCATTTTTCCATATGCGGTTGAATGTGTTGAGTAGGTGGAGCTTTGTTAATGTACCTGAGTTTTGCAGGAAGCTGTATGAAATTTTGTCGGGGCCTGGACTTTTACTATTGCACCTTCTCAGTGTTTGTTCTATTTCATCCTATAATTTATAAACCTATATTTTTGTCATTTCATTTAGAATCTTAATAAAGAAAGCATTGCAAGATAAATTAAAAATATAAAAATCCAAAATTGAGAGAGAAAATATTATGTGTCAAATTATAACAAAATCTTTCGTTATATTATGATGAATTTGTTAAAATATTTTGTTCCTATTCATCAGATATGCTTGAACCCACGGTTCGCGTTTACAGCCCACCAAGGTATTCCAAATGGCTCGTTTCAGATTTCTGATATAAAATTAAATTCGACGATCTTCACTGTATTTACGAATTTTTTTATTAAACATTTTCCAATGGAAATTTTACAGTTTAGTATCAACTCACTCGTGTACTACTTAAAACTTAGTCATCAAATCAAATAACCTAACCTATACTTCTCTATGAGTATAGGTACCTCAAACGGCCCAAACAATAATTTTGTTTTTAGTCAATAAAAGATAAGTAAAACAAGTTCAATATAATTATCCGATTCATAGGTAATTGTGATTGTTCGTTTTTTCATATTTGGTGGCCCGTTCGAAAATAATGATTTACTTAAGTGGCCTGTCAAAGAAAAAAGGTTGGGCATTACTGCTTTAGAGTGTAAAAAGTTTAGGCTGGTGAATATTTCTTTTCTTAGACCGAAATGTCTTACCAATCCGCTATTATCATCATATATTATCACCTATTTCATACGCTTAATTCATGTTATATAAAACACTTAGGTTGTCTATTTATTTATAATAACAATAATAATGTTTACTGATTTTCAAGAACAATGACAATATTATAACAGTAAAGTTTCAATTATTTTAATTGGGTTAGAGTGGATCATCTTTTAGGGCTGTAAACCGTTAACCGTCACTGTAGGCTGTTAGGTATAGAAAATGTCTAAAAGAAGGTAACAATTTCCCGTTGTTCTTCATAATTGACAAAATGATTTGTTGACGCGAATACAATATACTTTAAATAAACAAATGGAATATTTCAATGCTAAATTTGATCCTTCATTAAAATAACGAAAACGTTGGATCATGTTGTATGTTATAACTTGGTATGAAATATCTTAAATTCGTGACTTAAATCTTGTGTACAGCGTCGCGTATTAACGTTGGCTTCCATAACTATAATTTATTGGATTTGTAGATTTAAAGTAACGATGTCTGTATAATATATCGTACTATAACTATTAAAAGACGTCTCGACTCAGTTAGGCTTTTAACCGCGAGTATTTACGGTAATCTGACGATGAGCCAATAATAACACGGTGAAAATTCCCAAATTTCCAACGATTTCTCGACGATTTTACACAAAATTATAGCTATCCGATGTGTAAGGTAAGTATGTTAAAAATTTGTCCCCCACATACGAGGAACGAGGTCAATCCCCGCTGCTGAACGGGATCGCACACACTGTACACTCCATGCTTAACGTATTGTCATTTTGCAGTATTACTTGAATTTTAAGTACCTACTTATGATCGACACTGGTCATAATACAAAAATATTATGTAATCTCGCTCGGCACATATTAAAAGTCTCCTTAATTTCGCGCTTGGTACACAACGAGCGATGAAATAACATGGCCGTCTGTATATACAAAATAGTGCCTTTTTTTTACGTGCGTGTTAACAAACATTACAATATTATAAACGTAATACTCAGTAGGCACGACGTGCGTGCCTTGAGCCGAACGAAACGTCCACATTTTGACAACCAATGACCGGCGTGTTGATAAACGAATATGATACACACGATTGTCGTAACAGGAGCCCGACTTTATTGTCATAATAATTGTTATTCAAGGCATTTTTTGTTTGTCATTATCACTGCAGAAGGACTCGCATGCATCAAGTTGCACGGCGAATGTTTTTTTTTTAAATGGAAATTATTTAGTGTAGAATAAATTAATAATAATATTGATATTTTTCAATACTTCCTCGGTGTTTTACTGGCACGTTTCAGGCGATCATTATTTGCGTTGGTGACTGTACCGCGTCTACGTCGTATCGACTCTGGCGGCGCGGCGCTCCGTTTAGAATCAATGAACTCTCCAAAAACCCTCCCCTTTCTACAGAAATAAATTATATATATATATATATATATACTACCAACCACTATTACTATTTCTATTAACCCTTCCACGATTGAATCTATTGTTGAACGTCCGATAAACTGCTAGGATATAGTATTGCCTGTTCAATAAAATAATATTATCAGCGTTATTATCTCCGTACAACAATAAATTGGTACCGACATGTATAACTATTTGATCGTTTAATAACGGTTTTAATTTTATTTGTATTTTTTGCCGTGTTCAGACGGGTCGAAAATCAAATGACCTTATCCGGTATCCGTAAAATGTTAATAAATATCGTGTTTTATTATTTAAATGAGATATATAGACTATGGGGTATCGTATCTGCCTATATTTCACAACGAAGGAAATTAGAATTTTATCGTAGGTATACTAGATAAATTAATGTTCCTTTGATCAAAACTGCGTCAACGTAAAGTTATGATAATCGTTAATTATAATGAGTTACGTGTTTAATGCAAAATTTTTTATTCTCGCAAGAAAACCATTTTATTAGCGAGTAATGGAATGAGCTTACATTATATTGGAAATAAAATTATCGCGTGTTGTCAATCATTAAAATCGTAATAAAAATGTTATATAATTTGTTATTTTATAATAATTGTTTAAATGTTTTTGGTAACAAAGAAATTTAATTTGTTTTGCTTTTTATGATTTAAACCTGTAAACATTTTGTTGAAATGATCTATAAACCCTAAGGAGATATTGCATGGTAAGTATATAAAAATATATCTATACATGTAATTATTGAAATTTCACTATCAATTAATTTTCTCTAAGATCGCTTTACTAAATTAAAATTTTAATGAGCTAATAACAAAAACTATTTTTGAAGCAGCCTATATCGTTTGTTCTGCGAAAAAATAAAAGTGTGTTGTCGAGGTCTTCATACAATAATAAAATATCTAGAAGTACCCATTTAATTTTTCAATAAAAGTCGAACGTTTTTAAAAATTAATTTAAAATGAATGTTATCAACGAAATACGTATAAAAGTATTTTTCTAATTATTTATAAAGTGGGGGAGTGCAAAGTTTGTTGTTATACGGGGTAAATCGTTATAGAAGAGATATTTTGTACTTCCAAGTTTTAATTATGATAAGACTATGAAGAATAAAACTGGCTGCACACGAATCGCGTCCCGAAATTTAAAAATCGATAAGAAGGTACACGAATTGCGTCCGACTTTATCTAAATAATTACACGAGTTGCGTCCGACTTTATCCAAACGACTATTTTATAATTATATATTTTTCCCAATTCTATTTCAAATAGTAAGGTAACTTTTAACTTTTAAGCAGATTATACGTCTTTTAGTGTGGATAGTGTTGTGGCCGCGAATGTAGTTGTGTAAAATTTTGTTTGATTGAGTTGCTGGCGTGAATTTTGGTGTGTAATACTGTAACATTTTGTTTGATATTTTGTTGATAATTTTCAATTTTTCATAATTTTAAAATAAAATGACATCAGTGGCTTTAAGAGAAAATTTTCAATTTTTCATAATTTTAAAATAAAATGACATCAGTGGCTTTAAGAGAAAAAATGGAAACTTTATTTAATATAAATGGATACTAATTTCGCAACAACACAATGTTTTTACGTTGGGTCGCCATTCGTGTAGTCGTTAAATATCTTTGGGACGCAATTCATATAGAAAAGGGATTTCGGGACGCAATTCATGTGCAGCGATAAAACTCACTATTGTTATCTCCATGTATTTTATTGGACTTGTCCAATATATTTTATCAGTGTCTAAAATTATAAAAGTTTTTCTGTTTACTCTTAATTAAAGATTTATCGAAAATTGTCTTTTTGTTATTATGACGCGCCTGTGTCACGTAAGATTATTACGATAATTAATATTTGTTGATTATATAGAAGGTACTACTCTATATTCTATAATAGAATCCATTGTGATTTATCTCTTTTCTAATTATGAGTAAATTGTGATAAAAACAAAAAAATCGTTGCAAGTTGCTATAGTTCACTTTTATTATATTTAATTTGTTTTAAAAGTATCTAGGTTATACCAAACTATATATTCTGTTTTAATTACATAACATTTAATAAAATTAGATATCATAATTTGGTTTCGTAAAATACTGATTTATGTTGATTGATTAATTATTATTTTATGAAAAGTTCTAATCGTGTATTTTTGGAAAAGAATAAAATATGTACAATATATTACGGTTTATATTTATTTATTTTTTTTAGAACTTGATAAATATATCCGTTGAGACACTAGTTTATGATCATTAATCATTAATTTCGTTTTACTATTTCTGTTATTTTCCTAATATTTTTAAACAATAATGATACAAAATGTATATTGTAACAATATTCATCACCTTGGGGCAAGTTATATTTTAGTGCTATATTTTGACAGTGTGACTTGATTATTTTTATTTAGCATTAAAAATCATATTTTAAATTATTTCTAATATGTTTAGTATACCTACAAGTTACCTAAGAAGTAACCTAATATTAACAGTAATATTAATAAAAGAAAAATGATGATAATTGTAATACTTAACTAATCCGGTTTCCTCTTTATGTATATTTATTTATTTAATACATTATAAACTAATACCATTAATGTCCTGATGTTTATTTAATTTGTAATTTTAAACAATTTATCTGAAAAAATGACACTTATGTATAAAATACAATCAAGTGTTAAACTAAAATATAATTATTTAAAAAAAAGCGTTTATGTGAAAATTCAAGTTTCAAGATATGTTTTATCACTTATAAGACGTTAATAAAACACTATTATGTTGCACATAATTTGTGCGAAACAAATAAAAGACAAAAATTTGAATTATTTATATTCATTAAGTAAAAGTAATTATAAAACAAAAGTAAACGGTGATATTTTATTTTTTAATTGACAATTTAAACTTAATTTGTACTCGTAATTTTTTGTCATGGTGGCATAATACTATATAACATGTATTATAAACAAAATCTAATAAAAAAAAAAAAAAAAACATGACGTATTATTAAAAGTTAAAATAAAAATAATATATTTTATTATCTGATTTTATGTAAAAATTTGTACAGTTATTTTAATTTCAGTTCTTTTTTATTTTATTAATCCTGGAAAATTCGGGGGTTCAGCAGGGGTAAATGCTTTTAAAAACTTTTATTAAATTCAGTCATAAGATAATAAAATCCGTCAAGAAAATATTTGATGATTTATTACATAATGTGTCTATCAAACTTTTATTGGATTCTAAAATTTAAAATCCTCATGCAAAACAACATAAAGTTCATTTATTTATAAATATATAAAATATAAAAATATTAAAATATTATGCATTCATTTTATTGATGCAAATGTTCAATGTTATTTTTAATTGAAAACCTTTTATATAAAATTTACCAATTTTCGACAAATAATATCAAATTTTAAATTTTTAAAATAATAAAATATTTATTTTCACTTACACTTTGCAATTATAATTTTGTAGACTTCAACATTTCATACAATTTTATTCGTATTTACTACAATATACTTTCATTTATAAATGTCGGCCAAGTCAGTAATTTGTATAACAACTTCAATAGTTTCTATACCTACTTAAAAATAATTATCTAATATGAACTAATAATGCGTACAATTATTACTTGAGGCATATGAAAATGTCATAAATATTTTAACATGATATTTTACATTCTGTATAAAATAAACCAGTTCATAAACTAATAAATTTTGAACTATAATCAGGAATATAATTTTTTCTCGAGGTTCACTTGGAATCGTTTTCCTAACGCAACGTTTTATCATTTCTCTTCTTTCAAATTTAAATAGTATATTTCGACACCATGGTATGCCAGATGAGACAACCATAAAAACAGTTTACCTAAGTTGCTGTAAACCCACTATTAATATTTCATCAGCATTAAAGTATGTGAGTGTATGTTTAAATTCAAAATTTAAGTAACTAGATGAGTGTTAAATTGTATTTAATTTACTTATTCCCATGAGAAATTAGAATAGACTGTAGCTATATAGTTTAGAGTGTAATTTGAATATTTAGTAAAAGTATATAAAATTACACATAGCTTTATATTTAAAATATCTATGCTCTGTTTTAAATGCATACGTTTAACTGTTTATAGTTGGTAAGTTTATCGCTTATTCATAAAATATTTTTATTGTATACTTGGGTAAAAAATCATTTAGAATAACTAGGTTGTACTATGATTTATAAGAATTTTAACAGTTATAACCATTGACCGAATTAATTAGATAAGGATATTTTGTTTTTATGTTAAAAAGATATTGTTTAGTTTTTTTTCCATATTGGAATAATGTCATGACTAAATTTGAACTTCATTAATTATACTCCTTTCTTATTATTTATATAATATCGAGAGCTATTATAATATATTAATCGAATCATTATATAAATGTATAATGAATTAATACTTGAAAATAATGGTATATAACATCCATACAAATTTTGTTCAAAAAATAAATAAAGAAAACGCAGGAAATGTTTTATTTCTATACGTATCCTAATGATGTTTTACACGTGTTTACATGTACTTACATACATTATTATTAATAATATTCATTACATACACACATTTTTGTGATTTATAACAAACATTTTATATTAAATAAGATAGGTAATAATTCAAACTTTTAATTTTGATTAACATAAACTGTAGTTTAGGTATACTATAACCTATATAGGTTAGGTTGATTTTCGTATAAGAGACAAATATTTGAAAACAAAAAGCTAATAGATAATTGAAAAACTCTCTTTAATTGTGATTTAAATTATATTAATAATACTCCATAACGGCATTTAAATTGATACCATTTGATAAAAAAAACCTGCTAAATTCAAGAGGAGTTACTTATTATACGTCTTAGATCGTACTATTTTTTCTAAATTCTTTGATAGTAAAATGTATTATATTGATTAGCTTAAAAAAATAAATTGCAGAATTTTTAACTTTCGAGTTAATTAGGAATAAATAGCGACAGATGTGGAGCTTCTTACGAAATTATGTGCAGATACCATTTATAATATATGGCGTTATTATTACTATTAAAATGAAAATCATAAAGCATTGTATTCAAGCCGTGACTCTGATCCTAATTCCATGTTGTAACAAAAATAGTCAATTAGATCGTTGTTCTATCTCTTCAATGTAATTCTATTCGTTAGGTTAGGATATAATGTATTATATCCTGCATAACGAAAAATGTTTTCGTGTAATCTATTGTCTATCTTACACGTTATAGCGGTGACGACATAATTAATGTTCAACGTTTTTTGATACGCATCTGCTCTGTGGACAGCACTACAAACTTCTTGTGATTGTTTTAGATTCTGAGTGAAGCGAAGGATCTTATGGTTTTACAATGATGTTTATTTTTTTTTTTTTATTTTTTTTTTCTGTAAACACTTTTTCGTATAGAAATCCTTGTCCAAAAGTTTCGTCCAGCAACTTTTTAGATTCGAAATTGAACTGAGATGGTACTTTAGAGACGTCATTTTTCCAAAATCTCCATAGTTTTTCCAGTAATTAAGAATAACGATCGAAAAACTGAGTAAAAACGGTAAAATCGGTAAAAATCCGCTGTAAACGAGATTTTCACTGTTCAGATTTTAGGTATTTAGTCATGAATCGAAAAGTATTAAAGCTAGAAACTTGAAAATTTTATCCAATATCAAATACATAATTTTTTATATTGGACAACATTTTCAGAACAATTATAGCACTTTTGACTTAAATATAGAACTTTTAATTTACCAAAATGTTTGAAAATTTTTATGTAATATAATTTTAAATATTTGACAAAAAGTTCTAAAAATTTAATATGACCTTACTCATATACCTACCTAATTATCCTAACCAAAGTTCAAAAATCGTTAGTCAGGATTTTTTTTTATACACACTTTAATAAATTATTATACGATTTTTTTCGATATTGTCTGATTTCTTTTAAGTTTATTTCTAATGAGTTATAATTGTTATAACAATTGAAGTTTAAATGAGTTATATCTAATTGAATATTTTATGAGGGTTTAATTACAAAAAAACTCACCAAAAATTATACAAATAACCGTAAAATACGTAAACAGTATTTAAATAATAATATATTATATTACACTGAAACTTCGCTCAGAATCGTTTTTTTATTTTATTTTTTAATCACACTGCCTATTTAAAAGAAATGATTGAAATGAGACGTTAAACATTTCGCAATTCACTTTTTATTTGATGAATTTGATTAGAGTATTCGTACGCTAAACAAAATATGTCGGGGGGTTGCTTTTCGTATTAAACTAATGAATATAAACATAAATAATTATTAATGATTATTCCGACTTTCATAGTAGTGTTTCATTTAAACGTTTGTTACTGCACTGATATTGTCAAATGTCACGGGTTTTTAACATTTGTTTTTAACATAATATAGGGTATTGACGAATGAAACCGATGTTGGTCATTTCGTCCTCCAACCGCATCGGTTAAATGCCAGAGAGTACGTGACCCGCAGTAATAGATGTGCAATAACAGTTTAGCAATGTCCGGGAAAATTTTCCCAGATTTTTTCAACGACCAAAGTGGCAGAACACTTCTCTCAATTCACTGTTGGAATTGATTATAGAAGTCTAGAAAGTTAACATAAATACAATAGATCAATATTGCGATTTGAATATCGATTTGTTTTGAATTTTTGAAGTATCTATTTTAGATAACTAAACATACAAATAGGATATCGGTATGTTCGTAAATTAGATGTCATAGTGTATGTTAGTCATAAATATTTATAGTGTTTGTAAGTAGTTAAATGAATAAAAGCATACTGTGAGCATAAAACTCATAAAAGTAAAGAGTAATTAAATTAAAATGATCGATTTCTTAATAGTTAAAATTAAAATCATCATTGCATTTCTTTGCCGATGATTAATTGGAAAATAATTTATGGGTTTTGATTTTTAATTTAAAACGATCAATTTTATTAGTGTGCGGGAATTCGAGAAAGATAAAACGCGTTTATAAATTTATTTTTAATATAATTTATCACAGCGAAAATCTTATCAAATAAAGGTTTTATGGAAAGAATCTAGAGAGGACCTGAACACACTGCCACTTTCCAATTTCTGCAACCACTGGAAAATTCCGGTTAGAATTACATACCTTAAAATAAAATGTAAAGAGTTATATAATATTTTAATTATAATGCATAATGTTTGTTTTTAAGCTGGAAACTACATTTTTGATTACTTAAAATGTCTACATTGTTGTTACATAATTAATTATGTTCCATAAAAGTAGGTATTTTAATTACATTATTAAATTATTTAGTGTAGATTCATATTGTGTTTTAGTATATAGGTTTATGTATGTGTTTAATTGAATGCAGTTAGTCCTTAATTATACAAAGTAAGGCGCACTTATAAAATTGATTTTAGAGAGGTCCAAGATTGAAATAAAAACCAATTTTTAATCATCAAAATATTGAAAAAAAAATATTGACCTTTGTATTGAATGAAATGTTTGTAAAACGTTTTTGAAATTGTTAATTTGACATGTGTACATCGATTAAGTCGTACACAATACACATCCCATTAAAGTGTATTGTATGAATTGTACTCGCTGTAAAAATAATAAATAAATTAAAACTTAATTAACTTTATCTTAAAATTTAAAAAATTTAAATAAATTACGTAATAAATAAAATTACGAATAAAATGAAAATTGGCAACAACAAAATAATACAATTATTATCAAAGATTATAAACCAAACAGAAAAGTATTAAAATAATTTCAACGCCAAAATTGACAGTCAACTTATGGATTTTGAGTCTGTAGAGTTAATATTTTTTAGTTTGCAACGCAACTGTATTGAACTTAAATATATACACAAATATATTTATTGAATAAATGTCATTGAATTTCGAAATGCAATTGTTATAATCTGATTGATGTCATTGTTATATAGCCAGATGACCATTTGATGATAATACATTATTAAAATCAAGGATACAAGAAAATGGAGGAAATAACTAATTATTATATTATTCGAAATAGGTGTTCAGTGATCTAATACAGCCAGGATTTATAATCTCACATTAACTGAATTGCAAAATCGGAGAAGCATATCCAGTGGTTCTCTTCTCTGAATATTAGATATTAACGAATTATTAGCGTAATTTTCTGAACTAATGAATATTTTAAACTGCATAATAATTTAATATTAATAATATTATCTCATGTGTAGGAACGAATGATTAGATTTATCACAAGTATTATGATACGTAACTCATAAGGTACTAATTAGATAATGAAATGCACGTAGTCATTTAATCAATTTTAGTTTGCATAAAGATAAATACAAATGAAGAAAATAGCAGTATCAACGTATTAATACTATTGAATTTTGGATATAAGTAGTTAAAACAATAAAATATAATTGGTGTTGTGATATGTTTGTGTTAAAATAATTATCATTATTATTATTAGTATACAATTATTACCTAGTGTTTATCAATTTACTAAAAACTTAAAAGTACTAACGACCAACGAGTACCATGCATTTTTAATATTCAAAATTGTTATGTGTTCTGATTTCTGTAAATTTTACTACAAGTATTTCACTACTTTAATTTCGATATTTCCGGAGAACATCCTGAATAAATATTGAAAAAATGTGTTTTAGAGTTTTGAACACTTTTCCGTTATATACACGTATTTACACAAAATCTACCCGATATTATGATCTACTGAACAATTACAAACTTATTCTTAAAAGTATATATCATATATAGTATTAGTATAAGTAATATCTGTTAAGAATTAGCTCTATCTCATAAGATGATGGTAGATTAACATTATAGTATTATCGTACGCACTATATTTAATAGATTGGAAGTTAATAATATGAAATATTTAAATCATAAAAATGTATTATTCATTTTTCAAAACTTTTATCAATAAATTATAACGATTATTATGGAGTATACTTATAAGTTATAATCAGTGCTTGATTTGGAAAAAAAATAGAAGGGGGACTTAGCGGATGTATGATGAACGAGCGTTCCACACATAATTAACAGTCACATTACCGTGGGGGGCAAAGCCCCCATACCCCCTTCAGCCACCCATAATCAAAAAAAAAAAAAAATGAATTTATCACACACGAATATTTTAAAAGAAAAAAACAATTGTTTGTTAATTATTTTTTTAAGACATTAAATGTTAAATTATGAATTAATTACATTACAAAAAAAAATTTAAACTACATATCAAATATACATATGGCATAATCACAGATATATGCTTATATTTATGAGGGCATAATATAATGTCTTAGCAATTTAACAATCAATTTTTTTTTCATTGTCGATTCAAATGTACAAATATTATGGCTATAGGTTATAGGCATATTTTGCATCAGAAAAACTGATGGTTTACAAATTTTCTGTAGTAAATGTTGCGTTCCCAGCGATCCGTTTCAAATAAATAGAAGGGGTACGCTAAAAAAAATTTAAAAAGAAATGGGACTTTGTCCCCCCGCGTCCCTCCTCAAATCAAGCACTGCTTATAATATTGGTAGAGATAAAAATGTATAAGGAGATAAGTAAAGTCATTCGTAAATTTATATATACTAATAAATGGATTTTCAATATGTATATATTAAGTTTATTATTGAATAATTTTGACATTAGATATGTCATTGAAAAATGTGTTAGATACTTGATAAGGAAAATGTATCTATTTGTAAATAATACATGTATTGATGTATATGATGTCGTCAAATCTATAAATATCAATTATATTTTGGATTTCTGAATCTTTACTAATTTAAATAGTAATTTAACTAGCATGTAATGTATGTGAAAAGTAAATAAATAACAATTTTTATTGTTATAAAATATTAATCTTTTTTTTTCTCGAAGTTATTATAATAAATTATGTGACGTAATTGTATTTGTTTAGAGAGAGTACCTACATACTATATGTATATATATATTTTTGTATTTAGTGTTCACTTTTATTTCCAAGTGATTTCAATCGGTAATTTTAATTCAATTACTATTGTTTTTTTTATACAGTTAATTAAAATTTTAACTTAAGTTTTATTAAAAGTTTAATAGCTTACAAGTTTTCATTGCTTAGTAGCGACTTATTTGGATATTGATTGAAAGTTGTCTTACTCAACAATAGCTTGAGTTTAAATGTTGATAAACCTATCGTAACCTTTATCAGATAAAATTGGAAGCCTCCAGAAACGTTTTTGCATATGATAGCCATAAAATTAACAAAGTTGATGTCGATCTGAATAATATTACTTTTGACCTCAGCTCAGATTAAATAGTTTTACTGATCATCTATATGTTTTTTATGTTCTTTAGATGTTCAATCAAAGTCGATTAATAATCAAATCGAGTCCCCGGAAATATTGAATAATATCATTAAATTTAATAACCCTTCCTTTTCTTCGTAAACTTCTACTATTTAAATGTATTTCCACCGTCAAAACTATTGTCATCATGCTCCAATCAACCATAATATATTGATGTCATGTAGGTTCACTTGAAAGTATTGATTTTTATTTGTTTTTATTTAATCAGGTTAAAACATTTTTTAATTTCTCTAAATTACTGTGTAGGTACCTACTATCCGGAAATGTGTATCAATTTTAAGTATGTTAAGGAAACGTATAGTGTTTACTTACTTTCTTTTAGTCTTGTAGTATGTTTTATATTTATATATTACTGTACTTCGTACCCACTGAGAATATGATATTAGCAATGAGAAAAAAAATGAAAATAACGATTAACATTTATTTCAAACGTAAAACGGACCAATTAAAAAACCGATAGTATTTTCTAGAATTGATAACATTCTTGATCAAGTTACTTTATTTCAAGCTGATGTAGGTAATAATAAAATTAATAGATTTAATAATTATTGTGTAATACAAAAAATTGTACTGAAAATAAAGTGTAAAAGAACCTAACATACTTAGCATGATGGGTATTCTTCGCTTCTTTGACAAAATGATTCGACGGATCAATTTTTTTTAATTAACATTTTAAGTTGATATTTGACATACAAATAGTCAATTCCGTAAAAACCGTATCATACGAGTAATTCACTTAAACACTTATAAAAAAAAAAAAAATCCTGAATCACGATTTTTAAATATTTTCCGTATCGTAAGTCAAATTTATGAGTATAATTATATAACGTTTTCAGAACTTTTTGTCAAATATTAAACATTTTTTTGGAGATAAAATTAAAAAGCAAAGTATTTTCAGTTTTATTTTTAGCCCAAAAAATTAAATTTTTTTTTAAAACTCTTATAAAGTATTTATTAACTTTTGCAATTTGTCATTAATATTTGGTGAACATTTCAAGTTCACTACAACATTATTTTCTGAGTTATGATTAAATAACTAAAATCGATTTCGCGAAAGTGCCGTTTACGTTATTTTTACCGTTCTTATTAGATTTTCTGCAGCTTTTTTCTCGTCCGGAAAAACTATTTAGAAGAGAAAAAATAAACTCTTAAAGTTCCATTCACATGTGATTTGCAATTGATAAAGAAGTTCGATGAAACTTTTAGATATGTCTAAAGTTAAGAGTATCAAAAAGTGTGAACAGAAAAAAAAAATTAAAAATTAACATAATTGTAAACCAATTAATTATTCGCTTCACTTAGAATTTAATCTAAAATTTGCTTATTGTTTTAAATATTATGATGAAATAAAATGTAAATTGTTGGTTCAAAATGCTTTTCATGTCTCAGACAGTGTAACTATACTTAAAAAAAAAATCATTGATTTAGACATTCACTCAAAAAATGTTGAACAGTCATCGTTATAAAAAAAAATATAAATATTCTAGAATTGTATAAACATAATTTATTTAAATATAGTTACTATATTTAAATATAATTCTTACTTATGATGTCTATCAATTCAAAATTGTACTTACTAAAAATATTGATTATTACCATTTTAGTATTCGGACGGCGTATTTAGACAAGACAATAATGAGCGATGTCACTTTTCGATTCATACAACAATTTATAAACATTGTTGAAGAATTCGTGGATCGCATGACAAACAAGGCATGTAAGCTCGATTTTACACACAAGATACGTTCGACCAGCGCGGAAAACACATTTTTTGCATCGATGAAGGACGAACAGCATCAGATCATACAATTCTTCCTTCACGGATCAATCGACGAGCATTTAGGCACGGTGGTTTGTTTCAATTATCGTACACAATATCCCACAATTCTCACGAATACGTAACTAATATCGATCTACGACGAGCACACACGTGTTAGACGTTTCTACCAAATATCGTTACTTGTTATGTCGTTGAAGTCACCGAAGAATAGATTGTTTCGGTTACTTGTCTACGATCATTATTTAAATGATGTGACGCGTTGTACACGAATTTGTATTATTAATTGACTCACTATAATGGTTTCGTATACAGTTTTATATTATTCGAAATAAATGTAGCACTTTATAATATTATTGGTGTATTTATTTGACCAATCATACCGGACTCGCGTCGAGTATGCTTTTGCAGTACCACTATTAAAATGTTTACGAAACGGTATTTTTGATACAACACCTATACTCGTATACCCGTGGAGTATCGTAATTATAATATATATTATGGCTCTGCCTCTGTCGTATCGGTCCACGTGTTCATTGGCTCATTTTCAAACCCTTTTCCAAATAAATTATTTCACAAGTCAGTGGGTCTCATTCGACACGCTCGTACAATTGCACCTATGCGAGATCGGCGTACAGCACATATTATTATCACACCCGCTGCATCCACACGTTGTACACCCGGTTTTTTATACGGTACCGTTCCTACGCAATGTACTATGTATAATTTATATTTTTTGACGTGTGAATAATTTCGCGCACGGATTATTTATCGCGAGTGAATATTCATGAACATTTTTTTTTTTTTTTTTTATCAAATCTTATTGAAAAGCGCATGTTAATTAAATACACACTCGATGGCTCGATGCGTTCGTTTGAATTTAACTGTTTTATAATACAAAATCTTTTGTTAACGATTCGGCGTTTCTAAAAATAGAAATCGAATAAATTATCGTTTAAATTGTATTGCTTTTATCACAATATAAAGTCAACTAGAATTTTATTACCCAATACATTGTATCACGCACATAAAACCAATACGATTTTCAGTTTTAAAACATACTTAAGCTCGTATTAGACATAAATGCTGATAAATTCAATAAAGTATATTTAAGACAGGGTTTCATTTTTGAAATGCGCAATGTTTAGCACTATCCGTTGCCAATGGAATTATAATATTTAAATATTTAAATTTTGTTTTCGTATTAGCGTCGTTCGTAGGTATTTTTTAAAACACAACCTACACGTGAAATTCGTGTTGTGTACAGACATTGATTTTAAATGTGTGTTGTCGCTATAGCAATGGAATTCAATTTTATATCATATGTAGATCCTAATTTTAAGCTTTTGTGATGTAATTGAAAACGGCGACAATGTGACATAAAACACATCAACCACATGCTGTTTTTTTTTTTTTTTACAGTAATATCAGTTCCTTACAATGATACTTTCACAGCATGCTTAACATGATTATCCTCTTGATATTTATTAGCTTTCGAAAAAGTAGAGATTGATAGTTTCAATCAATCTTTTTATATAATCAGATCACGCGCTAGAGTATTGGTTTAGAGTATTTGAGAATTCTGTAATGTTGTAATCGATTAGAAAAAAATGTCGCATTTTTTTTTGCAAAATTGTAAATTTTGCAGTTGTCGTATTACTGTTATATATCATGATATAATATAGTTTTCATAAATTAATATAAAAAAAAAAAACAAAATCGTATTCTTAAAATATTTTGAGAATGTTTAATGTTGTGTAATGTATAATAAACATTTACATTTCGAAAAGCTTTATTTATACCTTATATTAATATTTTGTAAAGTGTGACCTTTATTTTTACCATTATGGTAATATAACCTGGTGGTACAAGAGACAATTTATTGTAGTAAGCTCTTAAATATTGCAATGGATTTGGTGTGAATGGACACATTAAGCTAGGTCAGGATTAAAGAGGTTCCATGAAATAATGACTCGCTTGTACACACCTTTAAAACTCAACTATGCTTTGACAAAGTGTGTTTTTAGAAGGTCTGTTGAAAAATATCGCCTTGGGGTCCGGAATGGTTTTGTCTCCAGTTATAGTGCGTACAATTGTATAGCGTTATTTCTAGTTAAAATATTTGAAATATTGTGTCGAACGTGACTCTGCAAACTTTTACATCTCTTACCGCGTGTTTTGGAAAAAACATAATTTTATAATAGGTATCTTCATTTTTTAAAGTACAATTAATTGTCAGTTTCAAATAAACGAGTATAATCACTTATCGGTGTATTTATATTTTCATTTTTCTAGTTAGGATTTTAATTTAGTAAACATAAATCTAAAATGTTTGACGATCGCATATCGATGTTAATATCTGTAATCTAATTCTAATATACTGTAAATTAATATATATTGTAATCATCGATAAGATGATTTTATTGATATTTAATGAATACTAAATTTATTTACAGTCATATTTTTATCGAGCTCGATGTTTACGAAAATATTATTATTCCACTTTTTTTAAATTTAAAAAACGTGCGTATTATATTTATTACCGTCAGAGTTGATGTTTATTAACATGATATTGGTTCAATAATCAAAACTGTTTTAATTATTCGGCAAATGTTTTTATAAAATCGTCAAGTACGAAAATTCCCGCGATTTTTGAGGAATAAGTAGAAAAACCAGTTATTATTATTTTTTTTATATAATATTATTATCGTACTGTTGTTGACGAGTGCGCCAAAACGACATTAAGGAAGCACCTACTAACGTATACACGTTTATAACAATTATTATGCAGTAATTTTATAACAAGTGGCGGTATTCTTTTATACCTGTAAACATATTATACACGTGTATGTATATACAGGTATATACCTACACAATGCGATGGAGCAGGCATAGCCGGCTGTCAGTTTCCAGCAGAACACCATTCGTTTTAGTCTAGCGAATGAAATGGTCGTGTGCAATTATTTATCGTTATGTTTTTACTTTTTTATTTTTATTTTTATTTATTTTTTTTTTGTACTCTGTAGTTTAGTTTGATTTATAAGTGTTTTTTCCGGTAAAATAAAATCGTATCATTATTTTATCGTTATATATTAAGTGAATTTTAAGCTGCAATCCAAGATAAACATGCATTCGGATCATCGCGGGATCCAAATGTATCAAAATACAGATACGCTATCAAAGTAAATTCAAAATACATTTGACAGTTATGAAACTAGAAGTTTGAAAAATAATGCAGTTATTATTTGGATTGGTTTTACTTTCATGGATATTTCAACCGTTAAAAAGCGTTAAGGTAATTAAAAAAAATTTAAGGCAGTATAATTCGGTGATGTATTTACTGTGTATAATATGGTTTAAAATTTATGGACGTAATGGAGTTTGAATCATTTGACTTATTCGATACTATTGCGATTGAATTATTTTTATTTATCAAATGGTTATTTCAAAATACTTTAAATATCATATCAATAAAAATGTGTCTTAGGCCATATTTATTTTTAAATTTAGTTTTTTACGAAGCAATGTTCTCAAAAATATTTTTTTCGATATCATCGTTTTTTGTAGCTTTGCATTAGTTAAGTAAAAATCATGTTAAATATTATTTTTTTTTTGGTCTACAGTTAAATTAAGATTTCGTTGATTTGAGTCTTTTTTTTATACAATTGAAGGATGTAGTTTTTTTTTTATTAATAAATCATATGACAACATATATACTGTAAAAATTATTTTTAA
Organism: Therioaphis trifolii; assembly: GCA_027580255.1. Lineage (NCBI taxonomy): Eukaryota > Metazoa > Arthropoda > Insecta > Hemiptera > Aphididae > Therioaphis > Therioaphis trifolii. The sequence goes on along the minus strand of CM050404.1, from coordinate 148,682,034 downwards.
GAGATAATTTTTATATGAATTATAATTTTATTTTTAATCATGGTTCACAAAAATGATCGATAGAAATTGGATGTTTATAATTTTAAAATTCAAATACACACATGCAGGAAACACGATTAAAAGTGTCAAAATATCTGAGAATAAGCTATTAATAAAAATTGAAAATTTTAATATTTTCATATAACCTTATTGATACATCAACATTTTAAATTTTTAGTGAAGTGAAGTGACATACCTATTGGTTTTATAATTATATTATATTTTATTTTTATTAGGAACTATTTTTCAGATAGTAGTTTTCATCCATAAGTTGCGTTCAGCAACTGCTACCCTATTGATTATCTTATATTGCATGTAGATAGTGCTCTGAGCAGGTCATCTTTCTTTGTTCTCAAAAGTTTTCCAAGTGCAAGGAAAAATTACAAAAAATTCAAGTCGAAACGGTTAAATGAGTGTGAACAGCATTTTCATTAAATCGTTTAAAGTCGATTAAAACTAAGTTATAACTAACCTCAACGCATAATGATTTATTGTAATCTATTATGTTTACATTAAACCTTTAGTGAATTTCAAAAATATCAATTTCTATGAGATATAATTTCGAAATCAAAATACTTTCCTTATTAAATTGTATGTTAATGTTTAAATTTGGTATTTGTCGTGTACAAAAACGTATGCAGTATATGATTTTATGTAATACACATTGGAAAAATATCGGTCATACGTAACTGCAGTATATTTTTCATATTGATTTTGGTTTAATCGTTACATTTTGCAATTCTTAGGTTCATATTTGAGTGCAGATAATCAGTGTTTCATGCATTTCCATTTCCAATTGAAAAATTTATTATCTTTTATGTAAACATAAAGTTAGTCAACATTTAAGGAAAAAAAATATTAAATAAAATCATATTCAAGTCACTATATGAAAAGTAATTCAAGCGTTTTAGAAATTTATTTGAATTTTTACTATCTTTTAATTCGAAATTAAAAATAGAGTTCATTATTTATGTGCTAGATTTAGTTTTTAGAATTAAATTGTACATGATAGTTTTCGATTTATTTTTTAACTGCTCAAGACTTAAAATGAAGAATGTGTAAATGGTTTAAATCTAAAATATTTAATACTACATTATCATCATAGTAAAAATAAAGTATTTTATTACAACTTAAATGCAGAAAAATGGATTTTATTTTATAATATCATTAGCACTCTGAATATTATGCAAAAATTTTTTACATTTTAGTCGTTCAAGTCGTCCGTATTTCGTCCGCGGGAAAGATAATGATTATGGAAGTTTGTTCTTCATCCTTTAGATTTTCCGAGAAGATAGAAATGAGAGGAGAGGTGTTAAGAATTTAAAATGAGCAATTTTTATGATTAAATTATTTGAAATTTGTGTGATAATGTTGTATGATATTATTTTAAATTTTAAATTCTGAAAATAATTATGAGTGAGGCTCAGTGAATAATTAATAATTATATTACTATGTATAGGCGAAAACATTTTTTTGATATAAAACTCATCAATGAACCAATGTAAGAGTATGTGAGGTTTAGAATAATTACAGAATATCCCGTGTCGATAGAATTATATTAATAAAAACGTTCCAATTCACCGTATTTAGACAATTTAAAATGTAAAAAAAAATAATCTGGTGGTCCAATTTTTATGAAAATGTGAATATTTCCACGGTTCTCCGTATAAATGTTTGATCTGTAAGTAAAAATTACAAATGTTATGCAATAAAATCATAAAAGAATCTTAAATTTAACGTAAAGTATCATTTATGCTGCAATCCTTTTAAAAAAATCTTAATTAATAATTTTTGAGATTTTTAGGACTGATGTTTAAACACATTGGTGAGATGCAATTAAAATTGCAGGTCTTACAGTTTTAATATTAAGAATCAAACATTTTATGAGATAAAAACTTTAAAAAAAACAGGACATTTTCAATATTTTCAAATTTCTATATTTAGCTCATTAGTGATAAATTTGTTTGAAACTTTGATCACGTTAGAATACGATAATATAGTTGATAGTTGGTTAAAGTTTTTACTGCATTTACTTTTGCGGTTATGAACTTATAATTATGATCAATTAACAAAAATCGATTTCATGAAAATTCCGTTAACGGCGTATGGCGTATTTGGCTGTTGCTTATCATTTTTTCAATAATTTTTCCTTACGATTGAAAAATCAGTATAAGGGAGTACAGAAAAAAATGAATTGTATATATAAAACCAAGTAAATGATATTTTCGATTCATAGAGTTGCTGAATGTAGCTTTTGAACGAGGTCTAATTTTAAAAGTGTGAAGAAAAAGAGCGAAAAAAATATCACTCGAAAAAACAAATACATAATTCTTGACCTTGTTTAGAATATAAAATGTAAGCTACATTCAGTCGGATTTTAATTAAAAACGTTTATTTTACGCGACATCACAGATACCTTGTCTTGATCATCTCATAAACAGAATAACTATTGTTGACATTCGTAAAGCGGAGAAATGTTAACTTGAGCTCGCGATCATCTTTTTTTTGCAGTAATTTCGGCATAGTTATAAGTAGGTATAGCAGGTAATAAAAACGGTCCACGGCAAACTCGGTCAGATAATTTTGAATTAAAATATATAGATAACTCGATTTGATTTTGATCTGTGTATGAAATTCAATAAATAACGTATCTCATGATTGGTCGAGTTATACGAATGGCGATGGACTATTCGTTTTCGGTGAGGAATTTTGAAAATATGTCTCTGTGTATGACATACCCGAGATGATGGTACAAGTGGTAGTCAAAACGTTGGCATTCACAGTTACTTTAAATACTTTTTAGTCATTTTAAATACTCAAAAGTCGGGTGAACTTTTAGGTTGGGGTAAACCAAAGTCGTATTGTATTTACTGTACCTTTAGGTAAGTGTAAAGTATTTTTAAGAACTTCTTGATCGAATCGTATTATTACGGAGAAAAATTATCTTCCTAGTGTATACTGGGCAATAATAAACGGTTCTATAAAATCGTATTATTTTTTATCCTAGTTAAGTTTACCTATTAATAAACTTTATTTTGAATATTTCGGGGCCCAGTTTAAAATCGCTCTACGAAGAAAGCGATCTGCCGTGGGTTGGTAATCTATATTACCTAACTCTAGATAATCCAGCAAAAAAACATTTTGACCTTAAATCAGTTGAATTTCACTGCATTTATCGTGTACTATATCCACTTATTAGATAATTTTGCTTTCAGGTACGTTACATCGTTTATTAAAATTTAGCCGCAAAGCTTATAAGTCATAACATAGGTTACCTATAATAGGTACTTTGATAGTCTGGTCAACTTAAATGAGTGACGATGAGCTGAAAATAGTTTCTAATCAGGTTTCGTATCTTATCTGCGCGATCACCAATTTTGTAGTTTTCACTTTTTCCAGTTATTGTCATTCAATTTCGACTTTTACTATTTATAAATTAGCGACCGGCGTCATTCTTGAACTATTTTTTGAAACATTGTTGAAAACTAAATTAATTTACCCACTCTATATTAATAGTTGCATCTGTATGAAATTGTATCAACACAATATATATACACACACACACACACACACAGTATGTCTTACATAGATATGACAAATTTGAGATTTTCGTTTTCAAAGTCAACTTGTATATTTTTGTACGATACCCGTTTTATACTAATTTCAATGAAAAAAAATATATAAACGGTGAATAAACTCACACTAGAATTAGGCGCCTAGTTCCTGAGTGTGTTTACTTGGTACACGAATGATTCACAAATATTTTATATTCTATTTTATAACACACAGATTTGAAAAGCGAAATTTTTTAAATTTATTATGAATTTCTGACTGGTGGAAATTTTTCTATTTTCCAAAAATATTTTACTCAATTTTTACCTTTTGAAACGTAGTATAGTTTTGCTGTATATCTTATCATAATTATTATTATTATTGTTCTTATTTTGGAAGTTATATGAGAAATTAAAACACGTAAGTGGTCTAGAAAAATTACAAAATATAAAAGTATACTATAGTATACTTTTATATTTTGTAATTTTTCTACAAACTTTTTAAACGGGCATTCAAAAGAAATTAAAAATTGTTTATTGATATTGAATGTATAATGTATCAGAACTCAAAAGCGGTCGTAAAACGATATAATTATAACGATAAATACTTATAGAAAAAACCTATTGAAATAAATAACGGAAAACGTAATGAAAACTCGTCATTATTACGATATCACTAAACAAAACAAAAAAATTAAACGTACTTGTTGGTATTCTTCTGTTAGGTAACTCAATAGTATTCGCTTTAATAAATGTATCTGTATTATAGGCTATTAACCTTTTCTTGATCCGGGACCTTTTTCAAGTAAAATGTCAAACCACGGAACTCTCCCACAAAACTAAAAAAAAAAAAAACAATTTGTATTTAAACTATAATATTAAGACTTAATTAATATTTTGTATGAATAATATAATGGGTAAAGTGATTTTTGCGTTTACTAAAATAAATAATATACATTCAACAAAGTTCACATTATAAATTTTAACAGTTTCTAATTTTCATCGATTACTTTGTTTATTGAACAATTAGAATTAATTTCGAAGAAATTTATTTTTGGTTTTCAAAAAAAACTCATAGCCACACCGTGAACCCCCAATAAACTATAGGTATTTATATACGGATATATACGGATTTAGTATCTAGGTCCTAGGGGTTCGTGGATCACAAGTTATGACTTATGAACCACAGATCTATAATATTAATTTAAAATAAAATTGTCCTTAGTACATTTCATACTAATACACATATTAATTTTCTGTTCACGAAGCTTTTTAAACCATAATTTTCGAGATAATTTTATGGTCAATTTTAACATTATGATTCTGTGCAATAATTGTCAAATTGTTATATACCTTATGATAAGTCGGAATTTTTTGTTACCATAACATAAATACATAATAATTATAATGAGAATTACTTTTTTTAGGTTCGTTGAAAAAACATTTTTTTTCTAAATATTTATATATTACATGTGGTGTAATGTGAAAATTGTATAACAATATACGGTCTATTATAAGTCGTGGGTATTTTTAATACTAGATTACACTTAAAAGTGTCTATACTGAGTGAGAAGCTCGGGAGCGTTACGTCATTAACTGTAGTTTTAAGAATTTTAGTATAAATACTTATAGAACAATTTTTGTCTTCTTTTTTTTTCTATTCGTTTTTCGTGATATTCCTGACTTAAAGATTTTTAAATCTATTTTTGATTCAGACGTTATAATATAAACATTAAACGTCAAAAGGACTCACACAGAATAACTCATATAAATGTATGTATTCTTTATTATTATTATTATTTTTTTTTTTTATTCAAAACTGTTTTGTTGAAATTGTTAAAATTATAAAAATGTATTTATGTATTAAGATAGAAAATGTCCTGGAAAAAAAAGGATGAATAATATAATAAGAGAATATTCAAGTACTTAATGCAAATTTGTTTTAGAAAGTATTTTGATAATAATATAATACTTACTGTGGATATTTTAAGAATTTAAACTGTTGACTTTAAATCGTTCAGTATTTTCGAATTCTTTTATACAACAATTTCCATCTAATAATAATTATTTTGACTAGGGATACAGTATAATGAATATGATTGGACCGTTGTAAATTATTGACAAAACCGAATCCTCAATTTAAAATTTGGTTTTTTATAGAATTATATGAACGTATTTAAACTGTTTTTATTTAAAATTTGAAAACTTTGTCACTTACTGATAAGTGAAAACATGATTACTGAGTTGTATACTTATTACCTAAGTAAAATAATATTATTTGATTACTTAGGATTCTGGGTTCTTCGAATTTTTTTTCGTAAAAGCGTTCTTAAAGTGGTAAAAAAAAAATAATCTCTAAAATTTTTAAGCGTAGATACTTTATAATAAGCGTTGGATGTATAAACAATTAATAATAAAATGATAAAAAATACAATGCTGAAAATGGTTACAGATAGTTTTGTATGTGTTCATGATGTATCTGTATGCAAAATATTATCAAATATACATTATTTTATTATGGTACTATTGATTGCTTTATTGTAATTTTAACGGATTGATATGTTGATAGATTATTTGTTGTAAATAAAAAAACATGATTTTTTTTTTTGATTGACGACTGTCAGGTTTTATATTTTTCGTTATGAACTTGTAATACCGAAAAATGACCAAGTCAACCTTAGACAGTGGCTTATAACCTTAACATTTTGCCGTCTTAACTTAAAAGTTGGTTTCGTTTAAAAATCAATTCCATCATTAAAATCGTTCACTCGAGTCTATTAGTATCGTTTCAACAGACATTTCTGCATCGATTAACAAACATAATCGATCTGAGTGAGTGTTTTCCTCTCTGTATTGTATATTTATTAAACGAATTATTTCTGTTATTCATCGAGTGCAACGGACCACAGACGATGCGTTCCAGTAAGTGAAAATTCGTATACGTTCTCAATATGATAAGCACGGACGGAATGATTATCTTCTCTGGAAATCGAACGAGGAAAGTAGTCGTAACGATTCGGTAATAACTCTAAAAATTGCCCTCTTATACACACGTATCAGAAGACACCTTTTACTTTCATTGCGTATCCTGTGCCGGCGGGTCCACTAGACCATTGTTTCTGCAGACCAGTCGCCAGAATGAACCATATATTATATACGCCAAAATAATCCCATTATTCCCATTGCCATTACCGAATTGGTATAGACGTTCGTATTAGCCTCGGTATTGGCCTATCGTTTTGCCGGCTGGAAAATATTGCGGAATAAAACGATCCGTTATCAGTTGCAGAGTGATCGTCATATTTTGTGAAAACGAAATATTATTGTAATGAGATAAGCACGTCAATCCAGGACGCTCACAATGGCGAAGCTTATTTCCCGATAACCTTGCCCATTCAGGACACGTTTGATTTGCACGCATCAGTGACACACTTTATAGTGAATAAAAAAATAAATTATACATGTATAATTTTACGTATCTGAGTGTCGAATATGATTGTACAATAATATCGTATTGTTTGAGCGGTCGTCGTTTTTTTAGAGTGTATAAATAATAATGTAAAATTCCTACTATTGCAATTGTCGGGAAATATTATAAAATCGAATCAATCCTGGTGGCCAGGTTGATAACCTTAAATATTTCAAAATTATTATTCAAGGAGAAATATCAACGCGATAAAAACATTTGCACTTGATAATTATTCATTGAAAAATGTTTTTATTGGTTTTTCATGAAGATATTGTACCTTGATATACCCGTGTAAATACTTTCATACGCACAAATCGATAAATATTCACCAACCTATTAAAAATGTGTGTATTTCAGTTGACGTGACTTTTGACGAAAATGAATACATTTTTAATTTTATCTTCTCGAATACGCAGGCAGGTATTTGATTCAGTCTGATTCTTTACGTTTCGAATGTATAACTCATCTGTCGTCAATGTTTAATGTATGGACTGACTATATCAAAGATTATGGGTTATTAAGTACGTTTATTTTTATCACGATATCACATTACTAATATTGTAATAGCGTAGGTATATTTAGTGTTTGTTAATCTGCCCGAATTCACACATTCCTACATTCCATAAACATTTTTTCTCTAGGAATATATATATAAATATTTAAAATAGCTTTATTTTTTTTTTGCGCTCTGTTTTGAATGAAGCGGACTAATTAATACTGGATTCAACGGTATTTCAAAATAAATTAACAATTAGAATGACTAATAATAAAATCTGATTTAAATACCCACGTGGATTAGGGAAAATGAAATGGACATATTATTTTACATAATATTCAAATTTTGTTTGAAACAACTTCCGTTTTTTTTTTAGCATTTGAACGACTTAACCATACATTGGTTAACATGCGTTCACCGAGCATTAACAGTTATTCATAACGTTCATTTAGATAGTTATCTGGGTTTAATACGATGTAATTATTGTACGTATTTATGTAACACTAAAACATGCGATTGAATTTGAAAAAAGTGTCAATATAATGATATACAACACTCATACATATTTATAGATGTTTGCGTATCTGTTTTCACTAGTTGTGTTGTTATTGACTTATTGTAGTTATTGAGCTACCTACGGATCTAAGTGTAGATAATACATTTAATCAATGGTGTCTAATATATTTCTCATGAAATATTACTAAACTTTATAACATAGCTTGTGGTGGGTATCTAGAGGGAGGGATTTATGGTACGCAATACACATTGTACGAATTCCAATGCAACAACTACCAAATATGGGCTGTATGATCTAGTTTTAAATGAAAATATTTAATTATAAACTTTATATGAAGCTGTTTTAGATTGGCTTGGGAATTTAGGATAAAACGAAAGACATGCTTGACTTTTCATTAAAAATAAAAAATAAAAAATGGCATGGTTAATATGCAGTAAAAACGAGTACTTATTTACATCATTTCTGATAAAATTAATGGTTTTCAATCAGGTAATGAAAAATAATGAAATAGCTTATGATAAAAACACGTATAAAACATAAAGCTTGTCTTCACGTAAATGTGTAACATATACATATTTTAAATCATTGACTTATTATTATCAAAGGTTTATGTAAATTCAGCTATGTATTTATTCGATTCAGCATAGCATACTTGATATAACGTTTTGTACGTAGTTCGAAGTTAGAAAATCATTATTTTTATAAATAGTTTTGTTGAGTTTTGATTTTCTTTAATGTTCGGATTTAATTAATTGTATATAACACAATTAGTTTGATACTTAACATTAGGTAAATCGTGGGACTTACGTTTAGTTCATTTTGTCAGACGAAAACGTTCATAAATGTAAATATAACATGTCCACTACTACGGATAAAAAACCCCTGACGCAAGAAATTTGTTTCAGATCAACGAGACGAATCTAATTGAACATTTAACACCATCAGAATGGAGACATTTCGTTGGACCCAACACAAGTGAGTTATTGGATATGCTTTAGTTCCGCACAGCAATTATAATTTGCACATATCGGGGCGGCGGTGGGCGGAGCGCGAAAGAAAAAAAGTGAAAATAAAAGAATTGTTATTAAAGTTGTTACAAAATGTTTGAACCGTGGTGGGAGGTTTATAATAACACATGCGTTTAAATGAATAAATGTTAATCGTTATGGTTCCGTAGGTTCCGAAGAGGTCAATAACACGACGTGGTTTGTATTATAATTTCGGTGTGTTTACACGCCATAGATTTAGATAGGGTTTTCTCGTTAGTTGACAGCTTATCTTACAGGAAAAAATCAATTACGTGAATGGCAAATTAACTTTTGTGTAGCGATTCTGTTTTCGAATACAAACTAAACATAATAATGCACATGTGCGTGTATTTGATGACGTTGCAGGTCAACATTTTGGCGTAACTTACTTAAGTCCAAATATGCCGAAAATTGGACGGGTCAATTTTACGTCTGATCAACTAGACCGTCATTTTCAATTAGATTTGCGAAAAAACGATGATTTATTCGATGACAAGTTTGTTATACTGAAAAGAACGAACGGGAAATCAGAGATCATAGATAATGGATGGAACGACACCGATTGTTATTACCACAGTTTTTCACCTCAAGTGGCTGCCCTTGACGTCTGCAATGGATTGGTACATGAAACGAAAATTATAAAATTTCTTTTTTTATCGGCATTGTGTTTGTTTAGAGGGGCATTCTTAAGTCGAACGAAGATGAGTATTACGCTATAAGTCCGTTACCGGAACGATTTCACGGTTTGGATGAAACACCACACGTAATTGTCCGACTAGAAAACGCAGTGAAGCTAAAAGAATCACTTGGTAAATTTATCACTGTGAATGAAAACGAGAGGTTACCTAGAACTCGGTCGAAGAGAGGTATTTGGCCGCCAGCTGTGTTGAATCTGGAAATAGCCATTTTCGTAGACCAGGATCTTTACAGACTGATGGCCGTTAATTTTGAATCGAACACCGAAAAAGAAATCATTCGGTTTGTTTTAGCTATGGTGAACGCAGTAAGTTATTTGCTGAACTATCAAGATTATTTTACGATTTTTGATAGTTCCAAATATTTTTAATAAATTTTAATGAAGTTCATTTGACGGTAAATAAAATATGGTACATTCTGTAGAGTTGTAAATTACCCATTCTTAAAACACACGTACAGTCTAAAATTTTGGAGTACTGAAATGATGAAAATCGCGTAGACCCGTCGGTGGTTTTGTTTCTCCCTTCTTCAATCCACTTAAATAAAATCGTAAAATAAATTCTAAAAGTCAATAAAAATTATCTTTTATAACTGGTGTTTGACTATGTTTTTAACTTATTAAATCGATTAATTAAAAATTTGTGATAAGTCCATAACTAAAATATAATACCTACATTTTACATGAAGTGCAAACATAATAACAGGCATAAATAATTATATTGTGTTACATATACATTATATATTTTAATATTGTTTCTAGCGAAATTACATAATAAATTACATAAAATACACAACAATTAAAAAATTACATTTTTTTCATGATATTTGTTAAATTTATTTCTAGACGTTTAAAATCTATGACGGCAGATGAGGATTTCCAACGTTAAGTAGGCACTAGGTTAGGTTCACACCGGTGTGAATCTACTTTATCAACTCTTTGTTTCTTTGTATGCGTTTGTTTTTTTTGTATATTACTTTCATTAATGTTGTGTCTAATCATGTCTAATAAAAACCGGATTCAAGTTCACAGACGATAAAATTAAAATAAATTACGGTTCGTTAAACAATGGTTATAATGGTATTTACTTTATAATAGTAAATCCTAAAATAGAAAATAAGGACGTAGCCGTAATAGGTGCTGAATACAATTTTGAGGAGCGGTTTAATAAATGACACAGGTACCTAAATGTACGAAATACGTATTTATTATAATATTTCTAAATGATAATTGTTTTTTCGACGAAATAATTGTTAGAATACTAATAATGATAACCTCATTATTTTGGTCGATAAGCTAAAACAAAAATAAAATAAAATAATATTTAATAGGTATCATCAAAATATTTAAAACATAAATAATTATAATCACCTGATTTTATAATAAGGACAAGGCATGGTACTATGGACTACGGAGTGTTACTGAGTACAAACAAAATGGAAATACGAGTACATTAATATAGGTATCAGTTTAGATTACCTATAAACACATATCCGTATAATACTAGTATAAAATATAATCCTAAACTTTTAATATTATTTGTGTGACTAAACGTACATTTTACCTTTAGTACATTCGACAGTAAACTATTACAAAGAAAAACAAATAATGTTTTTAGTGAAGTCGCCTTTTGACTGCATCACCTACCGGAGTACAAAAATACTCAACAACTGAATATTTGAATGGTTGATCTCTAAATTTCTCCCTAAAACACGTACTTCTGTAATCAATAATATTTCCAGTCTCAGATAAACTATGAGTGATTATTTTAGATATCGAAGCGCTATAGGCAACTCCCGTATTTGTGTTAATGCATGTACCTACTGTGAACAGTGGCGTCATTTCAGTTTTTTCTAGACTAGGGCGACCATTTACTGATAAGCCGACTGAACTTTTTTTTATGCCGACTAAAATGTATTATATAACTGTTCAATTATGTTCATAAGGGGTGAAAAAGTATTATGAATAATCTTCATTCGTATTCGTCATAATGTTATGACGACTCCTATTATTCGGCTGCATTCAAATAGATTGAATAATATTTATTATTTAATCAATGTTTGTATACTAATTGATAATAATATGAACATATTTTTTCTTATGGGTGGAATTGTAACGACTATAATATTTATAGACTAAATTAGTCCACTAATGCAGCGGTTCCCAACCTTTTTAGCCGGCGGTGCCCTTTTGTTTGTACATTTTTGGTTAGGTGCCCTTCTGTGAATATCACAAGAAACGTGATAAAAATAAACACTAGTTTTCATTCATAAGTCATAACTGATATAAATAATTTTATTGAACATATTATTTATGAATTATAATTATACAGCTGAAAGTAAAAAGAAAAAATACTGCTTTAAAAATGAAAAAAAAATGTGAAAAACTTATAACTACAATGAGATATTTGAGGCTGTTTATTTTTGAAAAGTTTGGCAATATCTGGTTCAATATAAGACAACAGGATAAGGAGGTGAGGTTCTACATTAAGGCGGTATTTGGTTTTAGTAGCCGTGTAATTTATGTGGCATGTGTCATTTTTATCTAGTATTGAATTATTCGATACATATAAGAAACACTATATTATAGTATATTTAATATTAGTTATACAAAGTGTACTAAGTAATTTTGTACGTAAAATAATTTTTTGTCTTTTTACCTACAATGAATTGTAAATTTTTAGGATATGATTTAATAATTTTTTTCATTCTTGGATGAGCCGTGGTGCCCCTTAAATGAGATCGCGGTGCACAGGTTGGGAACCGCTGCACTAAGGTATTAGTCTAAAAGTAACGACGTTTTGTATTTAGTACAGTGTACCGATTTAGCATTTGGGTATGTCAATATGTGAGTGCCCGTCTCCCGTTATCTAAATTTTATCATTTAAATATAGACAATAATATAGTCAATAATTTTATTCATAATTTATTTTCTACAAGTTTAATGGTTTTATTATTATTATTATTATTATTTTTTTTTGTATATTTTATATTTTTCATATGTACCAACTTGAGAGACTGAGCAGCTAAACACTAGACTGTGGCAAATGTATGAGTTGCCCCCCCCTCCAAATGACGCCACTGACTGTGAAAATATTAGACAATATTAAAATTGTCACGAGGTGTAAGAATTGGTCCTTAAATCTGTGTTGAATCTGAATGTCGAAAAAAAAATATAAAATATGTAGTTAGATTTAACGAGTAATCATCATTTAAGGTAATAGTGATTGACGATAATCAATTAACAGTTTATTATAAACTCGACGAGATGTTAAAGCGTATAGCGAAAAAGCGATTATCGTGTTTAAAAATGACAACATTATCATTGTGTGAATTGTATGCTTGAACATAATAGAATCGTAATGTTGCGATCACTGCAGTTAGGTGGCCTAGTTGAATAGAATAAATACTATATATATATTATATACCAGTATTATCCACTGTAAATAATAATATGTGACGCTGGAAATAAAACGATTATTATCGGTGTTCCGTTTAGGTCGACTTGCTGTACCACGACCCGTCGTTGGGCCGTCAGATCAATTTCATTTTGAAGAGACTGGAGATCCTGCACTCCGACCCCGAGGGCCTGACCAGGTCCAACGATATAGATCGGTTCTTGAGCGATTTTTGCAAATGGCAGCAGACGGAAAACCCGCCGCTCGACTCGGATCCTCTGCATTGGGACCATGCCGTTATCTTGACCGGCCTCGATTTGTTTGTGACCGGTAAAAACGGTAAAGTCAGCAACCAAGTGGTAGGTGAGTGTTCATTATACGGCGACGTACTCGAAACGACGCGACGCGCGCCTGGCTCAAATATGGTTTTTTCGCGGACCGAACAATAATTATTCTTACATTATCTACGTCATTACAAATAGGTCTCGCTCCAGTCGCCGGCATGTGCACGAAAACTAGTAGCTGCACTGTAAACGAAGGTCGTCATTTCGAAAGCGTGTATGTGGTTGCACACGAAATTGGCCATAAGTAAGACATAAAAAAAATCGATACATTTCAACTATTCGTACTCTCATTCGGTCTAGAATTACAATTTTTATACTTCATGCACAACGTGTTTTGAAATCATATATTCGTAAGTACTTACCGCATAGTATTTTTCTTATCAAAGAGCATTTTTAAAACGAAAAAAAAAGAAAAAAAATATGTCTATCAATAATAATAACAACTTAAATCAAACAAAAGCATTACCGATAACAATAATAATAATAACACAATTCTTTTTTACGCTTTATCTATATTGGTGTCGGTATCAGATGGTTTAAGTAAGCCCGTGGTGTAAAAAAATTATCGAGAACTGAAATACCAAGGATACTATAACCAGTTTTATATAAAGAGTGACGATCTCATAGGTTGCGATTATGTTTTCTGGATGAATAATCCGTGTGTCTGGTATTTGATTTGTTTAGTTTGGGAATGCGGCATGATGGTGCTGCATCGGACAACAATTGTGATCCGACTAGTTACTTAATGTCACCGACCCTGGGAAGTGGCAAAATCACATGGTCCACGTGTAGCCACGAGTATCTGGAAAAATTTTTACAGTAAGAACACAGCCAAAGAATATTAATTATTATTTTTTAGTATTTCAGTTTTACGTTCAACACTGTGAGTATTTCAAGGGAGTAGGCACCGATGATAATTTGACGTCGAAATCGGTTTCAAATGTTTGAACCCATACCGTCTCATACATATTGTATTTTTATGTATTATATAATATACTTATATCATGCCATGTTTGTAATTAAAAATACTTTCTAAGTGTTCGAGTTTAAATTTGGTTTAGTTATTGTTAGGGTCGTCAGATTTTGGAATCTCTAAACCGGGACATGATATTGTATGACCTTTTTTTTTGTGTAACGCTTTTACTCGAATACGTATACATACTCGGTTATCTTGAAGACATATTTTAATTTTTTTATAAAACGTATATCCAATGATGTATTTCATTGGTAAAAGTGCACGATCAATGAAAATAAATTAATCACCCAAGTCGCATTAATACGTACGTGGTCCGTACACTCGTAATTGTTAATAACTTAATGATAATAATTATATTATGTATATTATTGTTTATAGCTATTCTCGTATGGCAACAGATAAACCTAAAACCATGTCTATTTGATTTAGTAATTTAAATAACACGATACAGGATAATATTATTATTATTATTATTCTGTTTTGTTGTTAAAAACAATGCAATATTAAATGTAATTTTCTCTCGAGTTCTATTAACCGGGATAAATCGATCTGAATAATCGGCCGGAGCATCGAGAAATGCCTTTAAAACCAGGACTGTCCCGTCCAAACCGCGACGAACGGTTACGGGGCTATAGTGATTGTAAAAAAAAAAAAATACCAAGTGCTTACTGGTTATAACTTATGAGTAGTACTTAATTAAAAAAATATAACACACATATTATAGGAGATTTAAATGCTCAAAACTACTCTCTTAACATGCTTTTGCAGGATATTTTCAGGATAAAATGTAGGAAGTTATAATTTAATGGTGTTAGATCCAACGATGATAAATAATTAATTATTTCATTGTCTTTTAATTATGTTTAAAGTGAAAATAAAGCGTATTGAAATGTTTAAAATCAAATGTTTATGTAAAAAATATACTTCTTTAATCTGAATTTACATAAATAAATTTTAAATGAACTAATTTTATTCGTTAAATATTTTCACTGGCTTTTACTCATTTATTTTTTACTAACGGATGAAATATTAATGAGAAAGCCGTTTTAAACCCAAATTTTAGATAATAATTGTTGATTTACAAATGACTATACCCAATAAGTGAAAAATAGTTATAATACAGGTAGTTAGGTAGTTATAAGAGTCATTTTTGTATTTTTCAAATTAAATTGAATTCTTATGTTATTTGAATGAGAAATTTAGAAATAAGATATTTGATTGAAAATAAAACTAAATTTTTAAATTTCGATTTTTACTATAATATATTCATATACTCACAGTTAAAAACATGTAATAAAGAGTGAAAATTGACGAGATCGCAAAAGAGAGAAAAACATGTTGATTGTTTTATAGGGATGAAAAAAAGCGAGATTCTCTTGTTACCAATATGTGTGTTGCGTAAATAACTAAGTAAATGTGTCTATAATAATTTTCAATCAACATAAATCCACATTTATTTTCGGCTTTGAAATTTGTATTACTTTGTGAATTTTCCGTTAAAAACGAAAAAATCGAAATCAATATTGTTATGATGTAATAAAAATATAAAAATATAACATTTTCTAGGAGTTCACAGGCGGGTTGCTTATTTGACGACAGTGGTACTTCTGGATATCTGGACCATATGCAACAAGGTCGTTTACCCGGCGAACGGTTCGACGCACACGAGCAATGTATGCTCAAGTACGGAAAAGGTAGCATACATGCTATTAGTCAAGACTTGAGTGAAGTCTGTAGGGACTTACACTGTCAAAGGGACCGCTATACGTGGACTTCACATCCCGCATTAGAAGGCACTTTATGCGGTCCAAACAAAGTATGACTTTATGATTTGAATATATCAGTCAACAGTACCTATTTTACAATAAAATGAATACAAATTATTTTAATTTAAAAAACAATTTAAGGTTTTTGTACAAACAAATAAATAAGTAAGATTTAAACTTTAAGAAATCTCAGAATTTTTGTTTTTCAGAATTATATAATGCTGCAATTTTCGCAACTTTGATTTATTATCTTAACTTTTAAAAACATATAATATATTTAGTGAAACAAAATAAGAAAAAAAAAATCTTTTTGAGAAATCGTAATATCTTTAGCAGTTAATTTTAAGCAAGTGGTTTTAAACCTGAGAGACCTTTTTCGATTGGAAAGTTTCCGATTTTAAGGGTAGTTATATTGAATTGATAATTAATAATCATTCATACATATATACTTAATATTTTTATATAACTATAAATTTACCATGATAATAAATATCAAATATTTATATTAGAACCCATATAAAGTGTATGCAGTGGTTAAAAAAAATATGGTCTAAGTTAGAAAGAAAGGAATGGATGACGAAAAAAAAGTAATTTTATAAACTTGAGAATTATGGATTCAAACCGATTGCCAAATAGAATATTTATTTATGAAATTTAAAAAAATATATCGTTATGAAATCAAACAGTTTTATATGGTTTTATTTGTAAAAATACTTATACCAATACGAATTTTAGTGGTGTAGAAGCGGTCGCTGTGTGCACAAAGGTTTGTCTGCCCTTCAAGCTGGATTTGCGCCACATCAGAGTATTGACGGCGGATGGAGTGATTGGCAACCGTTTTCCGACTGCGCTTCGTCTTGTTTGCTGGGCGACAAGAATGATCTCAACAGTGGAAGCACTGGCATAATGAATTCGTTAAGGAGATGCAACAATCCCAGGTAATTTATAAAATTGTGTTATTGGTATTACCTGCTTGTGATTTATGGATTATAAGGTTGTTGTTTGCTGGGCATTGTCACTAAAAAACTTTGAGAAATGCGTTCACAACATGTATATAAAGAAAACGCACTAATAGTGTAAAATAAAAAAAAAAAAAAAACTTACATAATTAAAATACGTACTATTAGTTTTATCAATTATTTATTACAAATTCAATTTAAATTCAAAATGTGAGGAATTCAGGCATTACGAATATTCTCATCGCATTTTTCACATTGGAGTAGCGTGTTCAAACATAGTTTCATGGGTGGATTACTGGGTCAGGTTCAGTGACTCGTAAAAATATTTCTATACCCTTTTGGTTGCCCATTTTTTTTTTTTATTTTTTTTTTGTTAATAAAACCGTTTGGTTAATAATTTACATTTCAATAAATAAAACACATTTCAATAATATTGACTGAAATGGTAAATAATGAACCTACATTCTTAAACATAATATAGACTAGGTATAGATTCATTATTTACCATTTCAGTCAATATTATTAAAAAATTATAAATACATATTCGTATTTTAATACGGCTTTAGCGTGAGTCGAATGATTACTTGTGGTCTTGTGTAGACAACTTATTATACTCGTCGTTAGATTGAATTAGTGAAGTTGTCAATGTATTCTATAACATACTCAGATTATTACTTCCTTATTATTGTTGTAATGACGACAGCTTTGAGACGAGTGATTAAATCATTTAAAACTTTTTAAAGTAACAAAACTATGAGCTTTCTTATCATCGTCAGTAGAGATGTTGTTGGACAATATTCGTCGGTGAAAAATATAGTTAATATTACGCTCTACTATCATCAGGACAATATAAATACTTCGAGAGAATTGTTTTGTTTCAAAACAATTCTCTCGATGTTCCATCATTGGATGGTTTCTTCAACCAAGGCTACCGTCTCAATATTATAATATATGAAATCATTTTTATATTATTCATTATTGTATTATATTACGTTGTCTTTATACTACTTTACTTGTGCATATTAAAAAAAAAAAAAAATAGCAATAATCGTAATGATTATAATTCTGTGGCGATTGAGTTATTTATCAGTATAAATATTAATTATATAATACATAAAAACAACATTTATTTGAGCTTTTCAGGCTTATCCTGATTATCGTTCGAATACGCTATTGAAATAGATAACGATTTTGTAAAAGTTTAAATTTCAGCAAATTTTACTGAAAAATTTTGCTCGAAAAAAATTTAGAATTTCGTACACATTAACAGCTGTTACGGGCATTTTGAGAATCGACGAGTGTCAAAAACAATAATTGTGTTAAGAATAGTTCGTCGGTCGGTACCTTGTTTAGGAATTCATGGTTATGATCATTAAATGTTTGACATTTACATTATACGCCACAATACTACTATGCGATAAATTCCAAGTATAATGACATCGGCAAACAGTCGATAAACTTTTAGGTAAGGGTTACCTATAATTTATAGCTTTCCGTATACATTCAAGTTATGTAATATTAGTTATCAATACGTTTACGCGTGCATCAAGGTTTTTATTAGATTTTTAATATTACCGTCAACGATAAACCAATAGGTGTTCGAAACGATAGATTAAAAACGATTTTGATCGTTTGCAAAAGTGTTCGAGTACTCGTATCGCATATTACACCCGTCTACTTGCTTCTCAATCAATCAGAAATATACCAAATCGTTTTCGTTCGGCGCGTTCTACTTCTCCACGAAATGGACACGTCTACACTTCACAAAAACGTATTCGCTCGTACATACATACATTTTAATCGTGTAAATACGTGTATTGTCCAGTGTCCACTTAACGCTACGGCAACCTACAAAGAAACACGTCAAACGGACGACTATTTATAAATTGTTTCGGTAAATGGCAACGTAAAGGAATCGATTTCAGCGTAATACATAAATAATTATGTACAGCGTACCCATATACACCGTGCGAAAAATACACGGTATGTTTATTATAAAATTTAGGGCTCGGATGTTTATGTACTTAAACGTACTATAATATGTATGCGTTAAAATATTACCAAACATGCAATCAAAATATACACTAAAAATCTTAAAATATGAATTTTTAACTAAAAAAAATTGCAAAATATGCGCAACTTATTGATTAGTAATTATTTTTATTTATTGTTTTTTCAATATCACGTGGTATTTTTATTAAATTATTAAATTACTAGCGTTACACTGTGAAACAATGGTTTTTCTAATATGTTCAAATTTATAATTGCGTCTGTTATCGACTTAATACATTTTATAAAGTTAAAGTTAAAGTAAATTTTTATAACGAGAAAAACTTCGTTCTAAATCTACCGATGTAATTGGAACATATTTGAAAAATGCAATATCCACAACCATTAAATCTTCTTCAATTCCTTCTATAGTATTTACTTCACCCGGTAAATTGCGACCCGTGTACTTTTAAAACATACGTAAATTGCGGCCCGAGTATTTTTAAAACATACGTAAATTGCGTCCCGGGAACTTACGAAAAAAATGAACTTTGCTTCCTTTCAGTCTCCTATTTACACAACCAGACACAGAACAAGAAACCACCACGATGTTGAATTACTTGAATAATGAATTGCACATTATAGTTTATAGTTTATAAATTATAATCGAAAAATTGTGTTTCAATCCGAATCCATAAAAAAAGATAACTGATATATAAAACAACATTTTTATATTATATCTTTGGTTTCAATCACAGAAAAATTATATTTCATGGAATAATATAAAATGTCATGGATTAATTAATCATATTTTGCCCTGTTCGCATATGGATTCTAGACTTCAATTTTATTCGTTGAGTCGGCTATCTAGTTGTTGTATATATCTGTGGTTGCTCTACAGTTTACAGTATTTTTTTTCGATCTAATAAAAATGGACGTTATGAAAAGTGAAAGGAATAAAACGTTGAAAATAGTCGATGGTTTCAAATTTTGTTTTCATAAATTTCTAAACAATGATATTCAACGTTGGTGTTGCACAGTTAAAACGTGTAAGTATTTTTTGAAATTTGATGATAATAATATTTGTATAGACAGTTTTAAGTCTGTTATAGTTATAGTCCTAAGTCTGAAAAATGGAAAGGAAAATATTGGTTTTGTGGAATAAAGGCTTAGACGTAATTTACATATTAATAAGAAATAGTTAGATAGGCATATGTACAAAAATATACCCGGGCCGCAATTTACGTATATATAAAATACATATACCCGGGCCGCAATTTACGTATGTATAAAATATACCTGGGTCGCAATTTACGTATGTATAAAATATACCCAGGCTGCAATTTACATAAAAAATTTGAAATGGGACGAAATTTACAGAGACCCCTCTATTGCATTGACTAATTACTGGTTTTTTTTTTGTGATTACGTACAGAGATAAACACACAATTGTCAACCCATGTTATATAAATGACTTATTTTAAAGTTTTTAAAGTTTACTTAAATAGTAAAAATTTAATATTAAAAATTATTTGCCGCCCTTGAGAAATTGCCGCCCTAAGCACTAGCTTATAGTGTTTACTGGTAAATACGGCACTGCTTCACCGGAATGTATTTTAGAAATCTGTAGCAATGTTTAAAATCCAGTGTTCTTTTCAATTACGTTTTGAAATTTGTTGTAAATTTCTTTCCCTACTTTTCCATTAGCCATTTTGAGGGTTTCTCAAACACAATATAATTTATAAATACGGATTGGTGATTCACTGATAAATAAATCGTATATAAATATAAGTAATATATTATCTTAACATTTATATTTTACGTTAATTCGTGGTAGATTGTATTTACCACCAATGTAAATATAAACATTGAGAAATTAATTTTATAATTGCTTTAAATAGTTCGTTAATTCAAATTGTTTTTTAAAAAGTTCAAAAATGCACTGAAATATGCATTCAAATCCTTAAAATCCCAAATTTTTTTTTTTTTGTTGGGCGGTTTCCCGGCCTTTAAGACCATCCCGCAAAACAAATTTCTCTCCAATTTATTCTATTTTCTGCTATTTCTCTCCAGTTTGCTCCTGGGTCAACCTCTTTAACATCTTTTCTCACACAATCTTCCCATCTTAGGCATGGTCTACCTAGTGGTCTCCTTCCTTTCGGTTCTTCTCTGATTACTGTGTTAATCATAGCGTCTTTTTTCCTCCAGGCGTGGCCTGCCCACAACAGTCTTCTTTTTTTGATTTAGTTTGAAATACATGGTCTCTGAAACAAGTTCTGTAGTTCTTCATTGGATCGAATTCTCCACTCTTGAGTATTTGAGTCGAAACAAGGTCCGTATATACGTCTTAAAATTTTTCTTTCAAATGTGTCTAGTTTTATTTCCTCTATTTTCCTCGGTGCTCACGTCTCCGACCCATATAGGGCGACAGGACGTATCAATGTCATGTATATTTTTATTTTTAAGTTCAAAGATATTGATCTAGATTTTAGCAGGGTTCCCACACCAAAATAACAGTTATTGGCCAGTTGCATTCTTTTGGAAATCTCTACTTTTAATTCATTGTCCTGAGTTAAGAGGACACCTAAGTATTTAAATTGTGGAACTCTTTGGAATATATGTCCATCTACATTCATACTCTCCCCGTGGCGATACGTTCTGTCTTTTCTGTTTAGTTTCATATATTCTGTCTTTTTATCATTTATTCTGAGACCAACTTTATTCGCCGCATCCATCAGTTTTTACAATGTATTTTTACTATTTCGATATTGTCTCCTAAGATGGCAATATCGTCGGCATATGCTAGCAGGCCTATCTTTGACTGTCTTAAAGTTACACCTTCTGATATGTTCATATCTCTGACAACCTTTTCCAGAACTAGGTTAAAAAGGATTGGAGATAATGCATCCCCTTGCCTTAAACCAGAAGTTACTTTGAACGGTTTAGATGTAGAGTTCGCTATTTTTATTTTTATTTCAGAATTTTCCATTGTCGCTTTAATCAGGTTAATTAACTTTTTTGGTATATTGAACTCTTTTAATATCTTAAATAATGTTGGTCTATGTATGGAATCGAATGCTTTCTCAAAGTCTACAAACAAAGTATAAATCTCCTTATCAAATTCCCACATTTTCTGAAATATCTGCCTAATAGTAAATATTTGATCTGTGGTGGATCTATTTGGTCTAAAATTTCCTTCGTAGTCTCCCAGTATTCTTTCGGAGATTGGTTTAATCCTATCAAGGATGCAATACGACAAGACTTTGTATGTTGTATTAAGAAGAGCGATACCCCTATAATTATTACACTCGAGTGGATCGTTTTTTTGCATATCGGACATACTAGAGCGGTTTTCCAATCTTCCGGGATTTTTTTTTCTTTCCAGACTAATTCTACTAGGTTATGTATGTTGGATATGGCTTCTTCATCTAAATTTTTTAGAATCTCAAAATATGCATTTAAAATATATAACCATTAATAATATGCAAAAATATACAAAATAAAAATAGTATTATTTGATTCTGTAGAACATGAATCAAATTTATGTCCAGGTCAGCATTAAATTAGATGAATAGAAAAATATATGCAATTTCATAAACATCCGAGCCCTGTTTATTATTTATGTCTTTATATTATTTTACACTCATAAAATATGTTATCGCGACACTTATACCGAACAACGCGACGAGTGGAATCTCGCAGTGCACAGCTTTTAGACGTGTAATTGATACGTACAAAGTAGGCGACCGAACGAACGATAACCTGTGTTGCAGAAATTATTTTCACAGTCCCGTGGACAGATTTTCATTATTTTTATCTACACCGTTATTCGTTATTAAAAACGCGGTACGCGATTTTTTAAGAGGCCATTATAATAAACCATCTTTTAACATTTCGTCCTTTTATGAGTTTCGTATGCTAACTAAAACCCATATTTTCGTGTCACCCAATGGATGACTTTTTTTTTTTTTTTGTAAAACCGGCGAACGTTTCTTAACATTTACCAACCCTGCAATCAGGATAAAACCAGCAAGTAACCGAGCTCAACTATGTGGGCCAGCTAAAGCTTATATTTCGGTAGAATGAGTATTATAACGTGAGATTTTTTTTTTTTTAATTAAACAGATTTTAGAATTTTAGGCTAGTCAAAATCGATCGACTAGATCGACTAGGTGGCCTCTCAATTGCTAATGAATTGTTAATGTAATAATTTATTTTGAAATCTGGAATATTATAGCGATAATTCATGTGTTTCGTCATGAAAAAATACGTATTCAGTCGATTAATTACAATTGTTGAGTTTGAAAACTAAATGCTAATATAAACATAAAAATTAAATTGTATACATTTTTCTAGTCTGATCATGAAAACTTGAGATTGCATCATTAAGTACACTTTTTCTTGGTCATCAAAAAAGACAATTATTGCTAATTAAGGTTGTTTTTAATAGACGTTAGGAAATATACCTATATATATATTTATAAATAAAACGAGTATTATGACATTATTTCATCTGATAGACCAGAAAATGGCGGCAAATCGTGTTCGGGTGGTGATCAAAAGTACAAAACGTGTTCAACAGACCAGGTAAAAATATTATTTTTTTTTTGGTATCAATTCAATAAAATATATTGATGAATCGTGATATTTTCAGTGTACAAATGCACCTCAGCTTACCCTCAAAGACTTTGCCAATGAAATTTGTTTAAGAGCTAAAGAATATGATACCGAACTTTTGGGGACTGGTTATCAAAAGATTAGTTCAGATGGTAAGTTTAATTTGGCTATTCATAATATGCAATGGTAGTTACATGTCTAATTAATTTTTGAAATCGACGATTTTAATTAGTGTAAAAGTGACTTGGTTGCGAAAATTATGTTTAAATTCAATACTTAATGTTAAAGTTTTTATTTAATAAAAAATGATGTATTCCAGGAATCTAAATGTGTGTATGTACTCGTATATTATGTTTAGGTACTTCGCGTAATGTATGCATATGTATTTGTATAGGGGCAATGGGCCATGTTGATAAAAACGTAAATTTAAACATTATTCTATGTCTATGTAAAGTACAAAAACAAAACAAAACGTTAACATAACCTTTCCTGCACAAAAAATTTTTTTTAAATTTTTTTAAAATTTTTATACGATACATACAATCTGTTCCTTTGGAACAATAAGAATATGATATAATAGAAAAATATAATACATGAAAACTTGATGGGAGGAGTCACCCAGTCGTAACACTGCCTCTACTTGGTTACTAGATAATTTTTATTACATTGCTATACTTAGATTACCCATTGAGAAGATCGCGACACCAATTTCTTTTGAGCCTCCTGGGAGGGTTACCAGGAATTGTGAAGGTGGCAAGGTTTTAAATGAAAGGATTGGTATGGGAGGGGAGTTTTGAGTGGAAACGTTTATAAAAAGTTACTGCTTCTTCGTGGACTGTTTTAATTCTTAGATCGGTGTGTAAATTTAGGTTTGAGATATAAGGAGAAGAATTTGTTATTTTACGAATGATGTTATTTTGGAAGGTTTGAATTTTGTCAGTGTTGGATTTTTTGGCATTGTCCCAGAGCTGAAGACCATAGGTCCACATAGGCTTAAACAAGGATTTGTAGATTAGAGTTCAGTATTTAATGGAGTGTGTTTGTTATTGGTAATTAGAGTTTTGAGTAAACGGAGTCGTGAATTTAAGGCAAGCATTTTAATTTTAATGTGTTGTGACCATGTGAGACGACGGTCAATTGTCAGGCCTAGGTATTTTGCAGATTGAGATGAAGGGATTTGGATGTTGTCTAGAGACACCATAGGGTAAGGAGGAAGACGAAGAGTGAAGGTTGTATTAAGTGATTTGGATTGGTAACTTTGATACGCCATTTTTTATACCAAACCATCATGAGGTCGAGGTAGAGTTGGAGATTGAGTGAAGCTATGCTTGGATTATCATGGATTGAGATGATAGCTTTGTCATTGGCAAATTCCGCCACAGTTGTGGATGGAGAGGTGAGTTGATCGGCAGCGTAGACCCTGGGGAACACCTGCATTGATCTTTGCTAAGCCGGAAAAGGATGTGCCAATTCTGACCTGAAAATAGCGATCCGTGAGGTAGGATTTGATCAATAAGTAATAGGTTGGATGTAACAGGGGCTTTATTTTATATAGCAGACCCTCATGCCATACCCTGTCGAATGCTTGAGATATATCCAAGAAGACGCACGAACAATAAACAAATTGTAAAAAAAAAAAACATAAAGACTAGATTCCAAAACATTCATGATAATTAATTGTTAAACAGTTGAATATTAAAATGTATTTAAAAAAAACAAGCGTACATCATTTTTTTTAAATTTTTTAATTTTACTCCATGAAAATTTATTTGAATTTAGGTACTTAGAGTGTTAATTTTATATACAAAATTATAATTAAAAAAAAAAAAAAAAATTATAATACTCCAGCCTCATGGTACTCGTTTTAAATAGCTTATTCGAAAGATATAGTTTTTTCGTCCATTAAAATATCAGTTTTTATACTACTACTACTAACAATAATATTTTACAAAACAATTATTCAACTAGTGTATATATTTAAAAATTAATACCAATAGTGTTTACAACGAGTTAACGGTTTTAGCGAAAGACGCGTGCACAGTTTGGTGTCATAAACAAAACGGAGGAACAAAAAGCCGAGGATGGTCGTTTCCGGACGGAACGACTTGTCAAATGAAAAAAAACAAGGAATCTACTTACTGCATAGGAGGTTATTGTAAGGTAAATTATGAATGTTGTTATGAATTATTTATCTAGTACGTGTATGTTACATTTAAGAATGATAGAGTCTTTTCGTAAAATAAGGTTAATTTTTAAATAATTAAGTATGTTCTAGTTACTAGAATCTAGTAAATTTGGATTTTATGATTTATGTGTACTTTTAACTTTATTCATAATTTAATCACTTCATATGGTTTATAATGTTCGTTTAATTAATAATTAATAAAATGATATTTTATAATTTAGATTCTGAATTTTTATTATTTTAATAAATATGGACTACTATTAATAACATTATTGTTGTATTATTAGTAAAATTTAATTTATTTACAAAAGAAAAAAGCAAATAACTTTAATAGATTTCAACAAATTACTTAAATGAAATTATTGCGATTCAAGTGGCAAATGCTGTATTTAAGTGTGAAAAATATGTGTGTGTGTGTGTGTGTGTGTGTGTGTGTGTGTGTGTGTGTGTGTGTGTGTGTGTGTGTGTGTGTGTGTGTGTGTGTGTGTGTGTATGTACTAATTCACATTATATTTTACTTTACTATACAAGAATCATATCTCAACCGTACAATAGAGTGTAAACCACCGGAAGATTTTCCTGTTATTTGCTCCTCAACATACTTCAATGAGTATTCTATTGTGACTGGATAGTACTTGGTTTGCCTACACTTGCTGAATGCAGGCGCCCATTTAACCACAAGTTATTTCATAGCCTATTGTGGACCTACCTATTCGTATACTTGACGTTTCAGTACGACTTCATACATCTTCAACTCTGACCCATAAACATTCGCATATTATGGAATATTAATAATATTATTTATTATGGAAATATTATTTCAAATTACAATTATTTTTAATGCGGCAGAGTTTTTTTTTCAAAATAATTTAATTTAAAATTTTAAGTATAAAGTTTGATCAATTTAAGGATTTAGTTTGAACTAATATAATATAACTAACAGTTAGTTTATAATTTTTTTTCATATAAGGGGAAGGAAAAAAACGATAAAAACAAAATTAACTTATCAGTATCATAATTTTGGAGCGAAAAAAAAAATTACTTTTCTCTTCTTACCAATAATTCTTATTTTTAATTTTAAACGAGAATAAAAAAATAATTCCTTTGGAATAATATTAATAACTTTTCTCATGAAGATTTAAAATTATGAAATTATGTGCTACATCTTATAGTTACATAAAATCCACTAGATTCAACATCGATATTGTAATAGATAAAAATGAGATACTTTCAATGTTTTCAAAGTTTTTGGTTTTGTATACAAAAGATAAACATTTTATTAGTTCTGAATTATACAATCATTATAAGAAGAAATATAAGTTTTTAGTACCATTATTTTTTAGCTTTGTTTCGATTTAAACTTCAAATTTATAAAAATCTTTCAATGACGTTTTTATACGTCTTGACTACATTTCTCAAATTGTGAGTTATTATTTTCTTACACCCGGAAATTATTATTATAATACTAATATCATAGGTAATGTGTAGATTCGGATCGACTACAAAAATAAACTACCTAGTTTGACATATTTTATTCACCATGTTCTGCTCAGAGTCGTTTTTCAAAGGCAATAATTTATCGTCGCTTTCGAGTCGGAAATAATATCATACAAAAACGCAATTGTGAATAAATTCAGAAACGTAGTGTCTGTATATCCGTTGCTAATATCTTGATTAAAGAGCCAAATACAAATTTGTCTTACTATTTTTTTTTTTTTTTGTGATTCGATTAAAATATAATAAGTATAAGTACAATGAATACATTGCATGAAAATGAGTACTTTATACATTGTGATCTACATCACTTACGAAAAAAAAATCAATACATGTTTACTGCTCTGTTAAACATGTCTAAAACTAAAATATTACACAACGCACCAGTGCGCTCATATATTTTTGTTTCTTATCAGTTTTTCATTTAAAATCCATACGTACATTTTACTTAGGTAGTGGTTTGAAGATCACCATTAGTGACAATATGAAATATGGTTAAAAAGTATTTGAGTATAATTCAAATAAGTTTTACGTTTACAGTGTTGCCGTCTTATTTTTTCAAAAATGATTTAGTTTCTAATTCGATTTCGAAACAAAACTTTTTTTATCATTTTTTGTTTTATAGTTTTGCGTTCATTGACATAGCTACTCAGATAACATCGTTTTTTATATTCGTACATAAGTTTCGTTAAAATCATTCGATTTCGTGTTCAAAGGAATTCGTTTGCGACAAGTCGTCAACGTCCGATTCGTTGTACGTCGATTCGGCCAAAAAGTGCGAGTCAAACGAACCACCGAGTCGGTTGAGATCGCCTTCCCGGCCGTTGCCACTGTTGCCGGCTGAGTCCAACGTTGTCGGATGGAAGTGGCAGTCGATGTCCGTGTGTCATTACAGTTGTATGGTACCGGGTGTTGGTCTCAAACTGGTCCAGGGTAAAATGTGCAAAGCTTGCGAACCCGTCATCAGCATAAAAGTTTGCCGCCCACCAAAAGACGTGAGTATTATCGATAAATTGTATCCATTTACGTCGTAGAGTAATATGTGACGTATCACGGGATAAAAATAAATCCGTACTTCATGAAACTGGTACATACGTTGTACTTGTTTCGCGATATTTGATTCGATTTCACAGAAAAAAAAAAATTCAACAGGATTTTCTGAGGGGTGAAAACTATACTATAATTATTATTATTATTATTATTTTTTTTGTTTACTTTATACCCTTTGTTATTAAATCTACATTAATATTGTGTACAACTATTGATATTATATTATTATTTTGGTTGTTATCATATCATTATTACAATATAATTGTTGTTGATAGTTTAGGAAATAACCTTATGCCTTTATCCTAATGACTCTGTTAATTTTATTACCTTATTACTCAAAAGTTATTTTTTTTGGGGGGGAGGGATTTGTAAATATTCAACCTAATTTATGGGTGACTGTATCTAGAAAGTTGGGAACCACTGGTTTAATTCGAAGCGGCGTAACTAGGATTTTTTTCAAGATGGGCGTTCAGTTGGCAAAAAGAAATGTACCTATGTGTATAGCCAGAGATGATTGGTAAAATCGTTGAAATCTTTGTGCTTTTTGGTCCTCACTCAAGAACGTAGTCGCTTTAGGTTATATTTACGTTTCTGTTCTTGTCGTATTTCTCCGACTTGTCAAACAAAGTCGGCTTCTCCTTTCGGATTATCGGAAAATACTTACCTCGTCGATTAAACCTATAGCTCTTCATACGGCTTATGTAGTTGTGATAGAAAAATACTAAAATATGATAACCATACGTGAAATGACAGCATTTCTGTACCCGATAAACGTAAATCATTAACATATGAAATCGTATTATGTAGTATCGACTATTTATAATACTGTGCTACAGCGAAATATTTCATTTAGTAATAAAAACAAATATTGTAATACAAATGTGTAAAATTAAATAAATCAGCACTTATCGAAAAATATTTTTTTTTACGATCGATTCGAATATTTTACAAACTTAAATACGGGTCGAGAGGGCTGGGCATTTTCAAACAACGAACAAACTCCTCTGAAAGTTAAATCGAATAACCCGTAACAATGTAACTCGTTTCCAGTTAAATATTTTAATTATACATAGTAGGTTAAAACGGAAAACGGAATATGTTAAAGTTGTAAATCTGAACCGAAAAGCCGTTTCAAACAATTGTGAACACTATCGATTTTTTTTAACGGAATCTCGTTAAATTAATTTAGTTTTTTTTCTGGGATTTTACATTGTCATTCGAAAAACTACGTTTCACGAGTGAAAATATTTTTGACAATTTATTTAACGTTTTTATTTATTGCCAGCAATGTAAAACGGGGTTGAAGTCCGTAGTGGATTATGCGACAGCGATATGCTCGAAGTATGGTCAAAAAGTACAGAGACTTTCCGGTTTAGGAATGCAACTGTCATCAGTGCCTGGTATGAACGCTAATTTTTATCAACATTTTTTTATTTAAACTATTTGAAATAAAAATGTTATCACAGAGGATGTGGACAGACCGTGTAGACTGGCGTGTCAAGATCAGACGGTGCAGCACAGGTTCTACATTGTAAACGGCGAAGTCGGTTGGTTTCCTTTCGGTACCGATTGCGCTAGAGGCGATCCGGACCGACGTGCGTTTTGTTTGAGCGGAAAGTGCTTGGTGAGTTTGAAAATCCTAACGTTAATGATAAAATATATTTTCTAAGGAAACTCCACACCAATGATTTTCCTGTTTGATTATTTTAAGAGAAAAATATTTCACGTGAGAACAAGTAGTTTCAGAATACTACGAGTTGTGAAAATTAAAATAACGAGACTTTCTAAATATAAACTAAACTATTAAAGTTATCTATAAAGAGATTATTGAATTATTTTTAGGACTTAACACTTATTGAAAAGTACATAAAATATTGTTGAAATCGGTTCATTTTCTTATACGTTGTAGCCTTGTTATTTTAATATATTAAATATATTAATATATTTATTATATATATATTATATATACTATAATGCCGAAAAATGTTAGATTTAAATATCGAACAACGTGTTAATATTAAATTTCTTGTTAAATTAAAAAAAAAACCGCCGTGAAATCGTTTCGGATGCTAAGCGAATTTTATGACGAAGAATCTTTGTTAAGAACTTGTGTTTTTGAATCGCACAAACGCTTTTGTAGTGGAAGAGAGGACGTCAAAGACGATGATCGTTCAACAATCGAAAACGTTGAAAAAGTCGACAAAATTATTCGGCAAGATCGTCGACTAAGTATTTGAGCTGTTGCTGAGATGGTAAATATTGATAGAGAAAGTGTTCGTAAAATTTTAGTTGAAAATTTAAATATGAAAAAAGTGTGTGCCAAAATGGTCCCTAAAAATTTGACGAATGATCAAAAATTTAATCGTGAAGAAATTTGTTCAGACACTTTAAGAATCATCAAAGACGATCCGTTTTTTATAAATAATATTATTACGTGTGATGAAGCATGGATTTTTACATATGATCCAGAAACTAAAAGGCAATCTATGCATTGGAAGACTCAGACTTCCCCAAGAATGAAGAAATCACGAATGAGCAAGTCGAAATTCAAAGCAATGCTCATTGTTTTCTTTGACATTAAGGAACTAATTTTTGTTCAATGGGTTCCTAGTGGTCAAGCAATCAATCAATATTGTTATAAAGAGGTGTTAATTAAATTGAGAGGACGTGTTAGAAAGAAGCGACCAGATCTGTGGAAGAATGGCTAGGTTCTTCATCAAGACAATGCTCCAGCTCACAGTGAATTTTCAATTCAAGGTTTTTTTTTAACTGAAAAAAATATTTCTACACTTCAACATCCGCTGTACTCAACCAACTTTGCCCCTTGTGGCTTCTTCCTATTCCCAAAAAATTAAAAGTTTATTCAGATGAACCCATTTTCAAATGGTTGATGATGTAAAAATGAAAACGCCAGAACTTTTAAAAGGGCTGACTGAAAGTGATTGGCTACACTGTTTTCAAGAATGGTAGCGACGTATGCAACAGTGTATGTATTAATGCTGAAGGAAGATATTTTGAAGGTCATAATCATTAAATTTTAAAATTTTAAAATTAAATCACTTTTATTAAAAAAGTCTCGTTGTTTTATTGTCACACCTCGTATATACTATATACGTTTAACAAAGTACGACACTAAGTAATTTTCTTTGAATCATATTTATACGTTTATTCTGAAAATAGTTGAAACAACTATACTGTCTTCATTCCGCCATATTAGAAAATAAAGTTACGCAAATGAATATAATTCAATAGCTCGTTACTACTTTTATGATTTTGAAGCCGTACAAATTTAATATTTTATGTATAGGTAATTCGTAAGGGTGAGCACGAGAGCCATACACGTAGCACTCTTGAACTTTCTTTGAAATCAGTTAACCGTACGTGTCAATAACAACCCTTTTGTTTTAAACCTTTCTTTTATACGGACGTGTTTTGAAACAGTTACTATTACTTATACGTAAAAAATTTGTAAAAAAAAAAAAAAATAATAAAATAAAATAAGTACCTACATCGATTCATCAAGATACATATCGTTGTTGTAATAAAACAATACGTTTTGAAAAAACGTAGCTTGTCATAAAGTTACTTCACTCAAGAGACAAAAATAGTGATGAGTGTATAATTTTTTGAAGAGATTAGTTTATAAAAGTAAAACTTGAATTTCGCCATGAACAGTTATTATTGTGCGATCAGGATTAATTTTTGAGAGAATAATAAATGACACACAGCTAACCAATAGACAATAATGTGTCCGTAACGAGTTTAGTAAATTGAATTTCATTTGTCTTTTTTTTGTTGATAAATTACACTCTCACCATGTTATCTCTTCTTCAGTCTGTGTTCTATCAATCACTGAAAATGTACAAGTTTTCGGGGTTTTCCTTTATACTTTACTAATCTGATAAGTAACAAACGGGAAATGGATCGGTTTTATTGCACGCAGCATTTGAAATGACTGAAACTAATGTCTACGAATGCGATTATTTTAAATAAATTACGAAAACTGTAGATGGTATTAACGAAATCTGTCTGCGTGATAATATTTCGTAACTATTTAACTATACCCATTAACTTTCGTCAAATCAGATATTTTGAATTTATTATTACATTTTTTTTACATTTTACATTCTAGTATTTGAAAATTAAAGGTAAAACAAATATCATATCATAATATATTTAAAATTTGGTCAGAAGTATACACTTTTAGTCTGAGTAAAAAAAAAAATATAATCTTATTACAATGTTTAATTCTATTTAGATTGTTTTAGATGTAATCGTATTCAAATTTTAACTTTCTTATTCTTTATTCTAAAATAATCTTAAAAATTAATTTTTTTTAAAAATTTAAATAGATTTTCAATTGTTAATAACCAGTTGTGAAGAAAATGTTTCCATATTCAATAGTAATGCAAATGAATTGGTCTAAAACATTTACTGTTCAGCTTACTTATTTTATTATTACATATAATTATGATTATAGATATTTAAGTTTAATCTACATTTGTTTACGCTTTTTATTTCTTTATTTTTTAATCATATTAAACTATAGTTTTAATACACTGACGAATGGATTTTTATGTTATAGAACACAAGAAATGTATGATTTATTTATGTTTTAAAAAAAAATTTTAAAAATACATCAAATGTTATATTAATTAATCTAATCATAAAGTAAATTCAGTTTTTATAAAATTAACATTTTTGGCAGTTAAACTACACATTAGATTAATACTCGACTCTTGAAATTAGTATCTAAATAAGCGCAACGTTGCCAATTTACGCTACATATGTGAAATCTTTATTTAACTCACATAATATTCATGTACTATCGTTATGGAATCTTAAAAACGGGTAGTTGTGGAAATAAAATTATTATCATTGGCGAAAACAAAAATGACAGTAAAAATAAAATAATTTAATATACGTATAATAGATTTATTATTAAATAAATAATGTTTTTGACGAATTAAATTTTTGGAATCGACAAGCAGTCTCTGATAAAATTTAATTAATTTCAACCAATTTGAATTTTTAACATGATTCTATCTCATGAATTTGTAGAAGGTCTTTGATCGAAGTATATTATAATAGGTTTCGTTTACAGTAAGGTTAGGTTAAGATTTTCTATAAACACCACTATTTAAGAACCAAATAATGACAATATTACTCCGAAATCGATTAGATCAGATTATATGAAAAATGGGCATCGGTAAATAATATAATTTATTTCCATCATAATAATTAAAGAATAATTATCAAGTAATAATTTTAGTATTAACAATTAGAGAAATATTTTCAAAAAACAAATAAGTCAAATAATTTTTTAGATTTGTTTTATATACATTTATCACATAGGGCATAATAATAGATATATATTATACAAGTAGGTATATTAATTTATTATTCAATAAATATCAAAGCTTAAACACATGAAATGTCGTGTGATAATAGTTTGATTGAATCAATTGGAAATCAGAAAAGATATTTTGATGTGTTATTGCAAAAAAACACATCTGATTAGATATTAACGTCTGTCAAGTATACACGAAATGTTCATGAATTTCAAATAAAAAAACATTAAGGGTACAAATGGAATGAATGTGTATCTTTCTACATCAACAAGTTGATTTAAAGACTTTAAAACTATCGCATGCGTGTTGTACTGCTATTTTTAGTGCTTGAGTAAAAAATGAACACGCCATTGCATGATCATTGATGCATCGTGTTATTAGGTACTTGCAAACTAATTCACTTCACAGTAATAACTGTAAAGATTAATTCGTAAACATTCGTAATTTAAATATTAACGTCAAAATGTACCGAGCCGAGGGACTCTATATTTTTTCAAGCAGAACACTACTTTTATCATTTAAAAGATTCTCATTCCTAGTTAAGTTATATTATATTGTATTGAAACAAAATGCGGTTTTTAAAATATATAATTTCGGTGACATAGAATGTTGGGCGTAACAATAAAACGTGAGTATAAATTTATCTCTCTATAGGACTAGGCACCTGTATAATATTGTAGAGAAGTGGTGACTCGTGAAAAGGACTTTCTAGAACTGTAATTGTAATTATTACTAATCCACGAGTATGATATTGATTTGAAACGTTACAATTATCTACGATTACATTAATCGTAAATGTGTTTAATATTATCGAAAATTAAATTAACGTTACTGGTATAACATTATGATGAAAACATTGTCTAATCAAAGTTGAAAAATATTATTCAACAATGTGCCAGTATCGATAACCATTGACGATTTACCACGGAGCTCCGGTGCATTGCACTTGGTGCTTGGGCGACAGTCGCCCATCATAACTATGACCTAAATACATGGAATTTAAGTGGACTTCTGTAAAATATTTCACAACGTGTTATTATCGTGTAATGTTTTAGTTCAAATTCAAATTATTGACTTTTATTTATTTTAATTTGTAATTAGTTTTTACATAATATTATTCGGATTATAACACAACAAATTATTTAGTAAAAATAATTTTAAAAAAATCTAATTTGAAATTAATGTTTTAATTGGGGTTGAGCCCGTGTGTCATATATCAGTGGGGGTGATGGGTTTATTGCCCCTCCTTTGGATTTTTAGAAGTGATATAACCTAAAGGTAAAAATAATTATAAATTACCTATTGTCATGGTTTTTATAACGTATTATTTATAGGGTATTTTTTTTATCATCGTTTCTAAATAGTAGTGATAACGATACAGCATGCTATATTTGCCTTATCCGTGGTCCATAGAGTAATACGTTTTACTCTATATTACTCTATGTCATGGCCTTTAAATGGTATTCATATAATCATCTGTGAATCTGAATACGTCGAGTAAAAGAAAAAAAGAACATTTTTTTTATAAAAATGTTTCCATGTATAAAAACATTTTTCTTTTTGAATATTTATTTGTAATTTTTTATTCTGATAATTTTCCATTTTTTTTATTGATGTACTAATCAGAATTACATTTGTGAAAAATAAGTATAAGTATTTATAGTTTGTTGTAAAATGTTTATTTCAGAAAATTTAAGTAAATCACTATTAATTTAATTCTACATCCATTCCATCATGAAAATGTTGAAACTGTTGACTTATTTACATTTTGAGGTTTGACTCCCCCCCACTATTTGACTGAGATTCAGCTATGTCTCTGGGTTGAACAAATAACTTTGTATCATAATTTGTGTTCTATACTTTCTATAAAATCTGTACCAACTTTTTAACTCTCCTCCCACTTTCATAGTCTACGAGTCGTCATGATTAGTGACAGTAATGTCACTACTCACACTCATAATATAGAGGCGGGTCCTGTTGAAAATGAACACTGTTAAATACTGTTTGTTATACCGTCATTCACACGATAATCGAAAAGTTTCATACGTAAATGTTTGAAAACTTCTATTAAAATATAATTGTCGCATAAACATAGTGAAATTATGTTGATTAATAGGATTACGGATCAGATAACATGCCATTATCGGTGGAAGATGTGACAACACAAAGTAATTTTAGCTCAAATAATCGTATAAAAAGAAGTCTGTCAATGGAAAACAGCGATAATATCATACAAAAGATTGTACAACAGTTCTTCAATGTACAAAAAGGTGAGTATTATTTTTATTGGCTTTATTTTTGGATTTTATTTAAATTACAGTTTAATATTTTCGTTGAACTAATTATTGTTATTTCAGAGGAGAAAAACCCAATCAATGACGCTGAAAAAACATTATTAGACTTTGATAACCCAGTGGATTTCCATTATACATGATGTATTGACTACATTAGTCTGTTTTTGTATCAGAAATATAAAAATATGCGATGAATCAAATTTGTTTGGTATTTTTGTTTTCTAAATATCACACGGCGTCTTGTATAGGCAATTTCAATGTGTGCATGTGTGTATTACAGGCAAAATCATCGCATTATCGAAACGTGTTTGTAATACAATATATTTTTTTATACCATTGTATTTCAGATAATAATAATATTTAAAAATATTATCACACAATCTATATATATATATATATAATCCGAATACCACTTAGTCACTGATCACTGTTACGCAACGTACGAACTTGAAATTTGGAATATAGGTTCTTCTCATATTTTCACTGTGCAGTAACAAAGGATTTTCAAAAATGTTGCGTTTTAGTGGAGTAATTAACAATTATAATTATTCACCGCCAATACGTATTGTGCGACACGGCGGCCCGTGGTTTTCTATAACTATCTGCAATTACTTGTCCTTTTTGTCCGTCGTGTAGATGAGAATCGTTTTGAGAAGTTTATCGATAAAAATCTCATGCATCGCGCGCGTACACCAATATATACTTAATATTATATACCAATATAATATTATACTCCTACTAGCTGAATTACCCGGCTTCGCCCGTGTATATTTTTGTTTTTTTCACATTGAAAATATTATTTTAGAATATCATGGGTAATAATGTTGAGTGCAATATATTTTTTATGCTTAGTAAATCGTTTTTGATTTTTTTTTTTTTACAATTATCCGGCTTCATTCGTGTGTGTTTTTTTTTCATATTTACAATATTATTTTAGAATTTATCAAGGGTAACATTGCTGTTCGCAAAATAGTCTTTTTGTGCAAAGCCGTTTCGCATTTTTTATAATACTTCCTTGTATACAATTTTGTCGGTTCGGGTAATTC
This sequence comes from Therioaphis trifolii, assembly GCA_027580255.1. Classification (NCBI taxonomy): domain Eukaryota; kingdom Metazoa; phylum Arthropoda; class Insecta; order Hemiptera; family Aphididae; genus Therioaphis; species Therioaphis trifolii. Next base: position 148,644,772 of record CM050404.1, on the reverse strand, counting down.
AGCTAGTACAAATATAAAACTGGGATTGAATGTTGTAAATCAAAATATTTTATTTAAATACATTATATATATTTATACATCACAAAAGTTTAATTATCGTCGAATAACAATAAACATATTGAACAATATCGGATAAAATTTAATAATAGATAATAATAAAAGAATATAAGATTTAAACAATTATTAATAAATGTAATGCAAGATACGTAATATAAGATCAAATCAAATATAATGACGACGAATCAGTATAAATAACATCGTATCATCATTATGTACAGGTGGGTACATTTAAAAAATATAGAAAAACGAAGTAAGAAAAACATATTTGCATTTTGTCAAATATAAGCCCGTTATAATAAGTACAAATTACACATCTATATCACACAGTTAACTTTAAAAAGGAAAGAATCTGAATAATTGGAACAAATCTAAACAATTTAATTTAGACAATAGGCAACAATAATATAATAATAATGATAATAAAATAGCAATTAAGTGTATTATATACTATAAAAAACCAAAATAATACCTTGCAAAATGGTAAAAAATAATCACAGCTTCTGTTTTCTTTTCGTGTCCTTGTTTGACTTATCACCACCATCTACACTTTCGTTAGATTTGAGTTCTTTGTAGTGAATCTAAACAAAATGTGTTAATCAATTTTCACTGACATTTTGTGAATAGAAAACTTACTATTTTAATTTGTTTTACATGGGTCAGTTACGTACAACAGTTGCCAAACATTGGTATTTATAAATTTAATATTAGAAAAACTATTTGCAATTTTATTTATAATTACGCGGAACATTTATTTTAAATCAAAGAGAAGAATAATTTTTAATTAAAAAAAAAATAAAAAATATGCTTGAATTTCATGGTAATACATTAATGATTTTCACAAATTTTTTTTTTAAAGATTTTTTACAAATGAGTTTAAAATTCTATCTATCAGCTTCATAAGAGGGCAAAGGATCCAATGATTAGGACACGCGATGCGGAGAAGCGATGATGATATAAGTAGAACAATCCTGAACTAGAAACCAATGAGAAAGAGACCTTGAGGGAGACACGGAAAAAGGTGGATGGATGTTTGGGAAGAAGACCTTGAAAGATCGGGAGTTCAGGAATGAAGGGAAATAGTCCACGACCGTGAAAAATGGAGTGATATTGTGATGGAGGCCAAAACTCATAGAGAGTAGAGTTGTGCCAGAGGAAGCAAATGAAAAAGAAGTTTACAAATAGTAAAATAAAATAATATTTGAGGAGAAAATTAATAATTCAAATAGAAACTTAAAGCAAAAACATATCATTAAATGGACATTTTGTTTTTTTACATAACATGAAGTTATTCGAATAAACTGTAAATTAATTTGAAAAAATTATCATAAAAATGCGTTGAGACTGAAAGTAATAATTAATATAATAATTAAATATTTTAGATGTAGACAGTAAATACTAATGAACGCAGAGCAATTTCAAACGATAGAAAAATTTTAGTATGTAAACGTATATATTATATACAATAGAGTAATAAATAAAAAAAAAAAAAATAAGTACCTTCCACATATGATACCCGTTAACATTTTCGACTGATTTACTTTTTATTTTTAGCTTCTTTATATAACAGACGCTATATAAAAGATATATAAATATTATCTTATTAATAAAATGTATCAAATCTTAAATTAATATTTATGAATTTAAAGTCTTTAAATATTATAGTGCACATGATATAAAGTGTTCGAGTTAAATATAAACAAGGTGATTTTTTGTAGCATGCTCATTGCTTACTTCGTTTTAATATATATATATATTGCATACATTTGAATTTTTTTTTTATGTATAATTTATAAACTTCATTTTGATGAAACATAACTAATGGTAACGACTTTTTTTAACTTAATATTCTGAAAAAGAATACATGCTTTTATTCTTTTTTTTTTTTTGATAACGTTGAAACTTTAATTTTTAATTTTTCACTTGTAGGAGAAAATAAGCATTTAAAGTTAAAGTAGCAAAGTATCAAAGTAAATATTTGTAGAATAATTTTGCTTTTCTAAAACCTAAATATTTCTATCCTTTGAACAATTGATCTATTAATTGAAATAAAAATATTTACATTTAAAAATAAATACTTTCATTTAGTATATCAAATTGTAAGAAGCAGTTGCAACTTGAGAAAATAACATTTGAAAAGTCGCTGACAAAAAAAAAAAAAAAAATTAAAATTTGTACACCACACTAGGTTAAAAATGGAGCTAGAATGTATACAAAATCACCCTGTTTTAATATATATTTATATTATTTATACTTTTATTACATTTTTTTTGCATTATGTCTGCTTTTTTTAACTTCAAATATTTATTTTAATTTATTCAAATTTTTTCAATCATAAAATTGTTAAGAATCATTTAATATTTTCACTAATATTATTCATGTGTACAAGTATAAGTATTTGTATAAGGTATGTAAAATAAAGACACGCATTGTAAACTGATGCGTGTGAGACTAAAAGGCGAGTGAGATTCTCCTCCCCATACGACTGATCTTAAGAATATGATGAATAAACCATTTTTTTGACCGGACGATCAGCTCGTTTGTGAATAGACACCTACGTAGCAGGCTGTCTCTAGACAGAGCATTCCTATTACACAACCTTCCGATCCTTTTCTAAAATCAATTAAGATTTCAGAAATAAAGAGTACATTTCGTAAAGTAATATTGTTTCGTTAATTTTATTTGTTCCGTAGTCGTCAAGTTTGACTTTATAATGAGATATTCATTTTTTTAAAAATTTTTTCGATAAAAAAAAAATCGAGTGAAGTTCAGTTAATTTAAATTGAACCAGGTGTTTAAAGTAACGTGCATTTAAATTATTTTTTTCAGGGACTATTTTTGTAGATTTAAAAAAGAAATTATAAAAATATAAAAATATAACTCTTTTTTTATACAATGCACTATGTTTTGTGCAATTGTGTTGTTTTCATTTTTAAAATTTTCTTACAACATTTACCTTTTCTTCATTGTCGGGTACTCTAGAAATTAGATCCAAAACCTCATTGTTCTCTATACTGTGAGGCCGAAGTATTTTCCTGGTAAACTTGTTGATGCCCCAACCCATGATGAGATACCGAATGGGAATATAATACAAGACTAGTGTAGCGGCGATCAGCAACACGATGGCCATGTACGTTAAGAACGGTACCGAAAAGTTTAATAGGCTATATAAAGTAACAAAGAATATTAAGTCCGTGTTTTTTAAAAACAAAAAAAAAAAAAAACATAAAAAATACTACCTACTTTTTGATTTTTTCGCCGAACGACGCTATTTCTCCAATCGTGTTCTGAACCAATTGCGTGACTTCTTGCACAGCGGCTACCCGTTCTTTCAGCGATTTTTTTTCTTCCTGTGGACATTTTTCACGGTGGTTCGTTTTAATAAAACTCGAATCGACTAGAACTTAGCTCATACCTTGGTTTTATCGTCGTCCTGGTCGTCGATATGGTCGTCTTGCTGATCGTCCTCGTCGGTCTGCTGTTCGTCGTCATCATCGCTTATTTTAACTGCGCCCCAATAGTGTGCTACATAGTATTTCAAAAACACCAATAACAAAGCTATAGGCGCCATGTAGGGTTCGAAAAATTGACAAGCGATCACGAACGAAATCAATACGATTATTGTGTGCATAGGTGATTCCCATTCTACCCAGTACCTGAAATCATTTAATCGAAATAAAAAAAAAATCATAAATTTTCTTTGAAAGCGTATTAAATCATTCCAATTAATAGGCACGTGTAGCGTGTTTGAATAATATTAAATAGTCATGGGGTCGATCAATAAAAACATTTTACGGTATTTTGATGAATACGTTTTATGACTGTTTAAAGTGTACGTAAATGTAAATAATATCGTAATGACCACCTGTATGATATTATTTCAATTAAATTCGAAATAAATGAAATCGCATTTGAATTAAATCGTATTCGAATAGTACTAAATAAGATGTTGATGTTGATTACATTGCAATTTTTTTTCTTGTTTTAGACGATGTTTTTTTTCAATCTTAAAACGTATTCTGATAACTTATAATTATACAAAAATTCAAAATTAAAATTGAATATTTAAATATTCAATTTTAATTTTGAATTTTTTATACTTTTTATTTTGCAGGGTTAACAAATAACATATCAAACTGTTTGCAATTAATTTAGAGAAAAGTTAATTTTTTTTATAATGTTTTCATACATATTTCTCGAATCGAGTTAAAACTACGATTTATTTATATTTTTTAAAACATCAATAGAATGATTCGTCAAATACCGCAAAAACAACAACGCAGATGACTAAGTAAATTTCAATTATACAATTTCTTTTATCTTCAGGAATATATTTTTTGATGTTAATTGCGATGTCAAGTTCTAACAAATCACGAGTTCAATTTTCCATCGAGATTTGTTTGTAGTTTTTCTGATTCAGTATCTACGAGTGTATTTTTTAATTTTGTCATTTAATATTTTAGGACTTTTTTTTATCTTCTAAGTCATTTTTTTTTTGTGTCTGCTCGTCACAAATGCAATTTTTTTAGGATATTCGTACATATTTTTTGGGCTTCAATAGAAAACCTATTAATGAGATGAGTGTATGTTACAATATTTTCAAAAATCGTTTTTTTTATATAAATTGATAAAACTCATTGTCATCAATATGTTGTGGTCCATATATTTTTTAAATTAATTTTATCACTATTTGTTTCAAATTAAAATTAAAATTTTTAAAAATGACCACTTCTCGAATAAAAACCAAAAAAAAAAATTCAAATCTGCTGAGACAACAGCGCAGGGCAAAACCAAACACATAACATTGGTTTTTTTCTATGATCTATCTCGTAGCTATTGGTACTAAACGTGCACATACACCGATCTCGATGAACTGTTATCAGTTATTTTCCTCTCCCGGACATTTTTTTTTTTTTTGTAACATACACCGATTTCGATGAACTTTTATCAGTTATTTTCCTCTCCAGGACATTTTAATTTTTTTTCTGTGACATAAATACCTATCTCTTTGATATAAATTATTTATTACACCTTGAGCCCTAATAATACGATAAACGTATGATGAATAAAAGTAAAAAAATAAACTCGTAGCGATAGAAAATACTTTAAAACATCAGAACGAAAACCGATGCTATCTCAGTGCACCATTATTAAATAATAAGTATTAATAAAACAGTTGTATACTTAGAAAAATTAGTAAGTAGTTGGGTTATCCAAACAATTGGTGTTTAGTTCGCGAGGTCACGATATCGCATACGGTCAAATAACATCGATATCTGTGTGTTGTGCTGTTTGTTATTTATATGATTTTATACGTTCGGGTTGTGTAAAGAATAAGCTAAACGATAGTTTCGACAATATTGTTTTTAAACTATACGATAAGAAGACGGGTGCAACTACGCGGAAAACGATTGAGAACGGTTCAAAGCGAATCGAACTCTAAGGACGCTTCTTGCCACGTTCGGATGTCCAAAGTAAATAATTGTAACGGAAACGAAAGAAGAGAAAAGCTTTTATTACCGGGCACGGTAAATACGTGACGAAATCATCAACACGAATTGGGTAAGTGTCCTGAAATAAAAGAATTGTTCCTCGTTTGAAATGTACGGACAGCCGGAAACACACAACTCAAATGCTTTTCACAAATCCATCATCGTTACAGTCACTTTATATAACTTCTGGAATTAACGCGAAAAAGTTGGACGTCCGATTGTCTTATTTAAACAATGTTTGAGTGCAAATCGTTTTTTAATACGAAAGGAAATTTAATTTTGATAAAAGATTTAACAGTTTATTATCTATCGATTAACCAATTTTAAGTGTTTTATTAAAAAAAAAAAATCACGAAACTAATATATTTTTAAATACATCAAAAGAGTCAGTCAACTATTTGCAAATTAAAGGCTAATAAAATCCACTGACGTATGACACTGACATATTAATTTCGATTTAAACCATAATTTTAGAATACAAAATATTTTGAATTAAAAAGTTTTTAAGATAAATTGAGATGAAGAAATATGGTTGTTTTTTTTTTATTTCTTATGTATTTAAAAACGATTTGATAAAATCAAAACGAGTTGAAAAATACTTAAGATCATCTTTATTCAGCCTTGCTCAAGTGATGCTTTATCTTAAATAATAATATTATTTTAGCATATGAAAACCTCAAACAAAAAGAATTCAACAAAAGTATATTCTTGACTAATATTACGAAACTGTTTGAACATTTAACTGAGAATATAATTTTCCGAATCAATATATTTTTTGTTCGCATAAACTTTATTTAATTTTATTTAAAAATGAAAAAATAAAATAACAATAATCAAGTATAATATCGACTTTTTTGTTCTAGTTTTTTCAGTTTTGTTAATTTAATCTACTTGGTTTTCGTTAAAATATTTTGATAGAATGCCAAAATATACGAACAAAATTGCTTGTAGAGTATTATTAAAAAAAATTAAAATCATAAACTAAATGTTTTTGGTTCGAAAATGTCCGTTCATAATCATGAATATTAATTTCCACTACACAAGAACACAGTTAAAAGAGTACTGTATTTCTACAATCATATGTTCCAATATTTACTCAAAATATTTTCCAATATCGATAATCCACAAAATGAGCTGCTTGAGTCTCATGACATTTTTGATCAGCGTTTGTCTTTTAAACTTGATTTCTTGCTGCATGTATTTCTCCTCCTTTGGATTCAATGTCCTGATGAACGCTCGTATCTAAACTTAACGAATAAGGAAATTATACTAAGCTACATCAGGAATATTTTGTCATTAATTCAGCAAAGATACCGGATTCCAAATGAGCCGCATCTCCAACAGGATTTTCGGACTGTTTCCTTTCGCACGGCTCGACAACTTTTTATCCTTAAGAGAATACCATTTTTGCACGCCATTATTAACAGAGAGCAACGGTATAGCCACTTTTCCCAAGAACTCGACTTTGTAGTCGGGATCTTCGTCAAATACAGTCACTTCAAGAACAGAATTGATATCTTTGACGTTGCTAGAATAGACAGATAAAACTCTTGATTTTGTGTTTAATTAAAAGCATTCGATTTTTTTTATTTCAATAGAGCTATAAACAAATAATTGCAATTGAATAATTAGCTATTGGTAACGATTAATGTGGTAATATTATTTTTTCGACTTATTTTTTTTTATTAGATATTAAATTTTAATATATCCTCTTAATTAGGCGATTGAAAAAAATGATATAATTATTTATTACGTGTATATATAATATGAAAAAATATCGAAAAGGAACCGTTAAAAAAATATGTATCGAAAAATAGAAAATCTAGTGTTTGACCACTGAAGATTTAAAAGTTTTTTTTACTAACGAATGCGATTATTTATTTAAAAACACGAATTCGATGAGAAAAAAAGCATCTGTGATTTATTAAACCAATGAGATTAAGTAACCTATAAACGAGAGTGTAATCGCACGGAGTAATGTAAAATGAGATCGTAAAGTACATGAAAAGTTGGTACTGGTAGTTAACGTACAACTTTTCAGCACCATTTCTCATAGTTACAAACATAGTTAATACATTATGTATCGTATGCGTAAAATTATTTGAACATTTTTATCGAACATTTTAGACGCATGTTTAATGGATATTGTATATATCTTATTATGTAAGTTTAAAAATTTTAAATAAACATAACCAATCGAGAACAACAATAAATAATGAACTTTTAAAATAAAGCAAATTTTTTTAAATGTTCAATGAATAATTGTTCATGTTCATAAAATGTTGTTCACGTGCAGTACAAATTATAAAAACAGCAGTTTTTCAATGTCAAGATCAGGAAAAACTAAAATTACTCTTTTTTAAATAATGATTCTGTACTATTGATTTCTAATAAATAAACATTTACGTATGGCATAAATAATAACGTGAAAAAGATGATTTTTCTTCGATTGATTCATAGAGGATATCAAAATAGTAAGGTGATGTTATTGGCCTAAGTACATTATTTGTCAATTTTATTTTTATTTAATTTTAAATTTGGATAAAGTGTACGACAGTACGTGTAATAATGTTTAAAGAAAGAATGACACGAGACAATTTTAGAAAAGAAGTCTAATTATTAGTATCGACTTTTCATAAATTGTATTGCTGTGGGTATAACTTTTTATTAATAACGTTTAATTATTGATTAATTTTAATTTCGACTATTTTGTAGAAAAAAAAAGAACGCATTAACGTAAATAATATACGTTAAAATTTCTCTCGTATTTCGTATAAAATTAATTTATTCCATAATAATGATAAATAATACTTCAAGAACCGAGGTTTTTTTCGATTTTTTTTTTAGTTCGGATAGTATTTGTTCTACAGTGATCTTTCCACGTCGTTCGATGTTCATTCATGTGTTCATATCAGGTCAAGTTACTCAATTTATCATGGAACTGATATACACGTTGTCATACATAAAACCCGTATCGTTTGTTAGTACATGACATTAACATGGTTTACAGATACACGATTAAAAAATTAAAAAACAAAAACACTGGTGGTTATCCAGAGTGATTTACACCAATCACTAATGCCTTGCTTCGTGTCCGACAAGTCTTGCATCAGTTCACTGTCGGCTTTAGACGAAGTATTTATTTTCATTGTTTTAATTTGCCGGGCGTAATTTTGATTCACGAAAATTAAAAACGTATGACTAAGACAATGTACACGAAGTAAACTATGTTATTTCAAAAGTAATTGCTAATCATTCAAATGTTTAATCTAGTTTTAACCTTACGATTGGCCTAGTATTTTTAAGGAGATTATAAAAACAATTTACAACTATTATACATAATATTAGACACGAAAAGCAACAGAACAACAAACGAATAAAATCTAATGGTAATAATTGTTGTCAGATAATTGTAATATAACTATGAATATCGTTCACTCACTACTCTTATTTATGCAGCATGTCAACATTTTATCAACATTTATCACTGAATATCACAGTATATTTGTTTAGCTATTGTACACAAGTACGAAAATGGTTAATTTAAAAAAGAACACGGTAAAATTATTATTATCAGAAACGAGTAGACATTTAACATTTTTGGTTTAGAAACAAACAAAATGATTCATAACACTGTTTGCCACCAATAACATTGATTCATGTTAATTAGTTATTTTACATATCGCAATATGTTTTTACAATTTACGTTTCACATCATTTACGTAAAGATTAAGTCAATAATGTGCACAGTTATGTTTTTAATATGATGACGGTCAACAATATATTAGATAATGTTGCTGAACTTATTTTAAGGAATCAAATCATCATTTACACACGTCAGTATGAAATCGGAATGTGTTTTATTTCAATATACGCGTAGTTGTTGGAATGTCTTCATTAACCTATAAACTGTTCAAGATTATAAAATTATATTTTTGAATGAAACGTTTGACGGACTTTATGCGAGTAACTGTAGAATACAATTACAAACACTACGCAATCGTGAAAAAGAACAGAGTAAAAGAAATGAGACGAAATTCATCCTCGAATACAAAAAAAAAAAAAACTCGTTAAGTTTTTGTTATGCTATTATGCTGAGTAGAGCTATGAAAATTAGACAAGATGTTTGTTGATTGTACAAATAATGCCAATTTTTTTTTTAAGTTGCACACTGCCGAGAACCGTGAAAAATATAATATGATATTTTAAAATAAATATTTATGGAAGCGTTTCAAGTTTTCTAAAAAAAATTGTTGAATTAATTTACATTTTAAAATGCGTCTAAAAAAAAAAACCAAACTGACATTTACTCGTCGCTCTTTGAATTGCACTGTGTTCGGATTTAATTTCGTGTTTAGTGAACCGATGGTATTTATTGATTTGGCAATTTTGTTTCAAATAATTTCGCCGAGCAGTTAAACTGTTCTATACGTTTTTCCAAGAATATTTAATTGATTCTAGCCAAACAAAAATTATGAAATTGGAATTTTTATGAGAAAATTTCTGCAAGCATGGGCTATATAAAAGTACTCATTTTACTTGGTTTAACTCGACGGAAGAATGAAAATTGTTTCAAATAAAATCGATTACACCAACTGACTTATTCAACCATTTGTACTTAAATTTTCGGTAGTATTAAGTTTTTAAAACCTATTGAAACTATTTCGGAAAAATAGAAATTGACATCATTGTAAAAGAATATGTTTTACTCCTCTTAGAATCTAAAACGATCTTTGTATGGTGACGTAAATTAACTTTCAAAACTTTATAGGGGCCGAATAAAAATTTTGGACTGCTTCGCTATCACATGATAATAATCTATCACGTGGTAATAGATATATACAAAAACTACACACCATTGTAAATTTAAAATCATAACATTTTATACTTTATTAAAAATCTAAAAAAAAAAAATCGAATGTAGCTTTAGTAAATTATGTATTTATAAAGTAATTAATATTTATTATAATCATTACAATTTAAGCGATTGAATTTATTCTTGGTTAAGGAAACAAGTGTATTTGTAAGGGGTTGTATCTTAAATTTTACATCACTGCAATTATTAATTTATAACATTGTGTAAGTAAAGTTCAGAGCAGATTGGTAAGACATTTTTCTCAGAAAATACAAAATATATACACTAGCCTACACTTTTTATCATTTAAATTACCAGGTGTTTTATTAATTTAACGTTATACTTGTGTTTACATTTCAGTACAGAAAAAAAAATTTCAAATTTTTGATAGTATTAAAAAAGGAAAGCAAGACAATAAAGATGACGTTTTGTAACTATGACTTAAATTTTGCAAATAAAACTAAAATATCAAGGAAATCAAATAACATTAATTATACATAAACTAGTGCACGTTTTGGTTTTATTTCATGTTGTTTTCTTTTTTTAGACTCTGAGCAAAGCAAAAAACGAATTGATTTAATAACTATAGTTTAATTTTTATGTATGTGAACAAATTTTTGAATAAGTGAAATTGGCCATACAATTTATAAATACAAAAAAATTATCAAAAACTATAATAGTTTTCTACGCAAGAAGATTTACATATAATAAAAAGTTTTATTTTTCTAAAAGTTTATGTGGGGTCAAAATCCATTCTATTTATTTTTTAATAATCATTTTGCCTTTTTTCACTCACTGAATGTTTCATAAATATTATTAAACCATCGTCTTCGATTATCATCACATCAACTGGATACCGTATTTTTAGAATTTAAAATGTAATACATTTTAATAGCTGAATTGGCCGTCGTCGCCGGATCAAAATAATGTTGATATGTAATTTATGATGAATAATATTAATAATAATAGTCATGCATTCTCGATAAACTATCTAATGCTGTTTTGATCTTTTAAAATGAGAATTTTGAGGAATCCTTTCTACGTAAATTTCAAATCTCTAGACCCAGTGGTTTAAGCTATGAGTTAATCAATGTATCGACATTTTGCCACTTTGTTCAATATTTTTAGGGACGGAATTTTGAAAAATCCTTTCATAGTACTCGTTCACGTTGTATAAGAAACCACAATGCAAAACATCAAGTCTATAGACCCAGAGGTTGTGTATTTATAAATTATTTTATCCTTTATACGAGTATATATCATAGATTATGTGAATATGATATCTCCAAGTTTAAAACTTGCCTATTAATTATTTATGCAGAATGTGAAAGTATTATGCGGTCGAACATTTCATATAACTATTACAGGTAGTATCAATGACGTATAAAAAATAAAAACGATGAATTTCTTCGACTTGCTTTAAGTTTATTTGTTTGACAAAAGAGACATTTTTTAAACAAAAGGATTCAAACAAGTTGGTCTATCTCTTTACAAAGTTTTATTATGATTGGATGGGCCAATTTTTTTTTTTAGTTAATATTTTAAGTTGAAAATAGATGTAAAAACAGTCGATTCCATAAAAATTGTATAATAATTTAGTTAAATGTTTATAAAAAAATCTCGAGTCAAAATTTTTGAAATTTTTTCTGTATTGTTATTCAAGTTAATGAGTAAGGTCATATTAATTTTTTTAAACTTTTTGTCAAATATTAAAAATTTAATAAAAATACATTTAAAAAACAAGTTATTTTCAAAGTTCTATTTTCACACCAAAAGTTGTAGAACTTTTGTGAAATTTTAGTAAAGTGAATAAATATATGCCATTAATATTTATTTTGATTTTTATTTAGATGAATCGACAATCTATTACATATAGTGCTAATAAAAAGACGAGTGGAGTGTACATAGTGAATGATATGAGTTAGAATTGAAGTCGTTATCCATTGATAACGTACCGGCGTGTTTTAGCGCCATTAATATGGCGTGATAATTTCAAGTTTCTAGCAACATTACTTTTGATGTTATGACTAAATTTAATAACTAAAATTGATTTAATGAAAGTGTTGCCCTCGGCAAATTTTACTGTTTTTACTTGGGTTTTCAGCAGTTTTTCCTCGCGTCTGGAAAAGCCATTTAGAGGAAAGGAAAATAGTTATTCAAAATACTATCCATATGCGATTTTTGACTCTTATGTGGTGTAGCTTGATGAAACTTTTAGACAAAGTTAAGAATACAAAAAAGCGTCTCCAGAAAAAAAAAGGAAAAACATGAACATTATTTTGAAACCAATAGATCTTTCGATTACCTAATATTTAAAATATAGTATCAATTACCGTGCGAGATCAATCAGAACCTTTACATTATTATCGAACTACAATAGGATTTTTAGAGAAAAATCGGGGTGTTGTACATTAATATCTGAGTCTTAATCTTAATACATGTACGTATAACTTTGACTAATCTTGTTTTTCGAAGGATTTATTCAGACACATATTGAAATTAAATCTGAAAATTTGACATAATTTTACTCATGTACGTACTTTAGTAACAATACTGAAAAATATTTTGAATCGTTGGTTTGGATTTTTTAAAAGGCGATCTAAGTTTAAATTTTAATACCAGTAATAATTTTTCTAATGCTTTGCTCAGAATTGTTTTACTAAATAAATGATTTGTCGTTTTTTTTTTTTTTTTTTTTTGAAAATCCAATACACTAATTATTAATATTTTTCCCACGGATCGAAGAATACCCATCACCGATATTCCCTACGAAGAGACTGTTTACAGTATTTTCAGCACACACCTCATCCAATATCATCGATTATAATCAATTGGTGTGGGCTACTAACATTCTAGTGTCAGGCAAATAAACTAAGGTGATATAAAGTTAGTTTTATTCGACGTAATATGTTTGTAAAATTCTACGATAGAAGAATAAAATTCGGTATCTAAAAATCGAATTCGTTTCCAATATTATACTGTATAATATTTATGGTTTACGCCATGAAGTTTGTGACGTGTAATAAGAAGCTTTATACCTAATTAAACCAAGTTTACTGTCGAGACAAAAGCTATAAATTTCGAATATTCAAACGCTGTCGGATATAATGATCACCCGACATATTTATTTAAAACGATATGAATTAAATTTATCGAAGGATACTACCCTGACATGTACCCTCACTGGAATACACGCCGTCACGTTTCACGTAATACGCTTTGTGAAAAAAGCTCATTCGGGCTCACAGGGATTAAGAGTGTGCTAAACAGAGTTTTTACTCGTGAACGTTTCACTAAAACATTGTCACGGGCTATAATTTTTCTCTGTGGATTTTGAACATTTTTAGTTTGTCTTAAACACACATGTTCACGCAAAAAGTTACGAACATTAGAGGTCTCAAAACGATGGACTTTGAAAAATAAGACGAGGCGGTGATTACCGGCGATACACCTACACGTTGCTTTGTGATCAAGAGAGGGCATCGTGTAATTATTATGATACCTGTCAGACACGTCAAATGATATATTTATAAGAGTAAAAAAAAAAAAAACATTAATAGTAATAATTTTTGGCTACATGTCAAAACCACACTGGGTCAATGTTCTCTACGTACGCTCCTACGGTCGTTAAAATCGAAAAACTCCGACGACTAATGATTGTTGTGGAAAATCACGTCGGGTTCATAACAGTGGAAAACCGATATTTTTTTTCAGACTTAGTTCAAGACCCAACTTAAGTGATACTGCTGGTTAGTGTTGCGATTGTGTTTCAGCTGTTTCAGTGTAAAAATCATCTATGTTTAAATATCCGGTCAATTAAAGACTTATCGCGATAAAAATGTACGTAATAGAATATTCGTATGAGCATGTTAAAGACTTTGGAGTATATTTTGGTTTAGTTTCAAAATCAAGTTACATTTCTTTATATCGAAAATGTAATAAATAATATATCGCAACACGCTATATAGTAATATCGGTTTCTATACTCGTTTTATTTTTAATCAGTAAGTATGTTTGGGTTTAATGGCTTAAATCGTATTTTCAATCAGTATTTTGTTGTTTTTGCCAAATGTATCAGCAGTTACCTAAGCCATCGTCCAAGTCGTAGACTATTATTTTCCGAAAAATATTTTGAAATCAAGGTAAGTAGATAATATTATCATTATTTATATTTGTATTTCACATGGTTTTTATTGTTCATGATAAATGAATAAAATATTAATTTCATAAGTTCACATAATTAATTATATAACTACGCAAAAGCACTACTTGTTATTTGAATTTAAATATTTCATTAATAAAAATGCCAAATACCGATTATAACGATAAAATGAAAAAAAAAATGAATTGAAAATGGAAAATATGCACATTTACTGGAAGAAAAAAATAGTTTGTAAATAATGTGTTTAATTGAAAATTCATTAGAAATATTACTAGTTGATACTATTTGATCGAGTTTTTACTATTGATACGTACGCTATATGAATTATTCTCTAAAATCAAAATTAAAATTTTTTTGTTTCCCTTGTGATTAAAAAAAGAAATTATTTAAGTTTTTTGCGATCTAATCATTCGATGTTCTTCCTGCTACCAATAATAAAATGTAAGAATAGAGATGAATACAAATGCGTTCGACTGTGAGATCAGAGTTTTTTTTCTCGAAGTTATTAGTTTCATCCCACGTTCTTGTGAGGCTAAAAAATAAAGGTCACCGAATGAGATGTTTTTATCTTGGACAGGTTAAAGTACCCGTTCCGATGAGTGATATTTCCGAGATTCGAACATGGTCAGATAAGTAATACCGCGTATAATCGAGAACAGTCAGACATTTTGGCGTAAACCCATTTAGTGAGAAGTCATTCTGACGTGAAATTCTTCGATTTTGACTCGGACACTTTACCGTATTAAATATTGATGTTTTTCCAATTCCGAGAAAATACGGAGTACGTTCTTCAAATGTTCTGTATAAACTAATAAAATTTGAAAATAAAACTAGTTCTATTACATGAAGTTAATGAAATCATCAGTCTTCTTTTATCCATTAAATGTTTAATTTTGAATTTTATGACACAATAGTCTGTCTCAATAAATGGTTCATAAAATAAGCCTATAGTGATTTTATCTCAAGCATCGTAAATTTAAAATCATAACTTTTTATCATTATTAAATAATTGATAAATTATACTATTAAATGAATCAAGGTGATTTGTTTCATTTTAAGAGCTACAATTATTATAATATAACTAGTGAAATATTGAATTTAGTGGGCATATAGTGTGACATCATATGGTATATCATGTGACACGTTGAATCAACATCATCGAACTTTATGTGGTCGCTTTTAATCAGCTATCGAAAGCGTTGAAAAATTTCAATAGTATTATGTTTATGACTATTTCATGTATTAATAAGGGTCAAAACATTCAGCCGATTTTCTTAAGTATGCAAAATAATATAAATTAATTTTATAAAATGAAAAATGTACACTTTTTTTTTTTAGTTAAAAAAGTAAGACATAAATTATCAATTATCACACGAAATAAACGTGTTAAAATTTTTATGTGTGAAAATCGCAAACATTTGTTTGGTAAATTGTTCAGAAAAATCGATGAAATGTTAAAAAAAGCATAGAAATACACGTGAGGAAATTTTTAGTTGTATGCTCTAACCTTTTGAGTATGGAAAAATATGTAAAACCAAAATTTACATACGTGAGGGTAAGACGTGATACATGATACATTTTTATACACAAAGTTAAAAAAAAAAAAAACATTAAGTTTACAGACCTGGATTATCATCACGAATGTTATTTTAAATAACCCTGGCTTTTAAATTCCTAATGTTCATGGATATGTATATATATTTTGACGATACTCACGATTTAACGATTAACTTCAATATATTTTTTTTTTTTTTGAGATTATGATATATAATAAATAGTTGAGAAGATAAATAAAAATTTAGAAATATGAAATTCTGGGAATCGACATTTACGTTCGTTCAGTATTGAAAAATAATTCAAATAATATTTTAAATATAAAAATTGATTTGAAAAAATAAAAAACCATATCAATATACTTTAGATAATAATAATTACCAGGAAACCAGATATAATTCTAGTGGGATATAAGTATGATTTCACTATTTTTCATTTCAACAATGTTAAAAATTAAAACTGTTACTCTTTAAAACCATATTTCTTTTTCAAAGAAACGTGTGCAACAATATCAATATTTTTCGATTTCTTTTTTCATGAATCACAAAAAAAAAAAAAATAATAAAAATCATGCACCTATAGTCGTGGTTATCTATATTTTTTATATGATTCTTGTGTGATACAATGTGATACGGTCCCTCACATGGAAAATATTGCTCCCATTATATTTCTTCTGTTATTCATACGAATTATTAATATTTAAGTGAAAATAAAATTAATTTTATCAATTTTAAATGTACTACCAGAAGATATCGACACATGTGTCAATTCAATACAAACCGATTATTTTATTTTATTATACATAATTTTATTTTTTTCGTAAGGTATTTTTGAAATAGTTTTTCATTGAAAGCCTACGAAGTTTTATACACTGAGGATTAACCTTCTAAATTGCATAAATCGACTTTTTTTTCATGTTTTCAAAAATTTGTTTTCATAATTTCAAAAAGTTTTTTTTTTTGTTGTTTTTGATTTCTTAAACCTTTTTTCAGTTTTCTCAAACTGCATAAACTATTTAAAACGAAACTTTCGATGCTTATTGACATTGTGTCGTCGTCGGTTCAATAGTTACCGAACGGTAAGGGACGTAATTTGTGAGCGTTTTAGGTTTACAGTGGCGGAACGGAGAAACAGGGGGCGGGCACTCCAAATACGAATGTCCCGCGCTAATCCCGCTCCGCCCACCGTCGGTCCGTCATGCACCGTGATCATACTCACAACGTGAATATCTTGTCCCACGTGGGCGCCAGCGTTTTGTACTCCGTGTGGGTCTGCAGCCGCGTGTTGACCAGCTCGAGCACGCAGAACGGGTCGGACTTGCCGCACAGGTCGGCCGACGTCAGCCCTTGGGCCCGGTACACGCGGACCGTGAGGATGCCGATGTCGCGGAGGTCGCGGAACGTCCGGGATATCGAGTACCGTTCCCGGATGTGTTCCTGTTCCGTGATTTCCTGCTCGTTCCCGGACAGGTCCGACACCGTGTTGATCGTGGACGTGCCGCTGATGGTCAGCAAAAGGTACAGCACGCCGACGCCGCGGCCGCCTCCGCCGGCGGCGGACGCTTTGCCACGGTCGCCGGTCCCGTCGGCGCCGCCGTCGCTGTCGCCGCCGCCGCCGCTTCCGCCTCCACCACCGCCGCCGTCGTCGTTATTGCCGTCGCCGACGGCCAGTTTCAGTTTGATCTTGTGAGTGGTTTCCCGTTCCAATTTACTCAGGTCGATTATAGTGCTGCGGAACAAAAAAAAAAAAAAATACATTTATTATTTATAAAATTACATGTATTATTATTATTATTATTATTAGGGCTGTGAATTTAATGCATTAAAAACCTTAAAAAAACGGTTTTTAATTTAATTTTTATATTTACATTAATATTAGACACCTACAGGATATTATACGTTAGTACATTACATGGACGAAATCCCAGTTGGTAAAAGACCACTAGGGAGACCATGGTTAACGTGGGAAGATCTGGTAAGGAAGGACGTGTTGGCACTGAATGGAGGAACGGATTGGAAAGCACGAGCTTTGGATAGAGAAGGCTGGAGAACTGGGTGTGTGACGGGATGGTCTTAATGGCCGACAAACTCCAAAAAGAAAGGAATAAAGTACATTACATGCATCTTTAGTCTTTACTATTGCATTGGACAACAAGTGCTCGTTTGATGTTCTCAAATAAAAAAGACTGCAGATTGTCTGTCAACAAAATTTTAAACGCCGAAAAACTTCTCTCCACATATACAGACGTAATAGGAGCATATCGCATAAAAACTATGTCATCAAAGCTGAGGTCATCTGAGAGAGACGTTCGGAACAGTTCAGTTCCCTCGAGAATTTTCGATACATTACAAACTGTATTAAATCCCGTATTTTTTTTCCAATACATAATTTAATTTCAACTGAATGATCTTTCTCTTTCATTTTTTATTTCATGAATTTTGTTTTGAAATTCTTTCATCATTTTTCAAAATTTCTTTCAAATTGTTTTTTTAAACATGTCAATTGACGGAATTATATATTAAAAATACCAGAAAGTGAACTAAAAAAGGAAAATATGACCTAAAAATTAAAAACGTCAAAAAATGAAAATGCAAAATAAAAGTTTCATAAATGGATTCCTAGTTAAATAATTCAAATTATGTACTTACGTTATATTATAGCTACGTTTCATAATCACAAAAAAAAAGCACTTTCCTTCAAATTCACAGCCTTAATTATTATTAATACATTTATTTATCATTTTATTAGTTTTCACAAGTGTACTCGAGTGTATTCGTTTGATAATTACTATTATTCTCATATTTCATAATACATAAAATAAAAATATAACTTAATCTAACCTAACCTCACGACTTAAACTTATTCAAAATAAAATTGCACCCGATAAACCAGCTTGACATTTAAAAAAAAAGTACGCTCCGCCATGTTCTTTGCTAACCGAACAAGATAATGGTGATGGGTGTATGTAATTTCAAAAAAAAAGATGGATAATTTCTTTAGTCGAACGGCTCTAAGCAAAGCTTTAGTATAAAAAAAATAAAACATATACCGTTTACACATTTAACCGTATTCAGTTCGATTGTCAGTACGTATTTTTATATATATTCTTTCAAAATTTTTTCTCGTTTAACAAATAAGAAATTCTTTTTACCATACGATTCAAAACTTATTCTTCTATCTGTATCCGAAGTTCATAACGATTGGATTGATAATTTATTTTTATTTTTTAATAAACATTTAAAGTTGAATATGGACATAAAAAAGTCAATTTCGTACAAATCGTATGGTAATTTATTGACGCTTAAAAAAAAGAATCCGGAGTCATGATTTTTGAAAATTTTCTAGTGTCGTTAATTAAGTGCATGAGTATAATTAGATTACATTATTAGAATTTTTTTCTAATACCTATTAAAAATTTTATTAGTGACGAATTTTGACAAAATAAGGTATTTTTAAAGTTCTATTATCAGCTCTACAGTTGACAAATTTTCGAAATGCCATTGGTTAATGAAAATGTCAAGTTTCTAGCAACCTTATTTTCTGAGTTGTGATTAAATAACTGAAATCGATTTAGCGAAAGGGTCGTTTACGGCAAATCTTACCATTTTTATTCGGTTTTTCAGTAGTTTTCCTGACGTCTGGAATCACGGTTAAGAGGAGAGAAAAATGACCTTTGTAAAGTACAATTCAAATACGATGATTCTAAAATTCTAGATGAAACTTTTGAATTACCTTAACTTCTCAAAAAAGTGTTCACAGAATAAATAAAACAAAGAAAAAGAAAAAAGAAACATCACTGTAAAACTAATAGATCCTTTAGTTCACCGAGAATCTAAAGTATTCCCAAATGATTTTAAAATAGCAGTTGTTTTGTTTGAATCATATTTAATAATATATACCAGGCATACGACAAAATGTTAATAATTTATACATTGCGATTTAACAAATTCAAAAAAAACATTTAAGTATTATCTACAAACGCATTTTTTAAGTTTTTAGTCATCTTAGATGTCATTTTTATTTATAACACAATATTACGAAAGACAATACTTTTAAGGAAAATATTGATATTTAAATATTTATTATTGAACCAATAATTACAATAGTTTCAGAGACACAAGCATATTAAATTTAAATCAGAGAGTACTTGCAGTACATTATTTCGATTTATTTCGACTAAATTCATTCCTTTATTTTAAATGAAAATGTTAATTTAATAAATTAATTAAAAATTTACCAATTCTAAGACAAAATATAGACTTTGAAAATATGATAAATAAATCATTTTTAGAACCTTTTAGTGTATTTTAGTTAAAACTTTATTTTTGCACATAACTTTTTATACACATAAGATTTATTACAAGTCTACATTTATGTTAAAAATGTTTTAAAAAAATATATTTTTAATGAAATTTTATTTCATACCATTTGTAATTTATGGTTTAAAAAATTGATAATTTTATCAAACTTAGTCATATATTTGTCCACGGTTTACCAGTTCTTGAATTATTGAAAACAATTGGTCCAGTTAGTTCAATTTGTAATTCATAGAAGTTCTAAATATTTGAATACAAAAATATATATAATTTCTCCTGGTGACGAAATCGACTTTGGTTATAACAATACGTATAATATTCATAATTAATATTTCAAAAACTACTCTATACTTATTGTAAATTATTAATGGATAAATTTAAAAATACAAAAATGATTATTTGTGAATTTCAAAATTTTGAAAAAAGGGGGTAGCGGGTTAAGGGGGGTCTGGCGGCCCCCACCGAATCTGGTAAAATCGTTTAAAAAATCTTGAAGAGGGTCGAAAAACAAGCAGTATAAGCTTTTTACCGTCATTATAACCCCAAATGAAAACACAGTAATGGCGAAAAATATGATTTTTATTTTTTTCAACCAGTTTAATTTATTTTTAAATGGTTTAAACGCAATTAAAAATTTGTTTTGGATGTGTGAAAGTCCCCTGAATTTTTTCAGATTTTTTGGTCAAGTAAAAACATGTGAATTTTAGGTTTAAATGCGAAAAAATCGTGAAAAACGCGTCATTTTCAAGATTTAACCCTCTTGTTTTTAGGGTTGTTTTCATTTTTTCGAAGGGTGCTGTATAGTATTTGATATGGATATTTGATATTGGATTTGCATGACACTGAAGTCAACGAAATACGAATACTTTAAATTTCTAGACATTAAATCATATTTTGATTCAATACAATAGGTTTCATAATGCACTAAGACTATGCAACCAACCGGAAACCCTTTAAATGAGTTATACGAGTACGTTATTAAAACGATTGTAAATGTTAAGTGCGTTCCATAAATTATTTTAGTCACCCTGTATAAAAAATGTAATTTATGTATACTATCGGTGTATGGTAAATGATGTGTGATTATTATTATTCTTGGAATAATTCTACGATATTTATTTACCATAGGAATATTATTTTTTCCAACTTAATTTATATTTACATATTAAATTTATTATTACGATTCTGAGTAAAGTGAGGAACTGTTGATCTTACGGTGATGATTTCGTGTTTTTGTCTATACAAATATTTATAAAATATTAAATACAGATGTAGATATTTCAGCTTGGCTAGACTGGAACACCATATACCTATGCTTATGTATAGTACAGTTTATTTTTAGGAGAAATAATCAAAAACTATAATTATTCAGAGAAAAGATCAAATAAATATATACGAGTGTTCTACCTACCTATTTTTATTTTAATTATACGTATATTTTTGGAAAACACGAGACTAATTTTTTTTTTGGTCTCCATATTTATCATATTTAAATTAAAATGCTATTCTGTACCAGGTAAACAAAAATGTAAGACGTGTGCAAAATATACTTATTCGGTATAGCACAGCATACGAAATTCATATTTGCGCTTTTAAAGATTAATATTATCGGAATGCGTGCCGTCGTACTCTGACTCGCCCTCTCCCTCTAGATTCGGTACTAATAATTCTTTATGGTGTACCGTTGAGTTCATAATGACTGAAAAGAATTTTTAAAGCAAACAAAATCCTTAAAGTCTTTTCCCTTTCACTCCCATCTGAATTCTTAATGTAATTGGGTATATTATGTTTGTGACTAAACAATCGAAATCCTCTTCCTTTTTTCGACTTAAAATATAATTATAATACAACAGTTCGTGTAGCCTATTGAAAGTCAAAAAGGAAAATATAAAATTACGGGATATGGTGCCAATTCTTTTAAAATTTTCACCATTCTCGAATAATATTTATATAAAATAAATTTCCAGTGCGTTGATCACATGTTCAATTACATTTGAATTAAAAATAATCGATTGTTATATTGATTTACTTATACGAAGAGCTACAATCTACCTTGTTACGATCTCTTCACGTGATCGTTCCTTAGCGCATACACTTATTTCCAGTTCCTGTGTCTGATCCTCGAACAAATGTAAATCAAATTGTTCGAGCCACGTAGGCGTGGGCATTCGGTTACTGCTTTTGCTTTTGTATTTTTCTCCTCCTAATCTATAATATGACAATTCAACCATGAAAACAAATACAAAACTTGAAGATAATAAAACATACCTGAATCGAACGTACGGATCACACAAGCCCTCTGGTATTGAACAATTTTTTATTTTAATCAACACAATCGTTACTACAGAACTCCAAACTTGATATTTGTACTTCCTTCCTGTTTCCGTCACTTTTCCCGCTTTCTGGAGGCTCTAAATTAACAATGTAAATCGGTTTATACACATTCACTAAATATAGTGTGACCTAATCACGTAATTATGTAATTAAAAATGTTGGATAATTTTATTTACTAACTTTCTGGTAAGGATCAGCTTTTTTTTTTATTTTGATAATTTTATCATTAGACTAGATATGAAAAAAAATGTAAGTTAATAAATTCAGTTTTATACATAAACAAATACAATTTTTAAATAATTTTACGTGTAACACATTTATTTTTTTTACAAATAATGGTTAATGGCTTTTATTTTGTATAAAAATTAAATAATTCAATCAAATAACGCATTAGGTTATTTAATCAAAGTTTAGCATACATGTTATGTATTTCTTTTTATAGACAAAATAATATTTATGCAAAATGTATATATGCTTATTTATGTTATAATAACTGTGTATTACATAGGAATTCCAGTAAATATAAAGCTTCAATTACTGAAAGACCTGATTCAAATATTTATTCTATTTTAAATCCACAGTGAAAAATGTTGTTTCTTAATAATCGATAGTATATTATAGTTATAAAATTTGATTTTTATTTAATTTTTTTTTTTAACATAAAGGACAAATGATGTAGTTTATAACAAATTTAGTAATTTTTTATAATTTTGACTTTTTCGATGATGCTAATACGAAAATATCTGTTCGTAAAAATTATTTTGCCTATGCACCATTTAAACTACATTATTTTAGAGGTACGCATAATCAAATAATTTATTTAAATTTGATGATTCGATCAATAAAGTGAATTTTATTTTTAAACCTAAAATAAATTATTGAGTTGAAAGTACTGATATGACATTTTATGTATATAATGAGCCCGTATAACAAATATTTATTTCAATCATTTCAATAATCTACGATAAACGTTCACAAAATAAACCATTTTAATAAAAATAATTTTGAAAGAAATGAGGTCGTCGTTTATTTATCTCATTTCATTAATTATAATATACTAGAATACATGATTCGTTTTTCCTAACCAATATGAAGGTTTAATAATTAACAACAATCGATTATTTTACACATATCTTATTGTAAATCTCAGACGTTGTATCGTTCATACTGTATCGATGATCAAACATCGCGTGTCGCCTCTAAGTTTCAGTCATCGCAAAATGTATTAGGTGTACCAGTACCACATTATACCTATCGGAGGCTACTGTGTTTATGATAACGGGGTTTATTTATTTCGAAACTGTTTAATAATACATTATGCAAAGTTGTCTTTTGTGTTGATTGTAAATGTATAAAAGCCTCTGGTGTGAGTTTGTATTGATTTGAGAACAAATAAAAGATTGTATGAACTATATATCACTACGTAGTTTTGAATTTTGATCATGGCGCAGATAATGTTGAATACATTAAAAAAACAAACGTCTATTTATTACGCATTGGCTACCTGTTCACGTTCTTCTCGAGATTGAGGTGTCAAAGTGACATCGAGATAAATCTCACCAAGGTATTCAGCGTTTTGCGTATCTCGTAATTGTAAGCATAGGTCGTGTTGTCTGGAAAAATAAAATATAATCATTAAATAAACGCTTCGATAAAGAATATCTAATGAGAGCCCTTGATTTGATGAAATACCAGGGAAAAGGTATTCTACTAAATTACTAATTGATCCATTGATGAATGTAAAGTGTGATAAATCGCACAAATTTTATGATCATCGCATTACATGAGTATAAAGGTCTGATGTTATTTTCTTGGAGTATTTTAATAAACTTTGAAGTAATCATTGCTAAAATATGTCAGAATGTAATTTATTACAACATACATATTCATTACGAACGTTTAGTATTATTTTAAACAAAAATCATTTGAGATATTATCACTAAGAGTTAATTTCTTTAATTATGAAATGAATACAAATGAATGTATAATTAGAAACAAAAAGTTATGTGGATTGGAGCGTAGTGCGCAGAATAAATTAACAATGTTTAAGAAATTTATGTTGAGAAAATCTTTATGTTTTTCGAATAAAATAACTGAATTATCTCTATCAATTTAAATTATGAAATAATTTTTTTTTTTATTTGGTGATAGGTTTATTCAAATATTACAAGTAAATGACTTTGGAAACATTTATTTTGAATAAATGTATTTTTTCACATAGTAACCAACTAACAGATATTTACCATGCCTAATTTTTCTGGTTAGTGAAAAAGAAATATAATGTTTGATACAAATTTTTAAAGGTAAAAATTTATCACTTCGTGTCTTATTGTGGTTGAAGAATAACAATAGACATCATAATATATATTATAAGTGTCATTGATCATCACGAATTTTTAGTTAATCACTTTCATGCTCAAATATATAGAATTTTTATGAATTATTTATTAAGGGGAAGGGTAAATCATCCCCGATTCAAAACGTCTGTTTAAATCCTGTAGTACTCTAGTTATCACAACCATAATCAATTCAACTTACAATACTTGTTTTCTTATTTGAACTCAATGATTTAACATTATTATGTGATTGCTATGCTAAATATCTCCGACGAAAACGATAGGAAATAAAAATGAATTAATTTAATTTTATGTTATATTATTCGTAAAAATGTGTAAAAACATGATAGTATACATTTTTATATCGATAAAAATAATAGTGTATCTTTTATGTTTTGTTTATTTGAGTAGACAACTTAAATGACTATTATTTCCCTTTTTTTTCTAGGTTTATCGGTCAAAATTTGGTTTTTTTTTTTAGAAATAATCGCTATCAACTAACATCGAAATATTGTAACTAACATCATATTATTTCATAAAATAATATTAAACTCACTTGCCCAATTTTAAGGTCGTCAAATTGACTAACGCCTCTCCCATAAAATCATCTTGAAGGCCCCAGTCGTAATCAAAAACCTGAAACCATAAATTAACTTAAATACTTTATATATTTGCAGTTTTATTTAATATTTATTCATGTAAACATAAAATAAACTTAATAAATATGTATACTCAGTTCAAAAGCATCATTGTTACAAAGAAAAAATTGATTTTTTTACTATGTAAATTTTATATATTTTGGAAGCAGAACATCAACATTGTGTATACAATCAAGTATTCAAGTAAGAATATTATCAATAACTATGTGTGTGTGTGTGCGTGTATGTACATTTTTTGTTTTATCCAAAAAAATATTTTCATAATCTGTTTCTTATTAAGTTAACCTATTACACCTACTCATTTTTTATTGATTTATATTATAGAAATATAATTAAAAAAGAGATAATTAGTATTCGATTTATTATTATTAATATATTATTGTGTAATGAGGAGGTATGTCAAACAGAGTAAAAAAAAAAAACAACGTTGTTAGATTATGCTAAATCGAAATGAATGTTTCAACATGTAAAATGTATTTGAACATGACGCATTGAAATTCTCATGAAATTGAGATTAACAAAATTATATAATATATAAACAAATATATTTTTTTATGACTGAAATATGTGAATAAATTATGATCATTCTCTTCTTTTAACATTTAATTTTTTTATGTTACGCTATACCAGAGTTTATTTACAATTATATTCTTCCAGTGCGTACCGTATTTAAATTGTTATTTATATTTGTATGCTAATTTCTGCTGTTACAGTTAGACATCATGTTTCGTTTTATAGTACAAGGTGTTGGAGATTTATACAATACGAATTAACCTTGATTAATGAACAGTGTCATATTATTTTTCGAGTACAATTTAAAACACAAAGAGAAATATATTTTTATGAATAATAATGTTTTCTTTACCATTTTTCATTTAAGTGATTTTTAGATTTTGAGTGTTTAAGTTTTTGGTTTTCTTAAATGACAACTTCTATATATAACATATAATATGCTAGGGAAAGTTTGATATCTATATATTTGCTATTATATCAGTTGTATAAGAGATTTAAGATACATAAGTATATAAAGTCAAGATCAACAGAGTAGCTACAATTAATCTGTGTGGGTATCGTGCTACTATAGGTATTCTTTCGAGCAACTAAAATTCAAACGTTTAAACCTCTTATACAATCACACCAAAATATTCAATAAAAGTTTTTTTCCATTATAGTACGATAAAAATGTTGGTTGTCATTTAAAACTAAAAACCGAAAATCAATACAGACATAAAGTTATGAAAAATTATTATTTTCATTAATATGTAATTATTTTGGTGTTTTTGATTGTGCCTGGTAAAAAATCAAATGTGTGTGTTAGCCAGGGTTTTATACCACGTTGTAAATATCTGCGGAACGCCATGAATTTTATGATAAGTCAATATGGCTTTTTGATATTTTTGATTTGATTATTAAAATAAAAAACGTGTTAATGCTGAATAACTTATGGGCTTTGATAAATAGTTAATGTTATTAGTTACACGAGTAATGAAGTAGGTATTGACTTTTTCCCTAAAGGAATAAATATATTTTACCGACAAAGTGTGTTATATTAATTTATTACGGTGTAAAAACTCACTATGCACAGTGCGTGAATGAAAACAGTTAGTGTATACGGTGGGGGGGGGGGTGCGTAAAAATTTGTGTTTCGTAGAGTTACACTTTACGTTTCGTGACATACTTTTATTTTCAACCAGGTTTCGTGTTTACTTTACTCGTAATTGGTCGATACCTAGGCATACATATGAAAACTGCATGGAAAGCAATTGAAAGTTGGTAAAAAAAGGCCAAGCGTATACAATAAATTTTGTCGCTATTGATGTTAAATCTTAAAAATAATTTAAATTTCAACCATAGCGAAGTAAAAATATCCCAGGACACTTAATTGTTGAGATATATTTTATAACGTGCATATATTAAATAAATGCTACATTGAAAAGGGTGAAAATTATTTTTTTATGTTTTAACTCGACAGCCAAATATCACACAAATATTAATTTAAAACGATATGCATTAAAAAGTTTAAAATACGTTTCTTCCCACTCCATTTATTATTAATGGTTTATTGGTTTTTTTTGGTAAGGAATTAAATATTAAAGACAACCATATTTACGAGTTCCATTAAAACGCGGGTTTCGGTATGACGTTCAATGAAGGTTTTTCAATAGTTTTTTTTTTTTTTTTTTGTATTTTTCTATCAAACAATAACAGCCCATGTCTATGAAATATTATCGAATTTTTCACCTAAAGGCCAGTGTATATTATCAGTAAAATTAACATCATACACATTTATAGTGTCGTGTTCTGTTGTTAGGTGAAACAATGATTAAAATTACCATAAAATTGTAATTAATTTAGAATGGGGTGAGATCTATTCGGTGTTTTTGTTTGTAATATGTGAGTATAAATCATATAAGTGTGTGTGTGTGTGTGTGTGTGTGTGTGTGTGTGTGTGTGTGTGTGTGTGTGTGTGTGTGTGTGTGTGTGTGTGTGTGTGTGTGTGTGAATAGAGTATACATTGAAATGTATTTATCTACATTTTTATTTACGCATACATAATTTACTTATTTAGTAAAGAAAAAAAATGTTTTCTGTTGATACTAGAATATTTGATTATCTAAATGAATGATTTTATAAATTGTATGGTTTGAGCAAAAAACAAATTGGCCATCGAATATCTCTTTTAACTAAGTTGTTAATGAGGGTACAAAATTTAAATATATGTACGAGTATATTTAATCCAAATCTCATAAACTTAAAATGATTATCCAATAAAAAACATTAATATAATTCAATTCAATCTTAATATTGATATATGTTGGCATATGGTAGGAAAGCCAATGAAATAATAGGTACGTGAACCACATTCGTTCGCGAAACCACGAGATATCCGGTATTGTCCTATTGTTTGATCGAAGTTATCCAATCATTCGCTGACCTTGATATTTAAATGATTTAATGATCGTTATACAACTATAGATTACAAACTAATATGTACAAATATAAAAACAAAATAATTATTTTATTGTTTATTTGTTATAAAAGGTTAATACTCAAATTATAATAAAAATAATTGAATTATAAATATTATACTACATTGTAAAATTTAATTGACAATACCTTATGGTCAATATGTATTATATTAACAAATAAATAAAAAGAAAACATTTCCAATAAAATAAAACAATAACTCAACCTGAATTTGTTTAGCATATTTGGGTGGTTTCTAGGGAATAAGGCCGAATGTCGTCGCGAAACAGCAAAAATGATCATCAAAAAACATGAGTACCCACCAATAAACTTTAGATGGAAACGACCTTGGGTACTTGTCCCGTTAATGATTCCACCTCTCAGGAGAAGACTAACCAATAAAAACAATTTAAATAGTAATAATCCTGCTTAGTTTTTCTTTTCGTTTTATATGAATTGGCTTATACATGCACCCATCCGAAGAATGTTTTTGAATATCGTTTTGGGGTTTTAGAATGCACCGAATTTCATATTTAAGTATGTTAAAAGTGACATTAATTTTCTAAAGTTTATCTGAAGCCATTTAAACTTAAAAATAAGTATGCTCTGACAATACGATTAGAAAAAAAAACTCATTTGTTATAGCCAGGATTGCTTTAAAAAAAAATTATTAGATACTATATTCGTTAAGATAAATAAAACAATAAATACAAAACGTCATTTGCATCTGAGGTAAGCTTTTAGTTGTTGGTAAAGTAGAAAAAAATACTTCTGAACAGACTTTAAAGTCAAATACGTTTATTCAAGAAATTAGTTGAGAAGTTTTTGGTTTTTGGCAAACGTTAGCAAGGATTTCTTTTGCACTTTTCAAGTAATAATCGAATTAGTTATTTGATTATTTTTTCGCGGAAATCTAAATAACAAACTCATATTGATATACCATTAGAGTTAAAAGCGATCTTTTTTTAAATTGGAATGGACAATGTCAAATAACTAATATCGTAAGTAGATCAAGCTCGAAGTAAACCATTCAAAATTATAAATTTCACTAGACGAATCACAGACAGTACCTTCGCTTCGTATATATCTTAGGTTAAGTTAGATTCTGTTCAAATTACGTCGATAAAATGTTTGATCCATCAATGTATTATTGATAGTATTAAAAGATGGTATAAAAGGCAATGAGCACGCCGATTCGTTTGCTGGCTCTACCGCCAACCAGCATTACTCGGGCCCTCTGTGGTATCCCTAACTGATTTAGTCACTATACATCGCGCATCCATACAGGAGCTATGGAAGCTGGATTGGAATTCCCTACCAGAATTCTTTTGGTCATAGGTCATTATTTAAGAACATCCCTATTTAAACATGGTTTCAATCCCTAAAGATGAGCGCTGCCATAACCAAATTCACCAGATTACACACTGGTCACAGCCTACTACCACACCACTCGTTTAAATTGGGACTCAACAGTAGTACGTATTGTCCCCTACCCAACTGCGGTGGAGAATACTATAAATTTTAATACCTACTCATAAATTGTCCATATCTCCCCATCCAAAGAACTCAGATAAGGAATCTCTTTTCCACTTTTGGTACTAATTTTTCCCTTACTTTCAATCAACAATGTTAATATAATCATACACACGCTAAATTTTATTCTGAAATCAGGCCTCCGAATTTAAGAGTGTGAGCTTTACCAACTCATATTTACTTCGAATTAATGTACATGATTCTAGAGATATTATAATGTAATGTTAAAATCTCATAAATAATAAAAAAAAGAAAGTTTGGAATGAAGCGAAAAAAATATTGTATGTTCACTGCTAGAGATATATTTTAATAATTTTTAGATATTTGGTTTTATTTGTTACCTCGAAATGTTTTAGAAAGAGAGATACAAAAGTCTCAAATAAACATTAAAAGTTTTATCTTGTTGTCACTTTTGGAAGAGGGTAATTTAATAAATTTCTAAACAGTTTTTTCATGCGAAAGAAATATCAGACAAAAAAAATGAGTAAAAATGATAAAATTATCACAAAACGTGTTTAATTATTTTGTGGTAACTAAAGCAAAACATTTTGAAAAGTTTCTGAAATATGTTGACTCCATTTAAACTAAGAATAATGAAAATATTAGATTTTCATTTTTTTAGGAAGTTTTTTTTTATCTTATTTAACTCGCGCTCAACGTTTTTATAATAAAAGACCACAATTGGTTTTTTCATCTACTTGTTACGTTTTATAAAATGCGGTGACCTCTTTTTAAGTTGGTTTTAAGTTTCGACTACAACTAAGAAAACTATTATTTAAAAACTACGGCCGATGATGTTAAGTTATTATTTTATAAGTTTGTAACTTCTGTTCATAAAGTTTATTTTTTGAGTTGTTACTGAATATTTAAAATGTATTTCGTGAATATATATATTTATATATAAGTACTACAAAATTAATCGTTTTCATTCGATTTTTCAGAAGAATTTCCACGTATTTAGAAAAATTGTTGGGAAATTGTAAAATTGACATGACAAAAAAATTAACTAGATTAAAGTCAAAATTTTGTGATTAGGAACATAATTAAAAGAGAAAAAACACGTTATTATAATTAAAACTTCTTTCTACGCATAGTTTTAATTAATTTTTTTTGGAAAATCTAATATATGTTTGCATAGTTTACCAAGTTTGGTTCAGAACCGTTTTTTCGAGTGCAATACTTTATCATGATTCTCGGTGTTCACCACCAGTAACTACCGTGTACCAAAATGACTACTGAATATCATCGCGATTCTCTCGAAACCAAATGTGGCATATGCAGCCTTATGAATGTATTATGTAAAGTATCTTAGAACTCGACGGTTTTTGCATATGCCGCCGACATCGTGTTCGACGAGCGAGATGTCAAGGGACGAACGGCGGAAGTCCGGATGCCTTTTTAAAACGTGTTATCAAAGTTTGATTTTATTGTTGATCCATTTACATAAATCATAAAATATAATTCGCGGTATTGTATATTATGTTCTGTGGAATAAAATATTTTTTTATTCTCATCCTAACTGTAAATGGTACGTTTTTAGACGCCTGAATCGTTCCGCGTCAATCAATGTGCCGAGTAGTCGGAGAGAATTTGTAGTCTTCGTGAAGTTTTCTAGCCTTTTTTCACGCATTTTCGATCAAGTTTTTATTTTTTCTGAACGTTGTGATTGCATTATGACGTGAGATACGGTGCCCATTTATATTCGTTTATTTCGTATATATCTCACTATACCAATTCACGTTCATTCAGGTCTATGACATTTGGTGACAATTATTTAGTTTGAAATAAGTTTGGTATATCAGGATGATTATTTACCGACCCTTAAGTAATTTATTCCGAGTGTAGTATTAATGTATGAATAGCCGTGTATAATAGTAAATGCGAGATGAAAATGTATTTAAATATTTATACTACGTAACTGATTTGTGATCGTTATTAATCAACTGTTAATTGGACATTGACAGCGATTGGAAACGAAACCGGTTCATTTGACAGTGTGTATTGTTGGAATTCAGTGTTTAATCGTTAAAACTGTCTTTTGAATTCGTAAATAGATAATTTATGAATACAAAATCTAAGACAATATACATAAGTCACGAGTTAATTTAAATATATTTAAAAATTATAAAGTAATAGTTTATTGTAAATTAAGTTGGCCGATCATTATGTAGAATATTCAAAATAAAAAACTAACTTGATAAACACTTTGAAACATTAAAAAAATTGTAAAACTCATTACTGAAAGTGCAATGAGTAGTGACACTTAAATTAGAGATGTTCAGATAAAGTTACCGACCGTCGGTAAACATATTTTTGAGTACGGTTAAAATAATGAAACATTATTTGCATACAATTCCTTTTATACGAGAAGGTTAGATAACTCGTAGGTTAGATAACTCGTAGAAGTATAAAATTGCCTAGAATTGAAATCCCCATTAAAACTCGTATGTTACGAGTAGTTGTGTGCAGGGCTGGGATTTTAACACAAGATAATTTTCCCTGTGCTCTAAAACGTAGCTTTGTAAACGGAAAAGGCGTTACAGGTGATACAGGTTATTTGTGAGATTTTTATTTTACATTTTTAAACGAATTTAACCTTTTAGGGTGTTTTTTGAGTAGTTTAGTCATTTTTCATAATGAACTTGTATACCATGAATGCATTTACTAATACATTTTATTTATAGTATATTTTAGGAAGGTTATTTCAACGAACATTTTGAAATTATACTTATTTTTATCTTTTTGTTAGGACGAAAGATTAGAATAGGACCAGATTTTGGGAGTTAAACACATGGCAAATTTATTTATTAAATTATCATCATCTGAAATATATGTATAAATCAACAAGAAAGCGATTGAGTTAATACAATTCAAGAGTACAATTTTTATGTGCCAAAAGATTGTGAACAAAAGAAAAAACAAGCGTGAGAACTGATAGCATTATCTTTTTAATGCATTTTTAATAAGAAATAAACAATACAGCTTTTATAAAACATAATTTTTCATAATTCATAAAAAACTTGAATAAATATTTTTTGAAGTCTTCGTATTTATTTATGTGTGGGCTTGTATAAATGTTAAGAAAAAAAAAAAAGAAAAATGAGAATTTCATGATGTATTTGTATAAAAAAAAATAGATAGCTGGTGTTAGAAATTAGTATAATGCATAATAAATGATAAATATAAACTTTGAATCTCAAAAGCAAAAAAAAAAAACATTGGCTGAAATGATTTTCATAGAGTGAATTGTAATAATAATTTGAGAAATTATTTGGTACTTAATTAACGAAAAAAGTCGATACGAGCGTCAATATAATTAAAAGTGTTATGACGTGTTGTTTAATGTACTACCTAGGTCCTAGATGACGTCATGAATTCAATACTTTGAGATGTAAGACCAGAGCTCCATTTGAAACATAATACACATTTTTACTAATTATTACCATAATTAATGATATTACATTTTAGTGTTTAATTTGTTCTACTTAATAATTAATTTAAAAGGTGTAAAATATTTTAATGCTTACCGTGATATTATTTATTTTTTTATTTTTTATAATTGTTGCTGTGTATCTTTTTTGTTTTTTTTTTAGGAATTATTTCCTATTACAAATTTAGATTGATTTCTAGCCGATTATTTAATAAGTATAATTTTGCACTATTAAAATAACTGATATCAGCAGATAATATTTTTTTGAAAATTGTCTCTGGTTTTAAGTTCTTTTTCATTTATATTCTAAATGTATGAACAAATTTCAACGCAGGAAGGTATTCAATGAATGTGCACACTTTGACTATATAGTTTTAGCGGTTCATGAAGTATGATGATGCTATGTATAAAATAATAGAGATGAAAATTCGTCACTTCTCTCTTCAGACGAAATCTGGAGTAGACAGATTTTACAAAATATTACTGACTTGGCACAAGATAATATTATTTTAACTATGAAAGCAACGTGCAAACGATTAAAGCAGAATATGGTTATGAAACTAAGTTCAGTGTATGGCTCAGTGTTGATAGTATATAATTCGAGTAAATTATTAAAAAATAAAAAAATAAAAACGAATAAATAAAATAATAACAACAGGAATAAAAATAGTTTCGAGTCAACCCAATACTCTGATATATAAAATTATTATCAACAATCATGAATATGATCGAATTTTATAAATTACCGGGGTACGTACACTTGAATACATTCTGTGCGATCACATCGCGTAATTTTATAACGTGTGTTTAGTAATTATCGGATCGCATGCACTTGTATGACGCATTACGGCAACGAGCACATACAATTTGTTCAAGTGTGTACGTGCCTAAAAGACGGGACAACGTACAAATATTTTTTTCCCTGAACCATAATTGTAGGCATGCTTTGTATTTTTTTTTTTTTTATCATATATCAGGTATTGATTTTTATTTTCACAATAACATAGTACGAAACCTGTACGAAAAGTTCGGCATGAAGTAAAAAAAAAAAAAAAACGATAGAAATGCCTGCAACAGTAACAGTAGATCATTAAAATACATGAAAACTGTCAGTTTTCGATTTGAGAAGTTGTTGATTGAAAAAAATTTTAAATTCGAATTATTTAAAGCGATTCGTTAATTAAATTCAGTTACGCATTTACATTATAGGTAACAATAATACAATATCAATTGATATACTCGGTGTATTTATAATATCTGAAATTCGTGGATACAGCGACACTTTTTGTTGCAAGATATTGTTGGGAATAATAAAAAAAAATATTGTTTATATTTGACGGTATATATTTGTTAGATGTTTGTAAACGTCTCAGGTTCAGCCTAGCCTGTGTATTTTCGGGCATAATAAAACTTATTCATTTCTCCGGGGCGTAATTTCAAATGTTTTATTGGATACAAAGCTGTAAACCATACACTTTCATTCGATATCAATTCTGTCTTGAAAAATGTAAAAAAAAAACATTTATGAGAGTTTAAAAACATTTATGAGACGATTGAGATGCTAATATAAACAGTTACGGGGATACTATAAATATTGCCCATGGCAATTTAGTAATGCGACCGTTGGTAAATTCTTAGGTGAACGCTGTGGTGTTGGAGGCTTATGGGCACTCGCCTTTCATTTATAATGACAACGTACACCACGGTTTATAGAATATATTATTAGTGTTTTTGGCGGAGATTATATTAAGGTGCATCCATAAAGAAACATTTCATTCCGAACAAATGCAAGTTCGTACACAGATTCAAGATAATTAAATTCGGTTACGTATGGTTTTAATTAATTTACTTTAGATCGAAAATTATTGATTTCTTGAAAAATATTTTTCGTTTTTTAAAACTCGAATACAGAACTCCCTCATTAAAACAATCTCGGTTAACACAAATCAATTGGATAACGTGAACCAGTTTTTCGGTCTCAAAAAAAGCTCTATACCGTAAGATAGATTTTTTTAGAGATGTTACTAACCCAGATTTTCGAGGTCGAACCGAAATCGAACCGACCTTTTCTCAAAATTATCGAACCCGAACAGAACCGAATCTACACGTTTTTATTCGAACCCATACCGAACCGTACTTTATCGATATTCAATCGCACTCGAACCGAACTTTAAAAAAAGTCAAAAGATTCAAAAATAAAAATAAACGCAAAATACTCAGTATAATCGCATAATCGAATATAATTAAAAATAAAATCAATATTGTGAAAATTCGACACATCGATTTTTCGATTTTAAAATCGTCCGACGACTAGTGGTAAATATTTTGATAAAGCCACAAAACAATCTGTTTTCGGATCTATTTTAGTCGTCCTTGTTCACGTCATACCGCGCGTAATATGCTCTGCCCCGATTTCTCGGGTTTGATTTTCGAACCAAATCACTGACGATTCCGTTCGGTTCGGCTCGGAAATCGAACTTTTCGTAAGATCACTAGTTTTTTTTTTCATTTCCTCGGTTTATACAAATCATTTCGGTTAACACGAAAGTCGAACAAAGTTTAGATACCATATTGTCGTTTTGTTGATTAACACGAACAGAAAAATGTCATTTTCTATTTTCGTTTTATTACTCGTATAATATGTAGTCGTTAGTTATTTGTTCTTTATTACACCTTAGCAGTTTTATCGATACCTTATTTTATCCCTTTACTGTACATACCTACCTATCGTAGGTATACATCATGTGTATATTTGTATGTGTGCAATCTGGGTCAGCGATAGTAATAATGATGTCTACAGTAAGATAAGATTCATCACCCAATTCATAATCAATAATCAATCGACAAAAAACATTGATATAAATAAACTGATAAATAATTATTGTAATTATTATTATTTTAATATCAAAAGTAAATTGTATGATTATAAAATAATTTTAGATTATAATGTATAGAACCATAATGGGTGATCTTTTTATCGGTCTACTTGTATTTTTTGGTTAATTTCGGGAATTAAATTTGTTTTCATTAAAATTTGGTGAATTTAAAAATTGTACATAAGCGAAATTTTAAATTTTTTACCAAACTGATTCTTTAAGTTTTATAATTTTTTTAAAATATCAATCTCTATTTATTTAACAGAATAAATTGAAAAATAATAAATACAATTCTAAACATTTTCAACACTTATTAAATTGGTCGATTTTCGAATGAGTTACATTTATTTTATTATAATACTAAAAATGATGTTGATATTTGACTGTTAATAATCTTTTATAGTGGCGATAAATAAATTAATAAATATATCTTATCACCGATCGTTATGATATATATGATTATAGCTTAAGTTAATGAGCCTTATTTACGACGTTTATGAAATTTCAATTCGTACAATAAATGGATTATGATGTCATTTGACACAGATTGTAAGTCAAGTGTGAACCGTGGTAACAGAAGCTTCTATAAAGTTCATACAAGTTTAATATTTGAACGAATATTTCACAGAAACGATTAATCAGAAATTACAATTTTCTATGCAAATTTTTTTTTCCTTTCATTGAAATAGTTATAGGTTGCCATTTAAAAAAAAGGACGAAATTTGAAAAACCGCACATAAAAAATAGTGAACATTTGACATTTTGATAATGAGTAGTGTTCTGAATTTTCTAAATTTCAAAACATTTCTTTTTCAAATGCCAAAAATCAACAGAGAAAAAATTTGTTTAGAGCGATAAAAGAATCGCCCTGTGTACTATTTAAATCTGGAGATACCCTAGTATTTGACACAAACACATAGTTTTAGATTTATAGTGTTATTTAAACAATATATTTGGTTCATTATCAATCACTTTCAAAATATATTTAAAATCATGTTGTTTTTCATTTTGTTTAGTAAATAAGAAATGTGTACCTTAATTTGAATTGGTTCGAAAGGATCATCTAATAGGTATGTAAACGTTTCGTCCCAAGTTGGATTCAGACTTTTATAAACAGTTTTTGATTTATGGAATAGTCTTCCACCTATCTTAAACTTCACATAAGGATCGCTGAGGCCTGAAAGAACATGGATGTTAATCAAAATAGTCTGAAACTAATATTTTTGTCATTCAGCAAAATGTTAATTTTTCATGTGAACATTATACATGCCATTTTTATCACGGGCAATCAGATCTTTTCCTTTTTTTAGATGTATTTTGATTTGAAAATAATCGTATTTTCTGAGCAAAATTTCATTCTGGATCGGATTTTCACCTTCCTGGAAAACCAATAAAATAATATAATTAAAAAACTCTAGTTGCAATACTAATCGCGATAAAAAACGATATAAAGAGAGAAAAATAAATAAAAGCTAACTGCTTAGCTGATATGCAAAAGTAGTGTGTAAACACGAAATTCAAAGTCATTTCACTTAATTTACGCGGACGAATTTATTTCAAACTATAAACATTATTTTAATGAACTTTTTTTCTTTTGAAATTTACTGCTTTTCCGTGATTTGGTTAATGACATCAGTTCGGTATTGTACTAATTGTTTTATGTCATTAATACCATAATTTGATTGTATCAGTGTAAATTTCATTAAAATTTGTTATTACCGGTGTACTTAAGTCGATCTGTTGTTCAGATCTGATCGAATTCTGTCTTCGGAGCCGAATTTGATGGTCACGTGAAACAACTTTTTGGAACCAATTCTGAGTTATCCCAAATTCTGAAATGTAAAAAAAATAATTTGATCATGTGATTTTTAGTGGTATTTACAAAAAAAGAAGGGTATGTTATGTTTTTTATTATTCTAAATGCGGTTTTACGTTTCATTAAATACTGAAACAATAACTAAGTTTGATTAAAAAAAAAAAAAAAAAATACATACCAGTATTATCTATAAAAGAAATTTTCGAGTATATTTTACTTTTAAAAGATAACATATTTTTTATTTTAAACTTATTAATACTATTTTGAGGTTTTATATTTAATTAAATACTGAAACAATAAATAAATTTGATTAAAAAATAATAATACATACCAGTGTTACCTATAAAAGAAATTATTGAGTATATTTTACTTTAAAAAAATAAAATATTTTTTATTTTAACCCTTTGAATACAAAATTTAAAATTTCACATTTCATTAAATACCGAAAGAATAACTAAGTTTAATTAAAAAATAATTATACATACCAGTATTACCTATAAAAGACATTTTTGAGTATATTTTGCTTTTAAAAGATAAAATATTTTTATTTGAACTTTGTTAATACAATATTTTATTTTACAGTATTTTCCCGCCAAATTTAATTGAATTAAATACATACATTAGAAAAAAAAATGTACCGCATAAATATTTTTAAAAAAAGTTAACTATTTTAAATTTGAACGTGGAAGGTGTTTTTTTTTGTTAACTACAATTTGTTATAATATTTATAATATTTATATAAAATATACACACTCTTACTCTTATAACATATAAGTATTCAGTTTTATTTAAATACGATTGTTTTAAAAATGTTATCAAAAATCACAGGATAAATGCTTATAACTAGAAAAAGCCAATATTTGAATTTATAATATATTATGCTAAATACCAAAAATGTCGGAAATAAACGAAAAATATAATTTTTATACTCGAATTTAGACATCACAAAACAAATTTTTATCTAAGAATACATGCAATTGAACAACTTAAAAAAAATTTTTTTCTCATAAGGAAATCATTGAATCATATATATAAATATATATTATGTTTTTGAGAGTGGCTAAAAATATAAATTATAATTATTGTTATAAATAGTTAGCTTTGAGCCAGGCAATATAGCGTTGCTAGTGACTTATGCTAACGCTGTTTTACTAAAAAATTTTACTACTCCAGGCCCAAAAAAATTTATAATATGTTAAAACATGCAAAATCCTAAACATCCTAAGTATAATTATCGTTATATTTTTATGTTACATGTAATATTACGTTTATTATTATTAAAAGATGAGCAGAACCTGGCTTTTTCCGATTAGGTGTTTGGTGTTTTTTTTTTTTTTTACTTGACCGGTCTTAAAATTAAAAAAACTAGAAATATCGTTTTAAAACTGAATAAATATCGCGAAAATTCAAATAAAATCAGGTTCGCCAAATTCATGAAATAGGTAGTTTATCATCAATAGGGATTTTATACAATAATTAAAAATAAATTAATTCAAAATTGCATTTGTTTCAGTTTAACCTACCACTTGTAATTGAACTTTGAGTATTTTTTGAATCTGTACTTTTGGTTTGTTGTAACGTATCTGGACGGATTAATCTTGCCATTATAGGTGATTCAGAAGGCGACTCGTCGGTATCAGAGCCTCGTGCTTTACTTCTTCCTTTAGACCATTTTTCCTGTAAAATGTATGCAAAGAATAATCAATTTGGAATAGAAAAAAAAATGTTTTAATAATAGTTAAAATAAGCCTAAAAATTAATTGGATTAATAATTTGTAATTTTGATTTACCTCATTAGAAATAAACCGATTCTATTAAAATATATTAAAAAAAAAAAAAAAATAGTTATTTATATAATATTTTCCACGAATAATTAAATACATTATATTTTATTTGTACTAATTTTATTTAATAACGATTATAATATTTAACACCCATTGCACTGCTTATGATTTACCTTCTTTTTATTTGTTTATAAAATTACTTAATATATGTGATAGAACAATTTTTCAAACCGTTGTAGTTAATTCAATATATGTTTTCTTATAATTCTTATTTTCTTCATTCAGTCAAAATAGTTTGTGATACAATTTTATGGAACTTTCAGAACAGGTCTCTTTAAGGTTTGAAGACTTAAGTCATTTGGGAAGGGCAAATACCCTTCAGCTTAATGATTTGGGAGATGGTCCTTTTAGGAAGTTGAAAATATAGGAAGTTGACATAATTGTAGATTTATAAGTAATCTACCAGCTTAGGTTGTCATACTAATGTTTCTGGAGACTTTTTGTTAATCAATGAGAAACGTGTTTTTTTCTTCTAGCCATTATATTATACATATACAATCAGGTACACATATTTCCATGATTCGCATTCATAAAA
Source organism: Therioaphis trifolii (assembly GCA_027580255.1). Lineage (NCBI taxonomy): Eukaryota > Metazoa > Arthropoda > Insecta > Hemiptera > Aphididae > Therioaphis > Therioaphis trifolii. Next base: position 148,604,006 of record CM050404.1, on the reverse strand, counting down.
GTAAATACTACCTATTATATATTTACACTATGAAGTGTAAGATAAGCTAATAGATACAATATTTTAATAGTAGATATTATCAATACATTTAAAAACATCTATCATACACTGATTTCATAAACTAGAAAATAACTTTTCGATTTCATCGTTTCCAGCGAAAAAGTCTTTATTACATGTTTAAAATATTGCGGTTATCGTTTAAATTGGTTAAAACATTACAAATAATTTAAGTCAGAAAATATTTGCAAATAATACAAATATTATTTATAATTATATTGAATAAAAATTAATTTTTTTTCTCTTCTCTCAACCCTTCACATATACCATTATGTATATATATATATATACATAGATTGTATATTCATATTTTCTCCTTAAAAAAAAAAAAAATAAAATAACGAAGTAATATTAAAAAAATAAATAAATAAAAAAATAAAAAAAAACATTATCAACACACCAAGTGAAGTTTTCTTTTTAAAAAATATTTACCTTCAATAGTTGAATAAATATTATTTTAAAAGTTTTTTTTTTAGATTATTATTATTATTTATTTAAGTTAGTAACGTTCAGTTTTACTTGTTAGCTAACCACAGCTCAAGACGTAACATGCGATTTTCGATGAAACATAATATTGTAATAATGGTTTTATGTGTGATGGCGTGTATTGTGAAACTAGGCACTTACTTAAAATAATAAAATTAATGTAAGCCAAACTAACTGTGCAGCTTTACTTCGTATTTGCATTTTATTGATCAACAGTAGTGAAAAAATAAATAAACAATAAAGAATGGGCCTGACACAGAGATTGAGTGTTGGATATTTGTCTCACTTTATTACCCCGTATATAGCAGTTAATTCATATTTTAAATGTAGGGATATTGATGAATTTTTACGTTTGAAAAATTATTCTTAACCAACTTTGATTCATTTTAATATAAATTTTTTTTTTTTTTAATATGAAATCTTGATAAAAATAAACTTGTGAATAAGGATTACCAAAATGTGTGATATTTATGGTATTTATTTGTTCTTAAATATCTACAAATATAATTAAAAAGATGTTTAAAAATTACCAAAATTATAAATAGATCATTAAAAATGTAAATTTAAAATAATATCGTTGTAAGACCAATAAATATCGCCGTAATTTAAATTTCGAGCTCTCGGAAACCTAAATTGATTTTAGATGACGTTAGAGATAGTTGCTCAATATATTTTACCGTTTTTGTTTAATTTTTCAGATACTGGAAATAATTTAAAGTTCAGCTTATGTTGAAAATGCTGTTCTTATAACTAACTACATCACATTTAGGACTATTGTTGTACACAAATATAATGATAGATAACAAAAAATATATATTGAAAGCTCAAAATATTTATCGTCTTTGTTTCGAATTAAAAATATTGTTTTCACACCAAAGTACTGTTTGATCTATCTAGTTATTATACGTTTACTAACAACGAAAATATATACGATTTCGACAACGGTATAGAACGTGAATAATGTATTGTATTAAGTAACACTGCAAACACAGCCAATCGTCTGTCAGAAATTGTTACATAAATATTAAATACACTGAACAATTCGATTAAGGTTGAGAAGTGATCAGTTTAAAAAATAAATAGGTAATTTTCGTTAAAGTAGGAGAAATTTCATCGATTCGTTCCAAAATGAATCAGACTTGTTTTAATGATTGATTTTGGTGAGCAGTATAATTTTTTTCCGATACAGTTTACATGCATAAAACATAACTTGTGGTATGGGAAAAAATACTGTACATTAATTCATACAATAAGTGCGGGCGGAAGAAAAGAGTAGAATGTATAAAATAATTTTAAATAACCGATATCAGCGTCAAATCCATAGTTTTCGAGGTCACTAAGCTCTTCGATGTCAGTTCCGATAAAATTTAAACCTTGTTTAGTTTCATCGAAACGATTGTTAAATTTAGTAAAATAGAACAAAATTAAAAAAAAAAAAAACATTGAAATTTTCCTTAAAATACGACCAGAAAGATGAATTTCTTGGTATTTTGTTCAAGACGTATTGTATACTATTAATAGTACATTAATAATTGGTTTTAATACAACTAAGATAAGATAAATTCAAAATAATTATATATACCTATAAGATGTTTACTGCAGAAATGGGACATGTCATGGACATGTTCCCTTTCTGCAGTAAAGTGAAATTTCCAAACACTGTATTTAGCGTTTGGATAGTCGGATTTGACTCCTTTCTACAGTAAACGATGTGATGATTTACGCGTGCTAAACGAAAAATGATAATAAAATCAAAATTGATAAAAATGGACTTGACCCGTTTCTGCAGTTAGCGGTTCAAATAGAATCCACGTTAGATAGACGAAAAACATACGCTCTGAAGATTGAACAACGAACAATGGATATTATGTAATTGTTTCGAAATGATAGTAAAAAACTGAAGGAATGGATTAATCTGTGAACGCCTTAACCGATTCATCAGTAGAACCGTCTGAACAATTGTATAAACTTAAAGTACTTTGTACAACTTTCAACGATATTGTGAAAATGAATATAATTCTGTATCAACAAGGCTGTGTGTAAAGAAGTTACTTGGAATATTGTAATCGAAGCAAGTATCTCGACAAGATAGGTAAAAGATTGAATCGTTAACTGCTAATTTTGATAGACTTCCCTGGTAGTTTTAAAAGTCTGCAATTTTCAGTCAAACCTTTGTACTCGATCATGGCCAAAAGGTTACAGGGGGTGTATTGAGTACTTCGATGTGAATTTGAGATCACCGCATTTCCCGTAATATCAACTTAATATTATTTGCTTATGAATAGGTCCACTTAAGGATTTATATATTTTAGTTCGTGCAGAAAGTGAAACTGTAAATTTGATTTACAATCGAGTTTTGTGTTAAATTAGTATTATGCATAGTAAATTTACAATCGACTTAAATTTATATCTTGTTAACTGTACTTACTGCATTTTTAAACACCTGAAAATAAATTTACTTTAATTTTGTTATATATTTACCTATAAATTATTCTGTTTTTAGTCAAATTGACGACTGGGATGAATAAACATCCCAAAAACGTCAGGTAACTCTGCAAGTATGTAGATAAAAAAACATCGAAATATCATATTAATGACCTCTAAAATTAAAAAATATTGACAAAAGTTACAAGAATATTCTAAAAAAGTTATTTTTCTAATAATGTGTATGACTTGAGAAAATTTAAAAATTATTTTTCTTACACACTTTTAATACAAAACGTAGGTATAATTATTGGTCTGTAATTTTAAGATTATTGAAGGTATTTTGATTGAAAATATTGTATTTTCTTTATTATTATAATAATAACATTATAATATATAACATATTATATGCGTTAAACATAACTGAATATAGAAAATCATAATTAGGAACTTAAATCCAGTTGAATTATGAATAAATAAAATTTATATACACACAAATACGAAGATTTTTAAGCCAAATCTCTAGCAAGATATAAAAGAATATTGTTGTGAAGAAATAATTTTTATATGTTGCTTAGCAACCAGTTAAGAAATAGTAACTATTAAGTTTCATAGTTCCATTTTCGATAACAGTTTTGTCATCAATTTTATTTTATTCATTATAACATATTCTAAAGTAAAATAACTGAAATAATAAATTATAAATAATAATAAGTGATAGATGAAAAATGAACAATAGACAAAATAATCTATAATACATTGCACTTCATTATAGATAGATATACCTAAAAATAGTTTATGTCACTTTTATTGAGGACAAAAGCTTTATTTTTTAAATAAAATATTAAAAATATTTAAATATAAGCACAGAAAAAGTAAGTAAGGAAAATTGGGATTCCAATGTAAGGAAATCGCAATTTAGAATCAAAATTATATCAAATAAGATGTCACATATTTTCTCTCGAAACAAATATATACATAAACAAAAACTACCGAGATTCAGCAGTAAATGAGAATAATATTTATGCGTAAACTAATTATTAAATTACGTAGTTTGTTTAATATTGCCCAGGGAACCCCAAATGTTCTCATTTTTTTTAAACACTGTTTTAAGCATTAGTTTATTGCCGATACAAATTATAAATAAAGATTAAATTAGTTATTAAAGAAGAAGAATTTTATAGAATAATTTAATTTTAATGATATTAAATAAATATTTTTTTATCACGGTATGATTGAGACTATATATATATATATATATATATATATATATATATATATATATATATATATATATATATATATATATAGATATTTATTAGTAGGTAGGTAAATATTTACAATATAGGTTCTGAAAAAAATATTTATTGATATACCTACACCAAAATATTTAGTTGTCTTAATTATTATGACAACTTGCGTTATAGAAGCAAACTTAAAATCATTTTTTTTTTATAGTTAAAATAAAATATATTCTAAATATTTCGTGAAATAAGTTTACTGTGAATTTTAGTAAAAATTCTTAAAATATTTATAAAACGATCAGACCAAACCATATTTATTGTGAAATAGAATTTATCAATGATAAAAAATTTAAATAAATGTAATTTTTAGGTTTTCAAGTTCTAGGAATAGTTGTATAGCTATAATAAGGTAATTTATTCCATTTTTAAAATTATATCAAATCATCAAATTTTCTTGTGTTATACATGGTGAAAAATTAGTGAAAATTTCAATTTTTTAATTTTTTTTTTTTTTTTTTTTTTTTTTTTTGATTAATTTTCGAATTGAATAATATGTACGAAAATTTACTCCATGAAAAAATGAAACATTTTAATGTATTTTCAAAAAAATTGGTGACTTTTTCCGTACGCTTGGAAAACATTTTTTGGGGAAAAAATGACTGATCTACTGCTAAATAATCTATGTGAAACTTATTGAATAAATCCTATGTTTTACCAATTTATTAAATTTACTTGTTTAAAAAATTAAGTTAAAATTAAGTAATATAACTATTAGATAAACTAAGACAATTATTTATGCAAAAGTTTTACTATGATCTTGTAAGTCACATAAAATCATTTACAATATTTTCCGATTTAGTGTTTGATAACAAATAATTTTCCGATAATTATGTAGATACGAAAACTTAGTAGTTATATATTTAAATTTAAGTACAAACATATCAATTGGTTGATTGGATACATCGGTATGGATTCGTATGTAGTACTGTTTAAGTAATTTAGTACTTATTAATTGAGCATTAATATACATCAGGAACTTGGGTTAATACCGAGTAATATATTTAATGTATTGCGTCTATCAGTCATTATGTGAATAATGTGTGAGAGATGAAATTAACCCTACGATAATGAAATGACGTGCATAGAACAATAATTTTCAAACTAATAAATAATTAACATAATCATTCCTGTTAATAAACACCGACATTGTTTGTATAGTGATTCGTTGATATTTTCAAGATAACAAAGCTGACACTAATGAGGGCGAATAATTATTTAAGACACACAATAATAAAATTGCCATCCGTTCACTAACTACTTTTCATTAATTTAATGTTATTAACTTATTCTTTTTTTTTTTTTTTTTATTAAGTGATTTAAATGTCTTCGGAAACATGTACCGAATGTAATGTATAAAAAAAAAAATATATAAAAAATTTTACGTAATTACCTTTTTGCTTGCAGCATTATATGAACGGATAGTTATTCAATAAATTATTAAGAAAAAAATTGAACGTCGTTCGACTATGATTAAAATATAGTTTGAACACTGAACAATCATTGTGCAAAGTTACGGTTGAATATCGTATGAATAAGACGAGTAGTTATGCTACAAGAACCCGATCGAAACGTAATGTGTACGGATTTAATTTTAAACCAATGTTACGTATTACAATATAATGATTTCTTGTATGCGCGGCGAATGAATTGTCATATATTTATTTATACGTGAACATAGTTCGGGAGTGGAAACGGCGAACAGAGATGAAGTAGATGCAAACAAACATTAAGCCTTGTGAAATTTTAAATTAATAATATTAAATAATAAATAATAAATAAAATCTCCTAATTGAAGTAGTGTCACTGGGAACCGCCTTCACTCACGCCACCATGACTTGTAAACATTTTATCAAAATTACTTAATGTAAAAAAAAAAAAATTACAGATTGTAGGTGTATTACACCTTTAACTATCTTTATAATAATAATAATAAAAAAAAAGTCTTGTGAAATAAATACGTATAAGTTATTTTAAACGGCATAAAGTAATTAATTTCCACTACATCATCAATTAAATTCCAGACAGAGTGGGTGATCTAATTATTTTCACGTCATTATTATATAATATTCTAAAATATTTTAGCATTCGGTCGACGTTTCTTTTTACAAAGGTGTTCCGTTCACAAAATGGTTTGTTTTATTTATAATACGTATGTTGTACTATTCACGGACGTTTCGACCGTTTCGTATGTTTCAGCGAAAAGTTACCCCGGTTACGTTGTGAAGTAGAGGTACAATATTGGAAAATAAATGGTATCCATAGGGTAGTGATTTAATGCTCGTATCATTTTGAATTTACAATATGTCTGTAGTCTGTAGGCTACCATGTTGTTGTAATATTATCGTATTATTATTAAACTACACGCGTGTCAAAGCGCATAACATAACCTCGATAGAATTTTATTTTATATCACAGATAAGTAAAATAAACATGTGTGATATAAAGTGCTATACGGTGTTTAGACGTTTTTGTTTGGGGTTTTTTTTTGTTTTTTACATTCGTGAAGTATTAATGGAGTTTTTAACATTTTTACTGTCCGAATAAGCCTGAACTATATTATTCCGTGCCTGAACACTGCTTGACGTATTATGTCATTCGGACATCTGATAAGATTTCGTAATGCTTTATTTATTGGTAAATAATTAAAATGGTTTTTTACTGATAAGATTATGTAGTTTCAAATATCTCTCACAGGTAATAGCACAGCTTATGTCCCGGTATAGTTGTATAAATTATAAAATAGCACTTATCATACACATTGTATTATATTGCAAGTGTGCATTACGATTTAAATGTTGTAATTTTAGACTTGTGCAAATTGAGAAAGTTATGTTTTATGAAACATTTTTTCAATATCATGGGGACAGCTTTTTAAGTTTTGAGAACATTATAAAATGCTAAAGATTGACGAGTAGAAAATCATTCGATTACATTTAATAAAGATGTACCCTACAGTGTAGGTCAGCGATCCCCAACCTTTTAGATACTATTACCCATAAATCAAGTTAAATACTTACAAAAGGTAATAAAATTACCAGAGTCATAAGGATTAGGGCGCAAGGTATTTTCCAAAACTATGAATAACAATAAATTATAATATTATAATAATTTCAACCATAATATCATTGCAATAGTTATACACGTGATTGATGTAGATTTAATAATTAAGGGTATAAAGTACACATACACAAACACACACACAGAAATAGTTTAGTTTTTATCCTTCAGAAAATCCTGTTTTACCCCTTGAGGGGTAATTACCCCTAGGTTAGGAACCATTGGTGAAGGTACTTGTGAGTTGTTCAGTAACTTTCAATTTTTTCGTATTATATATTTTTTTTAATAAAATAAGGACTTTGTAAAATCATCTATAAGATAATGAGCCATATCATGAGCCACGATGAATATCATTTGTTTGTTTGACATTTTAAAATTAAATTTCGATCACGCCTATGCGTCCAAATGTTAGCCACGTAACATAGTATAATCCAATGCACAATTACCTGAAAAGTACCAAGGGAGTATTCTTTCCTATTAAGGAATTTTTAAAATTAATATGCAAGAAGAAAAAAAACTCATCTAGAAATTATAATAAGGATAAGCCTATTTCGTCCATTAAAGAAAACCGTATCTATAACCGTATACATATAGTTGTGTCGACACTTTTATTTAAAATACTTATATCCCTTAGATACATAAAAAGTACTATTCGACCAACTTAATTTTTTTAACTCTTTTCAGATTACTTAAAGTTTTCCACTCTATGATTTCTATGGTTCCGAGGAAAATTACGTACACTTATAATGCTTAGAACTTTTTTTTTTTTAGTTTCACTCAGTAAAATGTATGCACTTATTTATCAACATAATATACATTATAGTGTTAAATATAAAACCGTAAAAAACAAAATGCTATGAATTTACTAGATATAAAAGTGTATTAAAAATTGTGAAATTGTTTTCCCAAGCGAGATCAATGTACTCGTGTACTGTATTACTAAATTAATTTAAATGTTATTGTTATGAATTATTTTTTCAAGACGATTAAGTCTATGATTTACTGTCAGTACGTTGATTATGTATTCCACTCTTCTAAACGATTCATGAACTACAACAATATTAATTCTCACGTTTTATTCCAATTAATTAATTACTATCGATTAATACACTGTATACTAATTGAGTCCCTATACCTGAACGGGAAAAAAGTAATATACTAATTGAGTCCCGGGTACAAACGAGACATATACTAATTGAGTCCGGGGTTAGGGAACTAATTGTATACGAATTGAGTCCGAGGATTATTTTGAGTAAAATATAAAATAACCGTCTAGACACGGCAGAAATTATGTCGCACCGCCGTGCCGCGCGTTATAATTTGTATGACTTGTCAGATAATATAGTAAGTTTCGGGCTTTCGTTTTCAAACCCACCAGATGTCAATGATTGCTTCACCGATGACTTAATTTCTATTTTACCTCAAGACTATCGAGTGGAACGTTTTACTGACTATATATTAGAAAAGTATATATGTGAAAGCTCACAATATCCTCCGGAAATGTGGGCTTCATTTACTTATTCATTGGCGAGGACTACCAATAGTTGTGAATCATTTCATTCGAAAATTAATGCAATGTTTTATTCAGCCCATCCAAACATTTACCAATTTATAAACATTTTGTTGAATATACAATGCGAAACGTATATAAAAATTAGAAGTGTTCATATAATTAATTCAAGGAATTGTATAAAAGAAAAAGAAAAAGAAATCAGCCATCAAATGCAGTTGTTGCAATCAAATACAATAAGTAGATTTGAATATGTACAAAGCTTATCCCATAAATTTTTACCAATATAAAAATGTTATTTTATCATTATCTAAATTTATTTAATTATACATAAATTATTCATATAATATTATACCCCTACATTATTATATATTTATATTATAAAATATTTAAAAAAAAAAAAAAACATTTTTAACCATATTTGTAATTTATTTTTTACAGACAGTCCTAAGTCTGTAAAAACGGGAAGGCAATTTTTTTTTTTTTTAATTTTATGGGACTCAGTTAGTATTAAAACATGGACTCAATTAGTATTATACCTAAAATTTCACCGGACTCAATTGATATATACCCTAAAACAACCCGGGACTCAATTCGTCATAAAAGGTTATACTGGGACTCAGTTCGTATGCAGCCGATTAATATTATGATTTTAGTATGGAATCGTTATCTAGCGGGCGCCCGGTTAGATGATATTATACGTATGTTGTGAACGAACTCGTATCGAAACGCAAATGCATTTACCTTTAGAGAATTGAAAAAGGAGTGGGTCTTTTGCACTACGTTGATGCTTTGTATGGTGGATTGGGCGGTGACCGTTGCACAGGAAGACGAGTTGATTGCGGAGGGACAGCATCCTTGGCCGGCGCCCGGCGTACTCGGCGACGACGACGACGCGAAGCTTTCCACGGTGACATGACGCCGTTCAGCGGTCGCGAATTTCTTGCACAGATAGTCCAAGTCTTCGGGGTAGCTGAGATCAAAGTCGGACTTGGACAGCGGCCGGCGCTTGTCCAACTCACCGTTTCCCGACTCATCGCTGGGGACCGAAGAACGGTGATGGTCGTGCTCTCTCAACGATCTGGTGTTGAACTTCACGTGGCTCTGCTCGTTGTCGGCTGTAATCATAAATGTAAGATGACGATTTAGTACGAGTTATTTAATAAGTGTTTTTTTTTTTTTTTTTTGGTACTCATTTATTTGATTGTTTCAAGATATATCCACGTTTTAAGAATACAATTTAAATTACACAATTGTTATTAACTAACGAGTTTTATTCAATTATAATATCATCGTATTCTGATGGTGTTTATAATAATTAGAAGAAAAACTTGATGCTTCATTTTCGCAAGGAATAATGACAAACAAAAGCAGGACCAAAAATAAATTCACAGAGTTCAAAGTTAAATTTTTTCACTTTTTGTCATTTTGTTTTTGTACAGTGTTTATGAATTTTCAGGTTTTGCGTGGCATTTTTTTGTAAGTTTATTTTCTATATTTTTAAGAAGCCTGTGACATTTTCAAAAAGAAGATGAACGCAAAATCTAAATTTTTCCCGTGGTTGGTGCTAGATTAGCAATTGTCTAAATCTGACACGAAAATTTATTTTTTTATGATGAAAAAGTAAGACTAAAAAAAAAAAAAATAATCATTTTTTGATTATCACAGTAAATAATTATTTTTTTTACTGGGATCTAAACTGTTGTTCAGAAATATTTTACTTTCAAAATAATTCAATTTATTATCATACGATATTTGTAAACGATTTTCATTTTTATCCTAACTTATATTTCTTTGAAGGCATTTTCAAGGCATTTCATTGCAATAAAATTTCAGGGTAATAATTTTAGTCACATTTTTTACTACCAAATTCAGTCTGTAATAATGATGGTGATGAATCATTGATAACGAATGAAAGGATTATAATATCTTGTGGTAACTTTTAGGCGGAAACTCGAATTTTGACTATGATATTTAAATTCACATGCTATTAAACCGTTTAGTAATCAACACGAAAGCTTTTTTTATTTAATATTTAGGTAGTGTATTATTCATAATAAAACCGAAAAAATACTTTAAAAAAATAATAACCTCGCCCTAAAAATGTACTAATATTATTATTTGCAAAACTTTTTAATCCATTTTGTTTCCATTTAGTTATTTATCCCTTATTTTTCAAAATAGGTTATTCTCGATTTTAATATTACAGTCGCGTCCACAGTCCAACATATTGTGTGGGTATTAACGCCCAAAACGTGCCACGGATAAAAATATATGCCTACAAGGTGTGTTAAATACGGCTAAACATTTAATTTAATTAAAACAATTTACTTTCGGTTTTAATTTTATGGTCGTTTCAATTAAACATACGTTAACGAAATTATTAAAAATAAAAAATGATAATAATAATAAATAAAAAGTGATGCAATATTGTGATTGCTATTATTTTGCCATTAAGCCATTTTAAAAAGTTTCCGAAATCAATTATTTGTTTTTTTTTTTTTTTAAATCGTGATAAATATCGTTCGACTATAACTGACTTTTTCATTCTCATATAAATGACATTATGAACCACTAATGTATTTCACACTGTACGTTATTCGTTATCTATCGAATTTCAATATTTTAAAACCGTCTAAATTATAACAATGCTTTATTTGCTGATACAGCGTATGCGTTTATAAACAGTAAAATATATACAATTCACCAACACTATTATTTACCTCAATTGCCAACAAATGTAACGTACTAGTAGTTTACGAGGTCATACGATAAAAAGTTACTAAAACAAAGATAACAAAAAAAAAAAAAAAATGTAACGAAAAAGACCTAATCGATAGTAAACAAGTTTCTTTACAGTATTATTTGGCAGATTATTATTTACTACGATCGCAATAATATAGTTAGCACCGATAACTTATCGAAAAATGATCCAAAAAGTTATCCGCATCTAGGATCTATGCGTCATACAAAAAAAAAAAATTCTAAAACCGATAAACACATAAATATTTGATTGAATTTAGAAATACCGAGTTTTATCAGGTTTGCTTTTTAAATTAAATTTTAGGAAATACAAATGCCTCAACTGCATCTATTTAGTTTTTACTTATTACAAAATCATTATAAGTTTATACAAACGTATTCCACGTCTAATCTATTTTATAATACAGTTTAAATATGTAAGTACGACCGTTCGTAAAATTGATATTTTAAGAATAAACGAATCTTGGTAAATTAAAAAGCTATATCTGAAAACATGATTTTTCAACTTTTTGTAGACACATTAGTAAAAACTTTGCGTTTCTAAAATTGTTAAAAACGACATTTTTCAATTGAAAATCAAAATCCAAAAATTTTTAAGTGAAATTTACTAAATTATTATTTCTCAAATAATATAAATATTATTATAGGTAATATAATTTAAAAAAATGTTTCAAACATATTATTTCCAAAAAAAAAAAAAAAAAAAAAAATAGAAATAGTTTGATTCGTTCAAAATAGCAATATCGATTTCGCTGGTAAACAACAGTACCTAATTATTGGTATTACGAGTATTAAAATACAAGTCTGTCAAAAATAACCGAAGAATTGTTTAGTAAATATGAAACTTTCGCTGAAAAATTAATCAATTTAAATGCATAGATACATCTATACATATTATGTATGTTGAAATTAAATTAAACTTATATCTATGTCTACATTTATATATCTAATATTATCACAGATTAAATTTGTTAAAAACATTCTGTAATTTTTTAAATTAGGTAAATGAGTTAACTCTTAAATTATCGGTAACATATTATTTTGATACTTTTTAATTAAAAAAAATGTTCCGATTGTGTCAAAAGTTGCCGCGCAAGAATATTGTTGATATGAATTCATACTTTAAATTTAACCGTTTTTAATTTTATTATATATGATAAAAAAAAAAAAAAAAAACATGCAAGCTATATCAATTTCATTCTTTATTGTATCCACATTAATTCTTATAATGCCTACATGATGTTTTGTTTTTTTATTTGTATATAACACAAACCCTGAGCAAAACTGCAGGGAACGCTAGTTAATAACAAAAAACTGAAAACAAAATTAATAATTAAATAATAATTTAACACACGGGTGACGGCACGTTGTTCAGCTACTATTATATAATACGATGAAAAGATTATTAATTTTTGAATCGATATACGTATAAATGTTTATGTAAATATTTATGCATACTACATATATAGTTGGTTTGAATAAGATCGTACTCTGCTAAGAATCTTTTAATTTTATTCAAATGTTAGTGATGATAATAATAACGCACTACTATACTCTTTCCTGAGTTACAAGATTTTTTAGAATCTTTACACTCGGATCGCTTCTTTTGAACAGTCATAACTGTTATTTTTATTTTATATTTTTAAAGCTATATATAAATTTTTTATTTTCACATAATTCATATTTAATACCGATATATCAAATCTTTCCCTCAATAATAAATTAATTATTTATAAGTCAATGTTAAGACCTATTATGGGCGTCATTCATTTGGGCGAATAACCCAACATTTACCTGAGTAGAGCTGTATCATTTGGGCGAGAAATTAACCGATCGTTTAGGCGAATTTATAAATTATTGAATAATAGGGAAGTAACGTATATATAACATTTGAAATAAATACGATCCTAAGTCTCTAAAAATGGGAAGGAAAACGTATATTATACAGTCTATAAATTATAATCAATATGTTGCCTAAATATAATATTACAATTACTTTTTTTTTAATAACTCGGCTCGCCCAAACGATGTATTAGATAAATTAGGGGTCTGTGTAAATTTCGCCCAAATGATGTATATAAATTCGCCCAAACGATATGTTATTTCGGGTTATTCGCCCAAATGAAAGCCGCTCCCTATTATGGCCTATGGGATACATATATGGGGTTGTGCCAAAGCATCCCAAATAAAAACAATTGAGGCATTTCAATCAATTACCCTCCGTTTATTAACCTCTGCACCTTGGTACGTTTCTAACAACTCACTCCTATAAAAAATTCCACTCAAAACTAGCTACTCATGCCAACCCACTTATAGCCATTAAAGGTAGAGTAAACTTGCCTGAAAACCCTCCTCGTCGGTTAAAAAGACGTTGGTGCAGGGATTTATTAAATACCTAACCTAAATGCCACCTGAGGGTACTGTCACTGGACAGCCTCCCTCCTCATATTAGTCATTTGATGTGAATACTATTCTATTTTTAGCCTATTTGCTTATTGAACATATGTTACAGAGTGTAAATTTTTCTATTTTAATAAAAAAAATTTAAAAAATACCGATATATAAACTGTGTGTATACGATTTCATTCACGTTACCGTGAAGGGTATTGAGACGTATTATGATTTTGAATTTAACGCTATGAACACTATTATAAGCTATGATGTTACAGCCAGTCTATTAGTGATAGTGGTTATCACAAAAACTTTCGTTTTATTGGATAATAAATTGGATATGAAAAAAAAATGATTCTAGACTTTTTGATAAAACCGTATTTAATTTCATTGTAAAATACCTTCGAATAATATCGGTTTTTTTTCCACAGTCATTTTAGTGAAAAGCACATAGGTTATTACCACTTGAAAGTCATGCTAAATTAAATAAATAACGTAGAGCCGAGTTACCACAAACGAAATTTATTCTATACTATACGTATTTCCAATAGGTGTTTGTTAAATAAAATATTTCTTTTGTGAAAATAAATGATCTGAACGCATACCATCTAAATGCAGAGCAGATGCATACGTATATTTATTCATGAGTATCGATTCGCATTGAAATCGTAAGCCTAACAACTATGTGAAGAAAAAAAATGTTAAAGAACAAACTGCGAATCCACGAGTGTATTATGCACGCGAGTAATAAAATAGAGACAAAAAATATAAAACTACTTTTTTTTTTTTTTTATTCAGCAGAGCATTTTTGATTTTTCAAAGGCCATGTGTAAAAAAAATTTTCACACATTTTCATGAATATATTTCGTTAATAGCGTAACACTTCAGTACTATTCAGAACGTATCACCGAATGAATAAATACATACATTTAAATAATAAACTCGAAATATTTTTTAATATCATAATTATTCGATGTTAACGAAACCTCACGTCTCTAACAGGAAACAATGATGAGTAACTGTAGATAATATTGCATAACTATTCAAGTCAAAACTTCCAGCCACGTACGTCTTACACGTAATTACAGTATATAACATAACGAAATAGTTTGAATTCAGAACACTCAAACTGTCAAACATCGTAATTTCTAAGAATGCTATATCAACCCAATTGAAATATTAATCACATCGTAAATGTAAATACTGAGTGAAATTCCCTTGATAAGTCTAACTATATTTTACGCTATTCAAGAAGTCTATACGGTTAAAAACTGTATTTATCGTAAGTCTGTAATGATACATTTAAGTACTCGTATTTTAAAATAATCAACTACATTTGCTTAATTGATTCTGAAAACAAATACACGGCACCAAAAAAAATCATTAAAAACGAATCTTGATAAATGTTAGCAATAAAAGAAATACATTCAAACACTACTATTTAACAAAATCAATAGTTTTCAGTTTTATCGAAGATGAGAATTTAATGATTTTATAATGTCACAATAGTTTTTTTTTTTTTTTTTTATGTACGTAAATAATTTTAATGGAAACGAAATATTATTTACTTTTGTATAAACTTTATCAACTGACATAGTTGGTTAGACAGTCTAGAGAATACCCCGAAACATTCTTTTGATCAGATCGAGATAATTAGATTCTACACTAGGGAAGGGCAACATTGGTTTTCAACAAGGTATATGTCACGTTTATAAATTGTTTACCTTAATTTAATTGATTACGTAAAATTAAGATGCTGTTTATGTTTATCTCTTTAAAAGTTGTTTATTCAATGCATAATTCCATTTTTCCCATACTCCGTAAAAAATTAAAAAATTAATTAAATTAAACACAATTTTTTTAAGCTTTTTTATCAACAGAACTACTCCAAGTGCATCATCCATAAAAATTAGAAAAAGCCAGACATATTTCGCTGCACGACTATTTTTTGATATACGGACAAGATATTGGTGGTGAGTGTTTTGAATTTCAAAGAAATTATAAATCATTTCTTTAGTAAAACGATCCTGAGCTAGGCTTCAGTGTAATATACGGAAATCAAAATTCTAACTTTAAACGCTCGTAAAAATAAAAGCCTCTGATAGAGAATTTTAGAGATTTTTTCAGTGTCGTTAAATATATGAGAAAGATTATATTACATTTCAAGTTTTTACATTAAGAGTTAAAACAATTTATTAGATAAAGATTTTAAAAAAACGAGGTATTTCAAAATTCTATATTTAACCCTTAAGTGGCGAGATAGTTTTGAAATTTTTGTTGGGTCTGAAGAATATTGTTAATATTTGATGAAAATTTCATGTGGCCATTACTTTTGAAGTTACGATTTAATGATAAAAGTCAATTTGATAATAATCTTGTTTGTGACACATTTTTCCGTTTTTTACGGTAGTTTTCTCCAAGAATGGAAAAAACTTTTGTGATGAGATTACCACAACTATACGACAAATGTACCCAGAGAAAGTAATTTCGGATCTATAAAAGGGATAAACGTAACCTTTACATAAAGTCTACTACCAAAAAATGTGGTAACAAAAAAAAAAAAAAATGATAATACTCATACTAAAAATACCGATACTTTTAGCTTCACTCGGAATATATGAAAATGGCAATTTATGTTCACAAAACAAACATTGAAAGATCGACGTTTTGTAAAATTTTAAAAGATGTTAATAATTTTGTGCAATTCAAGTTCCGTAAAATATGTAATAACAAAATCGTTTTTTGATCAATTAATGAGTCGAAAGTTTAAAATAAGGATTATACTTTGTAAAGTAGTCTTAAGAATTAGTTAAATGAATAAACAATAAACAAAGGCGATTATAAAATGTTTTTGGTTAGAATGTTGGAATGAAATTTATGAATCAAATCACACGCGTCATAAAACTCGATAAAAAAAAGCAGCACTTGATTTCGGCCAGCTTACATTGCTTTAGACTAAAGTTATGAATTATAAAGTCGTGATTCGAGAAAGCAAAACTGATGGGTAGTGAGTAATTCGAACTGAACTGAAGAGACTAAGAATTATTAAGAAATATTGATATTTCGTTGTAAATATTTTTGTGTACAAATATCTAAAATTTGAGTGAGTGGTAATGTTTTTTCTGTGGCAACAAGCAACTGTGAAGTTGTAGGTAAGATATAACTATGAGATAACAAGTTGTAATTGGCGTCTAGTGTATACTTGAAATATTTTTACGAGGTCGCGAAGCTATCATTTCAGTACCGCAAACATTTTCGTGTTGATTACCGAAGAGTCGTATTTTGTATAGAATGTATATTTTATACGCTTGAATAGATAATTGATACTTGATGATAGCTAGGTCCTCTTTTCATAAAAATGTGACTATCAATTTTTATCATTTATTTGCTTCATACCGAATGGGCAACAACGTTTTCACTAATTATTATTGATCGGTTATCGGCGTTCAAATTCAAACAAAACGTTCGTACAATAATTTTGGATGATGCAGCTCGAGCAAGAAGCCAAGTGAGTGTAATTTTGTTTTTATTTTATTTACATATTCTTCATTTTTACTACCTATTGATTTTGATTCGACATAGAAAAAGCGTCTGTTTCACATTCACTAGTAATCATATCACATCAGCACACATTAAATAATATAAAACTTTTATTTATTTTATTTTTAAATAATTAAGATATTCTAATTGATTATCAAGTACTATAAAATGTATGTATTTATTTATATATATATGAAGATAAAAATCTGTCACAAAGATAATTCTCAGTCAGTGACAACGATGATGTGAAGTTTTTTCTATGGTTTCTTGATATTAAATTTTATAGATGACTTTTTCAATCGTCCAGCTCTAGACTTTGAACAGCTAGAAAGGGAATCGGTCGAAAATATACCACACGCTAACAATTGATTACTATAATCACGTCTTAGGACTAACATAATTTATTGATTTGTGTGACTAATATCGAATGGAAAACAACTATTGCGGAAATTTGGGTGAAATTCCCGTTGGTAATTTTTACAATAAAATCACTGCCATACATTAAAATAACGGTTATGCTTATGTGCGGCATATTAGTACTTGATGCTCATTCGTTTTATATCAATTTCGTATTTTTATAGTCAATATACATTTTTGACGAAGATTAATTGTTGAACATTCGTTTCGACATTAGATTGAATGATGATAAAGATGAGAACATTTCATGTTTGTTGTTTAATTTTTTAAATAGGAAATTGTAATCTTCATTCTTCAAGCAATGTCAAATTATTCGGAACATTCTATGTAGCATGATTCATATTTATGACGAAAGTTGGTGTGTAATAATTTATTCGTCCCCGGTTATTAGCGGTAATTTGAAAGATTGATTTAGTAATATGAGTATTACGAAAAATGTTGTTTTAACAATCAAATAAAAATACGAGATTTCAAGATTTGGGAAATCAACTGAATTAAAATATGTAATAAATGACTTAAAAGAATATGCAATAAAGCATTTGAAAAGAAAAAATACGAGCATTTATTAAAATAATAAAAATAAACAGCTTAGTCACTAGAATATAAGTAAGTATATTTATATTATATTCACAAATATCAAGTGAGAGTAAACATTTTGATTTCACGTTTTATAATAATAATAATAATTGACCTCATGCATTGGATAAATAATTACGCCAGTCATGTTTGTTGACGCAGTTATACTTTAAATATTAACTATGAAGATTTAAATATGTACATTTGGACGGTTCATTTAATTATAATTATTATTTAGCAGTTATTAAATATTTTGTCGGTTTCGAATTTATTAGATTTTTTTAAAGATTATTAAAAAAAAAAAAAATATATATATATATATATATATATATATATATATATATATATATATATATGTTTCTTAAACTATATTTTACTGCACACACTTAAGTCGAAAAATACTTTTATTTGCATTTCTATGAATACTTAATTAATATTCGAATATCAACCGAAGTATTCATTGTTTTTAATATTCGGTATAACATTACCACGTGAATGTGATCGAGAGTCAATAAATATCAACAAATATGATTAAAATGCAAATTATAATTCATTACTATTTTGTGTGAAAATAAACGGTCGAATACTGTTAATTAATTAGTGTTCGTCAGGCGCGGTGTCGATTTGCGGACCAGATATCACAGTGGTAGCCGTCAGGTGTTTCTCTTATTGATGTTTTCTGAATTTTTATTTATTCGTAAAACACAAGAACCATTGAAATTCGAAAACCCTCCTTTAAACACCGAATTCAACTGCGACCATGACATTGGGTCACACCCGTCCCGTATCACCGTGAAATATAATATCAATAACAATAAGTAGGGCTTCAAATGTCGGCCTTGCGCACGGACTACGACCAGTCCATTCGGTTAGTAAACGATTTCATAAAATGACTTTTTTCATACACGATTTCACAAGTTCGCTTCGCACAAAAGAAATGGTTTTTATCCCAGAGTTTACGAATTCCCATGAAAATTAATGTCACGTTGCCGATCGTTAAATTGACCACTTATAGTTTTTGGTTACAGCTTCCCCTATCGCATACTACGTATTTTCATTCTATTTTTAACACTATTTTATTTGGAATAAAAATACATTACACACCCACTATCAATAAAAATTTAAATATTAAACGTAATGATAAACAAAATAATAATGAATTAAAAGAATGAAACGAAACTTAAAGAAGAATATTCGTACAGACACAGTTGATTTTACGAAATATTTAATTTTGAATCCAATAAACATAAATCGTATAAATTAAATAGTATATATAATTAAACATGACCACTATTGTCGAATTTGGTTAGTCCGTCCGGTACTAAATCTAATCGTAATACGATGTTATTCTCACCTAATCAATATTTTTATGATAATAGCCCTCTGAAAACGTACTTTTGATCTATTAAATTGAAATTCGATTCATAGATTATATCGTAAAACATATTAAATGAAATCGAGTTTCGTTCAAAAAGTATTTTCAAAGTACATAAATATTGTCAAGTGATGTTCAGAGGTTTTAATTTCAGCTAAAATAATTTGTATCGATTTTTTTTTAATGTACAAATAAGGTATTGTATGTTATTTTCACAGAGGGACTAATTCTTTCCAAAAATTAATAGCTACCTATAAATTATGAAAAAAATTAATAAAATATATTTTTCGATAGTCTTCCTATGTCAAAATGTCATTTTTTCGTTTGGTATAGAAATATTTTTCTTATCTATAGCTTAGTATAGCATTAAAAAGTCAATAATATATACCTATATTATATTGCAGGGCTGGCAACGAGGCTCGCGAGCCGCATATGGCTCTTAAATCAGTTTCATGCGGCTCTTGAACCAAACTTAGACTAACATTAATAAATATATAATTTCATTAGAACCGTAAGATAATAACGTAACAATGTCAATATTCAATAACTATAATATTTTTTGTAGTATAAAATATAAATGTTCCATCATTTGATTTAAAATGAAAAACGTATCTTCATTTTATAATCATTACTTTACAAAGTGGCTCACTTCGAATTAACATTATAAATTTGCGGTTCCCAAAGTTAAGGTTAGTGGCCACCCCTGTTATATTGTAACCATTGGTCTATGAGGGTGAAATTCGTATTGATTGTGACGATATATAGACAGTAGACACCCTGGTTGAAATTACTGTTTAGAATAATATGATACATGGTGTTCCTTCTTACGAAATAATAAAACATAATTTAACAAAAGATACGAATTTAATTTTAAGAAACAATTTAACGAAACACTCTCCAACATTTTTAAAATGGTTCATGTGACTATTACATTGACAATTACTTCTGCAATATGTGAAAGGTCTTTTTCTACTATGAAAATAATCAATACATATTTAACGTCTAATATGATACAAGATAGATTTTCAAATTTAACCAATGTGAAAATTGACATTGATATTAACAGTGATAACATTTTAAAAATATTCGAAAAAAATGAACGAAAAATAGAAATTTAATTAAAGCGTTATACATTTAATTTTTGGCTTTATGTATTACCTACATCAAATACCTAATAATTATTGAAAGCAAAAATGTTGAATGAAAGCAAAATTCTAAATATATTTTAATTATGTTAGTGACTGAGTGGCCCTCATGATTATGTTGTTATTCAATTTTTGAGGGACTATAGCCCCGCAACGATTCGTTTCTATATTTATGCCTATGGTTATTTAATTTATCAATCCAAAATATTGTGCTCAAGATCGTTTTCTCGTAAATGAGTGCGATTTTAGTACATTTTCTTGTGTATTTTGTGCGGTAGAAGTAGATATACGTATCATAATTGAACATTTTGTCAGATTATATTGCTTTGGATTGAAAATAGACGTGTTTGGTCATTGCCCGTGCCGACGATGGTGTAATATTACATCGATAGAGTCCAACTACAGATTATTCAGCGCTCTGTATGTTCTGTCGATTTGAATCCGCGGTGGAATGTTCACGTTTTTCATTCATTTTTCTTGGAGTTTAAGTCAGTAAGCAAATGGTGGATTTGAGACGTAGACTAGATGATCTCTCCCTTTTTTGAAGGGGCTTTTTTTTACCGGCGAAAAACCTTTTGAAATAGATACTCGTAAATGTTTCATTGTTATTGGAAAACAATAGCGTTATTTTTATCTCACAAGTGAACGACAATCGGCATAGGGTTTTAAGTTATAAATTTATAACTGTGACAAAATATTACTATTGAATAATACAAATTTTCACACCTTTCATCTTTTAATGAACACGGACTCTTTGAATTATACTTATGATACCAATTCACTTTCCTTAATACGTCTTTCAGGTCAGCCAATGGTTTGAGGTATCATTTTTTATAAGTTTCTCTTTGTTTATTTCACGGAATACAATGACTTGAAACCAATTTTCCTCGACCATCACTTGAGTCGAAATCTTAACGATACCAATATGCGACTCGATGCAATAAATATCTTAATACGGGTATTTTCAACGGGATGTGTAAGCGTTGCAATAGTTATACAAACTGAAATACCTAACTGCATTGTTCGTCCCGTGTAGGATTTGAAAGTTATTTTGAACTTTCCACACACTTGTATACCTGTCTACCGCAAGCACTGAAGGTGGATCATCGTAGTTATGCAACGTTAAGAACCAAGTATATAACCCCGAATAGGCTTCTACAATCTTTATGTTATGAAACCATTGGGAAAATACAAAATGTATAATCTTTCTGAGTGCTATATGAGAATTTTCGGTAAATTTTTAAATGCTATAGTTTTCATTGCTCAAACGAAATGATACTTAGTTTGTTCATCGTCATATTACGTGCATTCCTATCAATAATGTCGAGAGTTTCTACTGTGTCTCCTTTTTCACCCGTGGCTTATGTGAATATTCGTGATGACATTTCTATTGGTAACTTGAGTAACTAGTTAAGAGTCAACGCTAAACACGGTAACGTATAATCACTACGGACGAAGTAACCTGTTTTATCTTCAAATAGCACATTTATCATTTCAGAAAAACATTTTGAAATCGTAGCATATTAAAATGTGCGCCTTGAATATACATTATACACTTGTATGTTTATTATTTAATCAAATATGAATAGCTTACTTTATAGTGGTTATGGCAATTTTTGGTACCTACTATCACTATTCATTCAGCGAATATACGAGTATTATTGAAATTACTGAATACAAATGAAGTACAGGTACTTGTATAAAAGTATAGATCTACATTAAAATGTTTTCAGAAACAAAAATAATAATAAAGTAAGATTAAGTGAAGAGAAAAAATATTTAAACACTCCGAGAGGTATTTTATTACATAATGACGCTTCGATCATTTTAATAAAAAATCAGGTATGTAGGAAATGAAATATAACACAAGTTTGTTTAACATTAACTAGGTTTTAAATGTTAATTACTTTTATTTAATAATTTCTTCAATAATAGTAGTGAAATATTTTATAAACATCGGATTTGAGTATGCATGATAAACAAAAAAATATATAGAGTTAAAAACATAAAAAAAAAATTTTAAACATTTTTTTTTCGTAATTTAACTCATTTTAAACTCGACTTCTTTTTTTATTTTCACTATTTATAAGAATTTGATCGTTATACGATTGTCATTTTATTTTTTATCGCACAAAGTGCATTTTACAGGGACACTTTTTCCTTATACTTAATTAACTTATAAAATGAAGATTTAGTAAAGGCTATCATAAAATGATAGGCTAGAATGATCGTATTACTTACTTACTATTAATTCGATTAGCAAATTGATTATATTATCATTAATTCATAAGTATAAGTATTATTCATAAGATTAAAATTACGGTTGACTTATTAAATAGTTCAACAATGTTTCACGGAAGTAGTGAATATGCGCATTTATCGGGGCATAAAATAATCATAGGTACCTACATCAATAATAAATACAAAGAAATAAAGTTTACTAAGTTATTGAACTAAAGTTTTAATGTGGTAAGATTTAATTTAATTTTGAATAAACTTCTACATAATTTCATAATTTTTTCTATCATGCAAAAATATTTCAAGTGTTGATAATTGTTCAACTTTATTTTAGATTTTGAGTAAAGGAAAGGATTTATTAGGTTTACAATAATATATATATATATATATACACACATACATACATATATATTTTTTCTTTTGAAGACACTTTTTGGTACATTAAACTTTGTTGAAAAGTTTTATCCTGTAACTCTATTGATCGTAAATCACATGTAGATGTTTCTCTAGGGGATAATTTTTTTCTCCCTTCAATAGTTATTCCAAGGGTGAGGAAAAACTGCCGAAAAACCAAGTAAAAACGGTAAAATTTGCCGTAAACGACACTTTCACTAAATCGATTTTTGTTATTTTTTGATAACTCATAAAGGAATGTTACTAGAAACTTGAAGTTTTCACATATATAAGGGTTATATCGCTACATACTTTACGAGAGTTTAATTTTTTTTTTAATGTTTGGGCTAAAAACAGAGCTTTGAAAATACCTCGTTTATGTAAAGTTTAACTCTAATATAAAAATTGTAATATTTGACAAAAAATTCTGAAAATTTATTATGAACTTACTCATATAATTTACTAAGGATATTGAAAAAATTTCAAATATCTGGACTCAGGAATTTTTTTTTTTTAGTGTTTTATTCAATTTTACACAGTTTTTACGGGATTGATTGTTTTTATAATTAATTTCCAATTTTAAAACGTGCATACAAAATGATAGGACAATCTAATCACTATGGACCTTTGGGTACAAATGAAACGAAATGCATTGCAACATTTGATAGAAAAAAAGGTTTCTTTTGTCAAACAAGAAAACTTTAAATACACTTTATAAACAAAAAAAAACCTATCGGCGACGAGGCTGAAAATGATACAATATATATAAATGGTATATTTTTATACTGAATCTTTACTCAGAATCGTTTAACTAAAGAAATGATCTAACGCTTTTTTAAATTCAATATTGAATATACCCATCACCATTATCTTATCTGAGGAAGAAAGAATAACCCATGGTGCGAATTACGTCATTTGGTATAGCATAGAATTACGGTTGATTTTTAAGTTTGAATGTATAATAAATAAGTACACTACTATTACATATTTTCATCCATATACTGATATCAACACGTTCAATATTACTAATTTTCACGATGATTTAATTTGAATCGAATGAATACTACATTACAGCTGTTTCTTTGTAATAAACATATATATATATATATATATATATATATATATATATATATATATATATATATATATTTACTTTTAACGGATTCAACCTGTGATAAAAAGTCTTTTGTGTATTGAAAAATAATATGTTTGAGATTCTAAACGAGACGAAAAACGTATCCGTTTTTCAAGTTAAATAATGCGTTTTTTATGGGTATAATAATTTTTGCCTAGAATACGGATACTCAATACGTGTATGTATACACATAAAACGTTTGTAGATCGTAAATATTATAATATTGAACCGAATCCAAACACATTTTCAAATTTTCTATAGCAGCCTGTGAAAATGGTAAAATTTACAATGCATTCGCGAAAGAAAATCGATAATGAAATTATGTATCATACATTTTTCTTCTTCTAATTTTATTGGAAAAAATTATTGTTGTTCATAAATTTCTTTTTAGTTTATCAAACTGATTTTAAAATATTGAATACCATTATTAATAATCAATAAATGTTCACGTTTAAATTTCTTTTCCTGGCTGTGTTTTGACAATATGCATCTTAATCGTGACTTAGCAGCGAGGCTGTATTCGGGAACGAGGGGACCACGAAATCTTTAAATAAGTTGAACAATTTTATTATTGATACCTAATCATTGTTTCAGTAGATGCATTGCCGAATTAAGAAGTGGCCCAATAAATTTTAAGTCCAGATAAATCAACCCCGTAAAAGACTTTGATAATAATTTCAACATTTATAGAATACATGAATGTATTATAATATTTCGCATTGATTATAGCCTTCAAGTTATTGTAGAATGTAAAATATTTATGAGGTTTAGTATAATTTTAGCTCTATTACTTTTGGAGTCACAACTGAATAACTAATATCAATACTTAACATAAACGTCTACAGAAATAAATTGGCGTCGTTTTTTTTTTTTTTTTTATACAGAAGATTTGCAAGGACGCTATTTAAGTTTTTAAATAAGGTTTCAAAATTGTTTAGGCAGACCAAATTTCGTTACAACCAGGGAGTTTTATTTTAAATATTCCATAGTTTTGTCTGATCACAGCAGTATGTACATCACCCGTCAGTGCAGATAGGTACTATTTTAACACATTATGATTTATATTTTTCACTTTCAGAATTAATTTTCAAAACTAAAATATATCTATTTGTAATCTATAAATTAGCACTGAGAAATCAAAACTATTAATAATTGGTAATTAGTAATTAATTTAATTGGTTATTTATTGATTTGATGTTATACGCACAAATCAATTATTATAGAAAGGTAAACTAGTGTCGAAACTAAGTGGGTGGTCTCTAGGTCTGAACCCTCTCTTTCTTTGGATAAAAGAAAATGTTAAATATTGAATTAATACCTAGCTATAGTTAACACTTACGACTGTATATTTGGATCATTAACACGATTTATTTTTATTTTGATGATCATGGTGTTTGAATATGCGTTATAACGTATCCATTAGATATATTGAATTTGAATTATCGTACAAAGTTGTGATACAGAAGAATTGTTCATGTTTAGAAGTATTATCAGACGAATTCCGGTTGCATATCTTAGGCAGGCCAAATGAGACACGGCAGTAAATAAGCAGCCATTGTATACCTTGCGATACCCCAAATGGCGCCCCTGAAGCTTTGCTCAGAATCGTTGGAATAAAAAAATGATGTATCGTTATTTTTAAATTCAATACCTATCATCTATCACCATTATCTTCTCCGAGAAACGAAGAATACCTCATGGTGCCGAAGTATGTCCTTTTTTTAGTACATTTTGAGTTTTTTTATTTATTTTTTTTTTATTTTGAAGATTAATAGCTTTACATATTTGGTAAAAATCAAAATTTAACATTTAATTTTTATTCGACTTTATGTCAATTTTCTTTTAATAACAACCAATACGAATTATGACTTACTATTACAATTATTCATTAAAAAAAAAAAATACATATACATTATCTAAGTATTTATGATTGAACCAATAGTTAAAGAATTATAAGTATTTAAAATAAAAGTCATTATTTAAAAAAAACGATTTTTTTTTATACGCAAATAAAAACAGCGAAAAAATTATGTTATGCAAAAACTTACACCTACCTATTAACTTATAATATATTAACAATACTAATTTTTTGTGTTAATTTTGGGTGATTTTTAATTAACTAATTCATGTTTTTAATTTTACAGAATGAATGAAAATAATATTAAAATAATTATTCGGTACATGATATTTTCTCTATTATTTCATAAATTTGTTGAATTAAGCATAAAACTCTCCTATCTCACCTTAATTCACTTCAGTTACCCCCTATATTCATTAACCTTATCTCCCTCTGGTTCTCAAAAAGAACTTTAAAGTTCATATCACCATACGGCTCTACAAATCTACGCTCTACTTTTAAAGGTCTACCCCAGGGTAGCTGCTTAAGTCCCCTTCTATTTAATTTGTATATGAACGTCATTATTAAACAACTAAATACAATTGGTCATGAGTGCCTAGTGTATGCCGATGACCTAGTCATATGCTCCAACAATTCAAATCTTGATCTCGCTATTGACTCATTAAACAATTCGCTCGATCTCATACAAAATCTCATGTTTCTTCCTTTTTTTCTATAGCTCCTGAAAAGTGTAAGGCCATGATCTTCACCAGAAGACGTTACATTCTCTCTTTAGAAATCACTATAAATGATTTTCCAATCCCAATTGCCCACAACATAAAGTATTTAGGACTAACACTAGAATCCAAACTTCGCTGGTCTCCGCATCTTCAACACCTCACTAAATTTACCTCTCTTTTGGCTAACTTCCTTGGATCAATTTCTAATACTTGGTGCGGGTCACACCCCTCCACTCTCTTAATTATTTACAAAGCTGTTATTAGATCCAAACTTGCTACGGTTGCTTTCTATCAGGCTCTGCTTCCTATTCACATTGGAAAAAAATGAATAATCTCCAAAACTCTTGCCTAAAGTCAATTATCGGTGCCCTTAAATTTACCCCTAATGCGGCCGTAGACATCGAGATGGCATGGCCCCTTTTCAATATCAGAAACAGATGGTTGGCTGGTAAATTTCTACTGAAAAACTTCTCCCTTCATTATCCCACAATATTTAATTCCTTTCTTAACATATACTACTCTTGGCGTTACGTTACAAAATCACTCCCAATTCTTGCCTCCACGGCATACTTCTTAACCTCAATTCGCGATTTTATTATCAATACCAAAAAATTACCCTTATATGACACTAATTATATGGCACTCTCTCACTCCCCTATAGTTCACACCAACAAACATATACTTGACGTTACCTCCAAGTCACTTAAATCTATATCACCCATTATCGTCAACAATCATGCACAAAGTTTCAATTAAAAAAAAAAAAAAATCGTCAACAATCTTTTCCTAGACTACATCTAAAACAATTTTCCTAACTTCACCTTAATTTATACTGATAGTTCCTTTTCCCCCTTTTCGGCCGGCTACGCTTTTTTCATTCCTGATTTACACATCTCCATGTCTAATAATCTACCCCCTTCTGCCTCCTCATTCAGTACCGAATGCTTCGCAATATTAGAAGCTCTTTCAACCATTTCTGCCCCCCCCCCCCAGTAGCTACCTCATATTTTCCAATTCCTTATCATGTCTTCTCAGCCTCTCCTCAGATTTTTTCAATTCCCGTCCCTCTCCCTTCTCCATCAGGATCAGGCAATTCCTATATGAACTTACTATTTCAGATTTTTTAGTTGAATTCCTTTGGAAGCCCAGCCACTCTACCATAATAGGAAACAAAATAGTGGACTCCATTGCAAAATCTACCTCCTCGTTCTTCTGTCCTTCTCTAACTCCAATTCCTTGGACAGTTTTTTGCCCCTTATTAAAATCTCATATTTATAATTTATGGCAAAACCAATGGAACAAACTAGCCCCCAATTATGCCTCATGGTACAAAAATATTTCTCCATCCTATACCCTCTCATCCTTGGTTTCACAATCTCAAATTAAATCGTAATGTAATTACCTCGTTTTCACGCTTAAGATTTGGACACACTTTACTACCGTCACACTCTTATAAACTTTCTCTCAATGACTCTCCTTTATGCATGTGACACTCCATGATCCAAGGATCTGTGATATCTCACACATACTTTTTCACTGTCACTCTCTGGCTCCCCAGCGTAATATCCTCTTCACCCTAATCCACTCGTTTAATGTCCCTCTCGACACCCAATCCATACTCTCTTCACAAATTGTACCAATAATTACTTCATTTATATCCTTCTTTTACCTGTCTGGTTTAAAAATTTAACTATTGTATTACAAATCTATCGTTAATTTTATACACTTTTATGTAATATTTTATAAATATAATTTTCGAAACTAATTGTTTACAAGGTTTCCTTAAATAAAAAAATAAATAAATAAATAAAAAGCATAAAATAAAACGAAAATGATAAAAAACCTGATATAGATCAGATCAAATGTATATGAAATAATTTTTGAAGGGACTAAGTAATTTAAGGTAAAGTATAATCATACAATTTTCCTAATTAATTTTCAATTGTGTAGTTACCTATATAATATTTAATTTCCCATATAAAACATCTGTTCAGATATTAGTTGAACATGTTCATAAGAATTAATAGTTTATGTTCATTTTAATAATGAACACGGAACTCAGTAAAATTTTATTAGAAGAGAATACTCTTCTATAAAAGTTACTGAATATACCAATAATATTTTTTTCAAATACGATCATCTAAATTAAATAAAATGTATAAAAAAGAATGATACCTAATCAAAAATTGAACCATTCATATAAAAAAAAAATCAATAATAAAGGATTGGTTGGTATACACGTATGTGGAAATAGACTACAAAAGTATGCAAATCTCAATGAAACTGTTATTTCTTTGTTAATAATTTTAAAACAAATATTTCAAAAATTGATACTGAATGGTTTGTTATAGTATTATAACTTCTAGAACTTAAAATCTGTCTGAGTAAATTAATAGTATTGACTGGCATACGGCTGATTCAGTTGAGTCTCATGCTGTCATAAGCGTCGAGGTGGGTGGTTTTATTCGTAGTTCTGTATTATATATTTTAAAATAGAATATTTAAAATTGTTCATTCATTATTAATTTTAATATCAAACGAAACGAAACATTAAAATTGAATAATATTTAATAAATGCATACATTGTTAAATGTTAAATGAATTAAACGTATTTGAAAAATTATAGTAAATCACTAACAAAACTTATAATTATTATTGATTAAAAAAGTTTTTCGAAAGGGAATTATTGTGTTTCAAATTAATTTTACACACACACACACACACACACACACACACACACACACACACACACACACACACACACACACACACACACACACACACACATGCTATGGATTTTATACGTCATATAGTCTCAATGAAATAAGTTGTATAAGCGACTTGTATTTGTTTTATTACATTGTGAATAACAATGATGATATGTTTCAAATTAGACACACAATCCAGAAGCTATTAACGTGTTTTGTTCAAAAAATTTAATTTTTAAACAGAATAAAAGTAAACTCATTTACAAAACAAATAAAACCCAGAAGATTCGAATAGAATATAAATATACAGATGAACTAAAGAGATCATACTTTTCATGTGCAATGCAAATTGAAAATGAATTGGAATAAAAAAAAAAACTAATATGGATTTATGCATAAAATAAATAAGCATAATTCAAAACGATATTTTTATTACAAAATAATAAAAACAATGCTATTGAAAATAAGTATCAATTTATATACCTACATAAAACGATATTAAATTTGTATTTAATTAGTTGAAAGCAGTTTAGATAATACATGTTCTTTTTTATCAAACATTTTCGACATTTCTAAAAATGAAATGAAAACAATTTAATTCAATATTTATATCATATAATATTCTAATTGTATGTATTCAATGTTAAAAATAAAATACCTAATGAATAAAAATAAAAATAATCAAATATTTAAGTTGATATTATTAGTCAGAATAATTAATTATTTCAATCTAATATCAGTTTCAAAATAATTTATAAACAGCAATACAAAAAACAATATTTAATTATTTTGGATTTATTTATTTCGTATGGCGATTATTTTGGATTAATTTTAATTTATAATACAATTGTATCGGCCATGAATTACAATTTTGCCCGCAGGGTATAACTTTTGCTGACGAAGTTGAAATAATTAATATGTTTATTTCAGCATTTCTATAACTTTTTCCTATATCGATTTGCTTTATTCTCATTAGTAAAGAAAACGTAGAAATCTTATATACTTTTTGTTATATCGTTTTCGAGCGTAAAACATGTTTTCTCTCTTAATAAACTAAAACATAATAAATAAACTGAGTCTTACTAATTTGCTGAACAAACTTAAATACTTACAAGGTCATCATTACGTGAAAAAAAGTATACAGGAAATTAAAAGTTTAATTTTCGTAAATTGAATGGATATTTTATGTTGGGGCTTCATTTTCAAACTTGATTTTACCGAGAGTATTTCATAATTAAATACTAAAAAGCATTCATAGATACATACGTAAAATAAAATAATTTTAAATCGACATGATAAATTAATTTATTCCGTTTATTTTTTGTGTACGTGTGTGTTGATTAACTAGGTATAATTTTTCTCGACAATTTAAAAATGCGTTTAATTTGATTAAATTATTTAATATTTAGTATAAAATTACTTAAAAATAAGATATCAAATTTCAATTAATTAGTTGTGATAGTAGCAGCCAACAATTAGATAACTATAAAATGTATCGCATTATAGAATAGTAGTAATGCATGAAAACTTAGTAATTTCTATCATGGTGTCAGGTTTTAACTCAGCATTTGGGTTGCTATAACCATTATGCGTTTGAACCTATGAATAAAACTTAAAAATTAGCTGCCATAAATAACGACTGTATATCGTTTTCGAACTAAGATTTTGTTCAATCGCAGTCTAGCATTAGATTTGATAAACCAATGAATTATTACTATGTAAAAACAATTAAAAATCAGGCAGCATAATTTTTCATAATTAAATTATTTTATTTTATGATTTTTTTTCAATTTGGATTTAAAATTTCAATAACCCAAAAACTGATTTATTTAGGTATGCTTTTCACCAAATTTTAAAGCGCTTATTAAGTTTTAGATAACTTCATGACGATAACAATGATAACATCTATATTTTATAAAATACATTTTTATAATTTATACTTTAAATACTTTAATACAAACGAACAAATTTAGAATAGCTTTGACAGATATAGAAATTTGTCAAGGTTATGTTTTTTTTTCAATAGAAATCAGAACAAATGTTTTATAAATCCAGATCAAACAGGAAATTGGAAAAGGTTTTGTGTATTTTCACATTTGAATTTAATTAAAATCTTTTTGTAAAACGGATGTGGTGAAGTTTGATGTTTATCAGATTGACTAAGGTTTGAAAATTCCAATTTAATAGAAAATAATAGCCATTTAGATAAAAAATTAACTGTCATGAAAAAATGTTTGTTTTACAAGTTCGCTCAATTTGAAAATTCTGGTAAAATAATGTTAATAAAAGTTCATCCTTCGTTGATACTAGTACGTATAGTGAACACCTAAGATAGATCATTTTTGTAATTGGCTTACCTACCTGATACTCGATGAATTCCCCATAATATTATTTTTAATTTAAAATTAATAATTAAGCATAGGCGGAAAACGATTCTGAACAGAATTTTACTTTTAAGTAACCATATTTAATTTTAAAAAAGTGCACAATAATTTTTTTTTGGAATATTTTTATTCTATGACATTTTTAGCTGATAATTTAAACAAAAAATACTAAAAAGTACCGTTCGTCCACGAGATTGCTAATTTCAATGATTCTTTATAAGTTTTGATTTTTTATCAGATAACAGATTTGGAAGAAATTAATTAGGAAATACATATATGTAGATACCTATTTATAAACATTTTAGAAAATACAGAGAACTAAACAACTTGTTATAATATAATATGTATATCAACGAAATATTGGTTATTACATACTTTATTCATTTAAGTGTAAATATAATGTTCAAGTACCTATAATAAAAGTTTTTATCAAAATTATTTTTTACATCCTTGATTTTTTAAGCTCTAGTATTAAAAATTGATTTTAATTTGTTATGCTATTTCTTGCTCAACTGTTTTAAATAATACATAACTCACAAACATACAAAGTGGTACATTGTTCTATATCTCTGACAACATATTAACCATCGCCGAAAATTCATACAATACATGGTTTTTCCCTTTTGGTTCTAGACATCTCATCAAAAATAAAAATTTTAATACGAAAAATCATAATGAAAATTCGTATAAAAATGATCCATAACCAGTGTTAGAATTAACTTAATTTATTTGTTAATTAACACCCATTTGGGCAAACAGTGAAATCCGACATTATTAAATTTAGAACTTGATCAATCAACATTTTTAACATCATAGTAAGTTTTGAATATTTAATTAACAGTTATTATATGATGTGAAAAAAAAAATCTATAAATATTGCATATTCAGAAAATTTTTTTTCAGAAATGGTGCACGAACTTTGTAAATTTTAAAAATAGACTTGACAATTCGTACTTTTAATTCTAAATCACGAGTCCATCAGGTGTAGTGGCAGAATCTACTTCACAGACGTGTATTTGAATTAAATCACACACGTCAACAATTAAGTAGGTACGTGCTTTTATGTGTTTATTTATACATAGATAATATTACCCGCTATAAAATTCACGAAATCCAATACCATAAACTGAAAATCTCTTAAATAATAAATACAATTTAATGAATTCATTCATTGAATGAATGTACTGAAAATAATTTCTAAATTCAATGGGTTTCGATAAAAATTAGGTAGATATTTACCTTTTGGTAAAGTTGTTGGTACTAAAACATTTTGACCCTATTTATATAATACTTATTTGAAAGTATTAAGTGAAGCCATTCATAGCATTTAAAATACTACAAAAACTAATCAAGATTTAGTAGGAAAATAAATGATTTCCGAAAAAACCATGTGGACCACTTTAATTTTGCTGTGTCGAATTTGTATGATGAGCTCGTATAAAACTAATTTGTATTGTAATGTCGATAGGTATATGGTTAAATAACATTATTGTTTCACAAACAATGTTATATAAAAGGTTTTTTTTCAAAGACACCATGAAAAAAAAAGAAAAGAGTAAAACAACAATAATTTATAGTTTGTCGGGGTTCAAATAAAAAAGACTGGCTGAAAGCCACGATGTTGCCAGAAGTACAAAATCCGAATACTTTGAAAACAAAATTCATACCAAGATCGTTGAAGCAGATTAATGATTATTTCAAATGTTTGTATCTATATAATCGGCAACGTTGTAAAAGACACATTGGCATACAGTTTAATCGTATTATTTTCTACTTGAAAGGTCTTATATAAATAATAAACATATTATTTTGACTATTCTAAATTTATTCATTTTTAATTTCTTTTAAATGTTTAAATCGATAAATTCAATGAAATGACTTCTCATAAATCAATTAAACAGCTAAGTGGTATATTATATATTTATTAGTTATCGAAACGTTAAATTTCTTAAAACCACACATGAAAAATAAGAAAAAACAATTTCTTCAAACGACTTATGATCATCATATTATTTAAAATAGACAAATATTATTATATATTATATTATAAGTTTAAAATTCATAAAACTCTAGGCCATATTCGAGATAAACTGCTTTAGAACTGAAGTACAACGTAATGAAATTATTGAATGGAAAAATTAAATAAAAATGTATTGTTCTCTTTGTAGTTTGCCCTGACACGTTAATTGGACACATAAAATATACCCAAGATCTGTGACGTTCTGAGATTCGTAAATTGTATTTTTTTGTTGTATATTTTGTGTTCGTGTAAAAATCAAAAAATTCATCATTTATTAGTTTTATTTAAACATATTAAATAACATTTATTTGCTATTTTTGAATTTTGTACGATCAAGCCGTTATCAATTTGAGCGTGAAAACACTATTTCTACTAGATACCTATATTATTTCTGAACATCTGGTAATATAGTTTGCAGAAGAGTATACAATATGTCAAATAAAGTATGTACTGATTTTTAATTATTTACGTACACATTTTTAGATTCTGAGCAAAGTAAAGTATATATTGGTTTTACAATGAAGTTTATTTTTTGAAGTTTTTTCTCTTTGGAAACTTTTTGGGTTGATTGAGTGGTTTAAAAGTTTCGTCCAGTTACTCTATAAATCAGAAATTGCATGTAGATTGCACTTAAAAAAAAATTGTTTTTTTCTCCTCTCAATAGTCTTTCCAGATGATTAGAAAAACTGCCAAAAATCCGAGTAAAAACGGTAAAATTTACCGTAAACGACACTCACTAAATACTTTACGAAAGTTTCAAAATAATGTTGACAAGTTTTGAGATAAAAATTTAATTTTAAAAATACCTTGTTAAGTTTATCTTTAATAAAATGTTTAATATTTGACAATAAGTTTGGAATATGTAATACGACCATACTCGTATACTTCATTAACAATACTGAAAAAATTTCAAATATTGTGACTCAGGATTCTTTTTTATTAGTGTTTAAATATATTATTTTACGATTTATACGGGATTCTCTGTTGTTATGTCAATTTTTAACTTTGAATGTTTTTTTCAAATAAAAACGGTCAATCAATAATCATTATGAAACTTTGAATACACATAGAATAACATGTTTTAAATCTTTTAACACGTATAGAGCAACATGTTTTAAATTTTTGAGTAAAAAAAAAAATGTTTCATTTGTCAAACAAGAACATTTTAAACAGATTTGATAAAAAATAAACATGCCGAAAATATACATAAAATCATCTAAATTTATAAACGGTTTGATTTTTTTACAGAATATTTGCTCATAATCATTTAACTGAAGAAAAAATGTATCATTTCATAAAAATTTCATTTACTCATACGCATTATCTTGTCCGAGGAGTGAAGAATACACCACATGGCGGAAGAACGTATTTTTTAGACTTCGTTTAAAGCGAAGGATTTATTTGTTTTACATAGATGTTTGTTTTTTTTTTCATTATAAGGCTATTTTTATTATGAGAACAATAAACAATTTTCGATATACTTTGAAACTTACATATTATAATCTCTTTATTAGTTCAAAATTGGTATGAGGTGTTCAAAAAGTAATAATTCGGTATTTTTAAAAATAATCACTCAACTAATTGCAAATGCCACGGCAAAGAGATTTTTAAGTAATTTTATTTTGTTCTAAAACAGAAAATTAATTTTAAAAAGTATTCAGATTCCAATACAATATATACTATATGATCAAAATCTTGATGTAATTTGAAAAATGTTGAATATTATTTTCAAAGTAGTTTATCTTTCATAGCAAAGTGTACTCTTTTATATTTGGAAATGTTGTGTCTTGTAACCTTTTTCATAGAATAAAAAATCGGAGCAATTTTTTAAATAAAATTAAAAATAAATAATATATTATTTACTAGTAAAAGCCCCGGTTATCGACTACCATATTTAAATCATAAATATATTTTTTTTAATTGAATTTTTTCTTTGTCATTTTCAAATTTATAATACCAATGATTTACAAATAACAATAGGCACTCATTGTTGCTAGACGCTAGTGGTTAGTAAACAAAATATAATTTAAAAAAAATTATTTTCATGTCTAAATTATTTAAAATTATAAACAGTTAAAAAACTAAATGTGTAAAAATGTTGTTCAGAACATTTCCAATAAAAATTGAAAATGTTTAATAGCAACTATATCTGGAATATTTATTCGTACAAAAGCTCTTTAGCTTTAGATAATATAATACAATTTTGAACAAATTCCTTACTATGGTTACTATTTATCTATCACTATTTATCACTATTTATTTATCACGGACTATGCCCTTATATATATATATGAAGTAAGATATACAATTTTATATTTTTGCAGTGTACATGTTTTTAGAAAATAACTAAAAAAAATACTATCTACTAATACATATACACCATGATATACTGTATGAGATATCTTATTTATTCTGCGATAAAAGGACCATTTTTTTTTCGAATAAATTACTTGAATTTTGAAAATGAATGCACAAACTAAGGTTATTAAAACAAAACTATACACATTTATGTAGTACACATATTATGGAGAATTTATACAAAACTAAAGATAAATATATTCAGTTTAAAAAAACAAACTTCAAATTTAAAATACTATATGTTAAACATTATTCATATGTTTTTAAAGAAATATTAATATTTTCTAAACCCATTTTGAGCTAATATTTTATTGTACATTTTACATACGTATATATTATAGAGTTAATACAAATCCAATTGTACAAACTAAAACCAAAGTAACTAAAAAAATAATTTATTTAATACTTATTTTACAGAGATGAAAGGAAATGCAATACGAATAACTAAACATTGTTTCAATAAATTTATCAACATCATATTTAAAAAATAATAAGTATCTGTAATAAAATGTACTGAATGCTACCGTTGTGCTTTTAAAACAATCAATATCATACAACACGTTTAAACTCAAAATATTGATTGTTGAATCGCGAACGTATTATAGTTTTTCCGATTGTAAATTAAAAACATAAGGGCTGAAATCCATTTTCTATTGAATTGATACGAAAAAATAACAATGATATAAAACTATTGTGCTAAAAAATTTAGGTCGTATACGTCATTGAACTAGACGAGCAGGTTTTGCTGAAAATCCCATTTAAATAAATAATGCTTGGGGGGAAACATCTGAGTAAACTAAAACGGTGACACTATCTTAACCTAAAAAAAAAAACGGTTGCCAACCAACGTACACATTTTGATAATACAAAATAACTATGTATCTGTAATAGGTAAGTACACGCTACACGCTACATACTACAATACTACTTCCGTGTCTATCGAAAAGCAACATGTGTGATGTACGCAGTATAAATTTCGTTCGGATTAAATGTTTAAATTCATTATTCGATTGATCTAGAAAAATAATCCTGAAAAGTATTTTCATATTCAACAACATTAAAATTAAAGTTACTGAGATTTTGATTTTGAATTATTGAGTATTGATTTCCTAACTTCTGAATTAGGTTCCTATATGAATGTTATAAGCCAATTGTTAGTAATTCTCAGCAATAAAAACTTACTGTCTATAAATAATTAACAAGAAATAACCAGTTCTCGAGCTCAATAATTTAACTATAAAACATATTTTCTTCTAACAGAAATGTTAAGGAAATATTATGGTTTCATTCTAATTGACTTAAGAAAAAATTTAATGTATGGTATTAATAATTCAATTCAAAAAACGTTATTGTACATAATATATACTATGATATATTAATATAAAATAAAATAAATACAGATATATAACATATTTAATTTAATTTCATACTTTTTCACTTTTCTAAGATATTAAGACTTAAATCTTGTGTTTATATATGATTTTCTTAAGATTATGTTAAAATGATCTATTAAAATCTTTGATCAAACAACAATAACATTTTTCAATATTCGCATTAAATTTTAAATTATTGTCATATATATTTTTTCATCATACTAGTACTAAATAAATTCATATTTTTCGTAAGCCCATCAATAAAATTAATAATAAAATTAATAGACTATAATTTTATATTGATCTAATGGAAACTATCAATTATGTATATATTCGTGTACACTGTCGTAGAGTGAGATACATTATTATTATTGTTGTTGTTATAATAGTAAGTTATAAAGAATAACCCAAAAGGAACAAAACTCATTTGATACACGCACATTGGATTATTTTAGCTTTATTACTTTTTTTCTTCATCACACATTACATTAAAGAAAAATAATAACTAGCAAAACATTGAACGGAATTAAAATTCTTTGATTCACAATTAAAATGACGTTAATAAAATCAGTATTCTCATGTACATGTATGTTATTAAAAAAAGATAAAGCTACTTTTACCCATTAAACGTCAATAGTGATAGTATAAATCATAAAAGAAATGGTACCTAATAAAGTGACGATACTACGATGTTATTATCCAGAATGTGCTATCAAAAATAAATAAATTTAGAGAATTGTTTTGAATAGTTATTGGATAATGCATTGTATTACATTGTATTGCTATTGTATATATTTGTTATGTTTATAGGTTATAAACATACTTATACATAAATGAGTAATAATTGTAAATTCATTAATGTATATTTCATTATTTGTATAATACACATTAAATCGGATAAATTGCAAAAAGGCCTATAACGTTTTATGTAATATTTTAATGAATAACAAAAAAAAAGTGAAATTTCTTTCTGTCTGTTCTTTCTTATCGTTAAAGTGATTTTAATGACAGTAAATAATATATAATATATATATTATATATAATCGTATTACATATTTGTTAAGAACTTTACATACAGTTTCGATGCTAAATGCCTAATTACAAGTAGCATAAATTATAAATTACAAATAATGACTATTTATACCATTAAAAATCACACGTTGATTTCTGTTTTGAATCTAAATTAAAATTACTTTATTCACATATGAATACAAATTTTTTAAATCCTAGTACATCAGCCAAATCAAGACTAAAATTTGATTTAGATAGGTACAGACACAATGGGATTTTCAACTTTTACTATTGACATGTGAATCGTACTAGCATGAAAATCACTGTTGTAATTACTATTCACTAAAAAAAAAAAAATGATTTCAAATAGTTCGATTTAGTGAAAATGTATCATGAATACCACCACTGAAAAAAAATGAGTAAGTTATTTTAATTCTAGTTTATTTGGAATCGACCATGTAATTTTTTTGTATTTTGAAAAAAACAAATTTGTTTATCCCGTCGTATTTAAAAATCTAAATATTTGAAAATATACTTATTCCTATATAGTGATTACCGATTTAAACTCATTCTCAACCATATAGACTTAATGTTAATTGCTACTTATTATGCTACATTAGTTGAACAAATTGTCAAAAACCTACCTATATTCCAAACCATAATAGACAACTTTTTGTACTGATCACGTACGTTTCAATTATTGTAGAAGGTAAAGTATGAATTAGCTACTTATGTAGACGAATATGTGAATTGAAAATATTTTAACGGCACAAAGTATCAATAAAATTGGAAAACAGTTGGATAAGACGGATATTATTCAAATATATTATGAAACATATATCACTGTTGACGTGTCGACAATGTCTAACACGTGAGTAATAGCAGTTGAGGACGTAGTAAAATAAAAATAAAAGTTAATGCTTATGAAAATTAAAAACATTTCATGAAACTACAACATCTCGTCACCAACAATTTTTTTTTTTTTTTTTGGAATCAAAGTCTCTGGGATAAAACACTATAAGAAAACTCAGAGCGGAATTTTG
Source organism: Therioaphis trifolii (assembly GCA_027580255.1). Lineage (NCBI taxonomy): Eukaryota > Metazoa > Arthropoda > Insecta > Hemiptera > Aphididae > Therioaphis > Therioaphis trifolii. The sequence goes on along the minus strand of CM050404.1, from coordinate 148,563,721 downwards.
GAAAATTCGATCGGGTAACTTAGGCCCAAAGAAACTTAATAAAGCAGATATGAAATAGAATTCTCCTCAAAAACTATTATGTCGTTGAAATATGTTGGTAAATCACAATATTAATATATTTTTCAATGTTTTTACATTGGTCGAGCTAATCTCACCTTCAATCTCTACGTTGAAAAGAAACTGACATATTAAGTCTATATTATCCAGGAAAATTCTTAAAACCGACAGCATTAATTTGTTTAATATGATAAATTAAAAAAGAAAGCTTTGTCAAACGGCTTAAGATAAAATATCATAATACTTCAATGATAAATATATCTTAAATTATAACCCGATAACTGTAATTAATACGAACTTTCAGTAAACTAAAATGTTTTATCAACATTGTAAGAGATTATATATAATAAATAATAAGTAATTAATTTAATAAAACTGTTAGAATTTCATTTGATTAGGTAAATGCATATTAATGACATTTCAATGGTCTATTTAGGTGTAGTCCGATTATTTTACATCTTGTTTCACAAACTTACTATTAACTAAATTTAACCGGATTTGAACGACCCTTTTCATGACAATATATATACATACATATATATATATATATATATATATATATATATATATATATATATATATATATATATATATATATATATATATATATATATATATATATATATATTTAACGTAGTTAACACATATTATGGGGAAGTATAGCAATAATATGAAAACTCGTAAAATTCTGTAAACACTTCGAAAATCAGCGAATATAAAAATATTTTAAATCTAAGTTATTTAACACATACATAGTTGCACCTGATACGTGGGTTTTATTTACAAAATGTATTTAATAAATCTTGTAAATCAATATTTTTAACGATGACAAGGAAATTATCAATTTAAATGTTACGATTTCTGAAGTATGATGACGTCATATTGGTACAATACGATCCTATACCACAGGTGCGTGAATACGTATTACCGTGGTACTACGGGCTTCTCGACCTTCAGTATCTCAACAGACTGGCTTATTATACCCACATCCTACACATAAATTATTAGTGTTGAAATAATTCTCGAGTAAGTTTACCAGGAAAATGGACCATGTCATAATTAGTTTTCATTGTAAGATACATTTACACAAATCGTATCATTGCATAATTGTTTGAGTATGTTGTTATATTTTAGATTCTAATTGAAGCGAAAGTTTTAATTCAATTTGTATAGGCTTTACAATGATGTTTTTTTCTAATCACCTTTTTGGTACACTTAATTTAGTCATCAACTCTATAGATAGGAAATCACATATTTAAGATGCTTTAAAGATTCATATTTTTCCCCTCAATAGCTTTTTTTGGCGCAAGGAAAAACTGCCGAAAAGCCGAGCAAAAACGGTAAAATGTATCGCAATTGACACTTTCACTGAATTTAATTTAGTTAATCAGTCATATCCCCTAAAGTTATATTGTTAAAAACTTGAAATGTTCACCATAAATTAATTAATGACTGATTGTTACATATATGACCAAAGTTTCAAAAAAGTTGACAACATTTGGGCTAAAAATAGAACTTAAGAAACACCTTATTTTGAAAAATTGTATCTTGAATAACATTTTTTATATTTGAAATAAGTTCTAAAAATTTAATATGATATGACTCATATACTTCATTAACAATACTGATAAAATTTCAAAATTTTGAGCCAGGATTTTTTTTATAAGTGTTCAAGTAAATTATCTTAGGGTTTTTAGTTTATTTCTAATAAAATTTTTAATATTTGACAAAAAGTTCTAAATATTTAATAATTTAATATGACAATAATCTTATATTTATGGAACGATACTGAATAATGTAAAACATTGTAGATAAGATTTTTTTAAACCGTTTCAGTAATTTGTTATAAAATGTTTACGGAATAGACTATTTTAACATCCATTTTCAACTAAAAATGTTAATTGGAAATAATTGGTCCATTCAATCATGTGACATTGAATGAAGATACAACAACTTGTTTTGAATATTTTGTCAAAAAGAAAATCTCATTAGTCAAACAAGAAAACTTTAAACAGGTTTGAAAAAAACATATTCTGACAACTCAACTAAAAACGGGTAAATGTATAAACGGTATATTTTGTTTTACACTGAAGCTTTGCTCAGAATCGTTCGGCTAAAGAAATGATTTATCGTTTTTTTTAAATTCAATACACCTATCTCCATTGTCTTGTCCAAGGACCAAAGAATATCCCAGGAGATGTTTTTACAATATTATTTGGAACTCCGAACATTTTTGAACAAATATACAATTAGATTTTATAAACTGCATTGTTAGGTATTTAATAAAACTTATGTTCTAGGATATAGAAAACAAATACTTATATAAAATGCTTAAAAATCATTTTTGGTGCTTGAAATATCTTTAAAAGAAGTGCATATTCAAAATGTAATTTTTTTAAATTGTAATTAACTACGAAGAAAACTTATGTCAACAATCATATGAAAAATAGTACGTAAATTTTGATTGATCATTTGAAAATTTAAAAAGACCTTACATTGTTTTATTATTACTATTTCGATATCATCTCTTTACACTATTTGAATTGATACCAATGTACCATTCGAATTCTATTTTCAATATTTTCAACATTAAAACTTTCAAATCGAAAAAGTAAGGCAATCTGGGTACTAAAACAATTTAAAAAAAGTTCTTACAAAAAAGTTTAACCACAATATACCGTATTGTAAAATAAAAATGAATAATTCAATTCTGAGGTACGATACCAATACGGTTCAAATTTTCACAACTTAGAATACTTGATTACGATTACTTCCATGATTTTACGGAATTTTTACTGATACAAGCGATAAATTTATTATGAAAAAATTAGATTATTATTTGTTAGTATCAAATAGAATAAAGGCTTCGTATGATAATTGATAACACGAATATAATTCATAACATTTTAATTTCAAATATATATACTGATATGACTCTGTGATATACAACATATTAAATAAATTATTAACAACCCTTCTTGATTGTTAATAACTCGGTCGTTTTATTCGTTTAAAGAATCGGTATATAATGTGACGGTAACAATTTAACCATTAACGAAGATGTGCGTTTAGGTCACAGACACAACTGTGAGATGGTAACCCCGGGTTACCGTTGAGCTGTGGTTCATGCACACCATCAACGATTTCGACGACAACGCCTCCAAGAGACCCCATAAAGGAACACGTGTGGTTAATTCACACCTCGTAAAAATCAGTCAAACTGAACCGAAAAATGATTCTGAATTATAATATTGTTAACTCAAATAATATTTGCATACAGTATTATTTTTTAATTTTCCGGGAATTTCATAATATTGTTTTTCGGAAATGTGAAATAATTCATGATTGTTTTGAACACTATGGTCAACGATATTCAAAGAATTTCTCGACAGAATGTTATTGCACAAATTGTTTCCTATAAATTTACTATAATTTATGCTAACACAGATTACATATGCATACCCAATACTGGTATTGAGATCTTCGTTGTCACTTGAACATAATATATTTAGAACATTTGGAAGGATTTATAAATACTTAGTATTTTTTTAAATTTATGGCGTATTTAAGTAGTTAAAATTCACTATAGATACTTTATTTATAAATTTAAACCTAAAATATGACTATTTTAAACATAATTAAAATAAAAATACAATGTATATATATATATATATATATAGCATCATATGTATTTTATTTTTTGTTAATAGTTGATTACATACTTATAAACGAATGCATTGATATATTATTTTTGTGGCTATTAGTGCTAAATAAAAGTAATTTTCTACCAAAGAGATAAAATATTACACCAATATGTAAATAATATATAGGTAAGTTTTGATATTTTACGCGATTCATTTTAACACAAATTATAATATGGAGAAAAATTAATATGATAATGATGGAGATCCTGTTATGAACGATTCAATAAAATTACGCTAACAGAACTTAGATACTCGTAAACTTCCCAGATACTCGTATTTCCAATGTTTTTAAAATTCATTATTTATCTTAAAAGTGATGAAACTATATTGAAAATAGTATAAAAATTTAAGTAACATTTGCATTAATGATTAATGAAAATAGTATGGTTCTATCATCGCATCTAGTCAAATTATTTTGGGAATTACAACAAAATAACCAAAATCAATTTCGAGAAAATCTAGTTTATAGAACACACACATCTCATTTTCAATCAATTATTCGGCAATTTTTCTTTCGTTTATAATAACTTGCCTAAAGTATCAAATTGATGAAATATCTATTTCCTGAACGATCGCATGAAACTTTTTGATTTTTATGACCCGAAAATGAAGTACATTCACAATAAAAACACATTACAATACGAATAAATTTTTCAACTTGACAAATACATTAAAATAGTGTATAAAATAGCTTACATGATGTAAAAACAACATAACAAAATGAACCAATTAGAACTTTTAATAACAAAAAGTTAAAATTTATTCTTATAAAAAATCGAAGAGCTTTCTTTTGTTTGTCAAGTTGTTTAAAAAAAAATCTCTTCACGCAGTTGTTTTACAAACTAAATGTGGAAAAACTTTAACTTGCTCTACCAACAGAACAACACTTCTACATAAGAAATCAAACTCAAGGCACCTCAATGCTTTTTATTAATGGTATTAGGATCTGTTACCTCATTTTTTTTAAAGTAAAAATATTTGAATTCCATGTTTCTATTTAAAGTGACACTATTATATTTAAACTCATTCAATTTATAAATTACTATCCCAGAGATGAGCCAAAATATATATTCAATATATTACGTCATAAATATATGGTATTAAAAATAAATATGATTTAAATTTTGTATCATGTCTATACGTGTATAAAATGTTGTATTTCAGTTGATACAATTTATTTAGTTATAACTTTGCATACCCCATAATTCATAAGAATTCATCGAATATTTTTTAACGAATTCATTACTATTATGTTAAAATCATTTAAATACTGAATACGGAAATGCTTAAAAAAATATTGAATAATTAAATGAGTGCATTAATTAATAGATTCTTAAACAAAAAAGTATTAGTGCTAATTTAAATGACAAATAGTCACTAAAAATAATATACCCTCTGTCAATAACCAAGATAAAATGTATGTATCTACAACTTAAAATCAATAATTATTAATAAATGTCAAGAGTTTCAGAGTTAAAACGATAATGTAAAATAAAATCAATTAAAGAAAACGAAAAAAAAAACTAAATTCAATATTCCTAGAATTAACTATCGCAAATTCAAATATAATAGATCATTAATCATCTATTGTACACACATAAATAAATAAATAAATAAATATATGTATATATATATATTTTTACATTTATAAAATTACACGTGATAAAAACATTAAAAAAGTGTATCGATAAATATATTGTTAGCAAATTTTAGAATTTGAAAGTGTATTCTTTCGTTCAATAATTGGTAGATCGATTTTTTCGAATTATAATTGTTTAATATAAAATCTATCCATATTGTTGTAAACACTACCATTGATACATACATATATATATATACATAGACATGGAGCTATTGTTTTTTGAAAATGTGTCATAATAAAAGTACCCCATTAATATAACATTACTTCCGAGTAAGGAATTAAATATTAATGTTGAAAAACAACTAAAAGACATAAATTTTTTCGACAATTCAACTAAATAAATTAATATATAAATAAAGTATCGAACAAATGTACATGAAAAATGCTAAAATTTAAATAATATTTTGGCTTTATTTATATCTATAAAGTAATGGTTTAATTTCGAGTTTAATTTGGTGTACATTAACATTTTACTCTAACCTGGGAATTAAAGCTTTTAACGAAATATTTAATATTCATGATCACAATGAAATATAACATAATTTATTTTAAATCAAATAATCTACCCTTAACTAATAATATTATTTATCTACGATAGACACTAATTATTATTTGAATATATTTAATACACCCGGCATAGTTTTTTCATTATTATAAAAAAAGTTGTAGCTTCAGGTTATCTGCTTTTCCGTTAAAATTTATAGGATTTTTTTTTCATCGAAACTTTGTTGAAAAAAGTTAACTTATATAAATATATAAATAAAAATAGAAAATTTAAATAAAATTTATAAAAATGACGTTTTGAACACACAATTGAAAACAATAAATTTAGAGCGTTAAATATCTTACAACATTTTTATACAAGTACACTCTATAAACAGAAAATAGATGAAAGAATAGAAAAGAAAACAAGTAATTTTTCCAATTCTGAGTAGTACATAATATTATCTAAATTGATATTTCGTTTAAACGGAATACAATGTCTACCAACTCTATTTATTTTATTTTGATTACAAATAAAGATAATTTTTACGTAAGAAAATTAGCAAAAATAGATTAATAATATTGTTTTTATATTTTATACTTAATTTGATTTTTTTTCGATTGACCTAGAACTTACCATGTCTTTATTTTTTTTACAAGAAATTTTTAGTATCGAATTGGGAATATATTTTTCTTTTGTACGACTCAACAGTTTGATTAAAATATTGAAAAATGTATATTCACAATGTATGTATCACTTGGGACTAAGACTTACGTATTAAAAAAAAAAATCACGTTTCACCAGAAGAAAAAATGTGTACTTATGCTAAATAAGTTGTCAAAGTAAAATAACATTAATAAGCTATGTACAAAGTTCTAATAACTATAGTTGTACTATTTATCGGGTGTGATAAAACAAAATGATTTTTTATAATATTACGTGAGTGCTAATATCTCTCTCTCCCTCTCTCTCTCTAACACACACACACACACACACACACACACACACACACACATTAAATGTGAAATATATACATCTATATATAATATCTGTAGCAATAGCTTCAAAAAAATGGAACGCAGTGCGACACCTAATTGTATACATGTATGTACGAATGTAAATTCAAGGTTTCATTGTTTTTGGGTCATTTCAAAACTCATATAAACTCATATGAATTAAGTAAGAATCTACTTAATATACTTAATATATATAGTACATTAAACGTAAAAATACGTAATTGCTTTTTGTGTCAGTTTATTTCGTATTTGAAATAGACTAAAAGAAAATTTACATGACTTTTGAATGATTAAATTCGTTCTACAACACAAAAATAGTAAAAAATTGTTTATAACTCTATCGTATATTAGAAGTGACAAGTCTGGTTTTTAAATAAATGAACAATAACACATAGTTTGACACGGATTTTCACTTAATTAATTATCATGATTAATTGAACGTCATGTAAAATCTATTAACACTGTATTTCTTAAATTTTACAAGCATAAATACATACTTTAAAATAGGACTTTAAATAATATTTTAAATATTTGGATTTTTATAACACTAATTTGTTCAGATCTTCATAAAACGTTTTGATTTGGTGAAATTGTTTGATCTTATCCATTTCTAGTGAAATCAAATGACATTTTTCAAAATATATTATTGTATAGGTATACCTATACATTTTCTTGTTAAAATAAATAGCTATTTAATAAGTACATTTGTAAAAATCGGGTGAAAAATTTAAAAATAGACCGGGTTTCATAGAATGAAAAATACATTTATAATCAATTTTTAAATGTAGAATATAAGTGTATTCACAGATTTTATAATTGAAAATGTAAATGACGATTTATGAAGTATGCTAATTTCATTTTAATCCTATATAAATATATAATATATGACTTTAAATATATTTTTGTATAACTGTGAACATCAAAAAACTAAATTTCTGCGAAAAGATAGTTTTTTTCAGTCACTTCTTTATGTAGGTACCTATAGGGTATATGTATAGAGAGTGTTTTAGTTTTCTCAAAGGACAAACATTTTGAGTTCCAACGGAAAATGTAACTCGAAAAAAGTTATTTTTTAAGTTTAAGAAATATAATTAATACTTAAAGTTTAAAGAAAAAGAAAAGCAAGAAAATAATACCTCATACATTTTTACTTTTAGTCCTCTATCATTTAAAATTTAAAATTGTGTGTATTAAACGACTTAAACTAAACATTCGAAATTTTAAAAAATATTTTTTGTATCAGAATGTTCAGTGATAAGTGTAAAAAATAAATATTTTGAGAAAACCAAAAAAAAAATAAAATAATAATAATAATAATTAAAAAATAGTAATAAGAAAAAACGATTTTTTTTATTTTTGTAAACATTTACATTTATCAGTGATTCAAATAATTTACGAAATAAATTCCAATGCGTTTACTAAACGGGGTTAACATTAAATTCAGAAAACTGAGTGAGTCTTTCTATGCAACAATAATTTATTAGGTTTTAATCAAAATTCAGAAAAAATAATTTTGAAAACGTTTGGTGAATCTGCAAATTAGACGTTTTATTACATAAATTTGAATTGATCATACAAAATTTAAGACATTTGATACATTATAGATAAAATTCATAAAACTTCAATTTTAAACACACTTTTTAATATACATTGCAATTTTAACTTAAAAACGAATTATCAGTAAATCATAGTTATAATAATAATAAGAATATATATGCATCGTTCAATAAGATTGATTTTTGTCTCAACAACTAAAATCACTGTGTTAATAATTTTGTTCCTGCAAACAATAAAATTACTATATGTATCTTAATTTTTTTGAATAGTCCAAAATAATTTCATATTAGCCTGAGTGATTAAAGAAGTCGACTGATTTTTAATTGATTATTCTTGTATGATATCGGTTTCTTTTTAAACCATAACTGAGTGTAATAAAACAAAGAGACAAATCTCAAAAAAAAAAAAAAAATGTTGTTTTAAAAAGTTAACTTCATCCCACAGCTATCAGCTGTTTCTCAGCTGATTCCAGCGTGAGATCATCTCCACATGATGCTCATCAAATTAATAATACGTAGTACTTAATGTATTACGAATTAGATGTGATTCAGGTAATTATATATTACGTCACCCGATAATGTTTTACTAAACAAAATTCACAAGGGGTGACGAGGGCATTCACCACACTGCTAAAAATACGCTACCGGCGACCGTCCGATTCAGTTCCTGCCACAGAAACAACATTATAATTACGCGTAATTTTGCTCGAAATAAACAGCGCCGGCGTCATAAGCGCGTGTATAACTGCCGGTCAGGTCATGGTAGGTGGGCAACACGCGCATAGTTGTTTTAATTGGGAAAAATTTTTTATCGGGAAAACGGATAAGTAGATATCGGTACATGTAAAACGAGGAAAAACGTTTGAAACGTTACCATGTTTATTCGATAAAAGCGGGTGTAGGGTATTATAGAATGTAAAAAATGCCCTCGTTACCACGAAAGCCGATTAAAAAAACAATCATAACAATTCAATAAATACGATAGGGAGGTAGGTTTTTAGGAATATACTATACTCGTATGCATTGTTATCATAACACATTTTAGTATATAACGCAGGTATACGTATTTTATTTCAATCCGACGGCATAACAGCATTAGGCGCCACTAGACCTAAATTCCGAGGGTGAAAAAATAACGATATCTAATTAATTCGGAGAGACTCGATCCACCAACCATCTGAAATTATTTCTATTCTGATCAACTTTAGAACACTCTCATAACATGAAAGGAATTTGTGGAGTATTAGTTATTTTTATATTAGTCAAAATTATAATTTTTGATACATTTTTCTGTATTAAATTTTCGTTGGGTTGCATAAAAGGCCGAGAAAGTCAGTGATATATTTTAATTCAGTCAAATCAAATTAATCAATTTTTATCAAGTATTATTTTAAAAATTAAGCTCATGAATTTTCATCAATCTAACGTCATAATTTCATAGTTTAATTCAAAATGTTCTTCCTATAGGCACAAAAAAAAAACCAAAATTATCACTTAGGTTAGTACCACTATAAAATCAATTCCAATAATTGTGGTTGCAATCACTTTTCTTAATATATAGAATTAATAAATAAGAAAAATATAGAATACGTGTGACAGTTGACAATGAAAATTTTAAACTATCAACATCGACAAGACATTAGGTAAATACAAAATAAAAAATGTATCGAATAAAAATAACCAAGTTCATAAAAAATTTAATTTAACTTATTAATAGATCAATAATACTCGGCTTGAATATTAAATAATATATAGAATAACATGCGACCGATGTTCCCTAATTGTCATGTCGTTGATAGTTATGATCGTAAAGGTAATAATTTAATATCGTTATATTCAAACCATTAGAGACAAACATATGAAATAAAAGATATAAAAAGCAAAAACGATAAAACAATGAATTTCAACGATGATGCCGTCAGCTAGGGAGAAGTTTAATACCGAACCGGACACCAGTATATGCGTAAAAGTCGAAATTCGGGTTTTGGATTTTCGGGAGACGACGACCTTAAGTTAGCCCCCTCCCTCCAGTGACGGCCCACGCGGTGAACGGTGACACGGCGATAGCGACAAAAGAACAATAACAATAACAATATTCGTATCATTACCGTCGACCGTGACGTTTTCATCGCGTCCGCTAGATGCAGGGATGTTCGATGTCATTTAACCACGACCGAGAGAGCTGCAGAGCCGCTACGACGACGACCGGCGGCTCATTTTAAATCGCACTCGGGTGAAAAAAACGAAAAAAAATTATAAAAAAAAAAAAAAAAAAAAAAAAAAAACGAAAAAACAAAACAAAAATCCGTTCAGAAACAAAACCGATACGATGTTTTCGCGGCGACGACGAGACGAGCCGAATAGAACACACACACGCGGTGCGCGCGCGAATTGCAGCAGCTGCCGGCCGGCCCCGGACGACGACGACGCGCTTTTGGGTGCGAGTGCGATGGCGTGCGCATCGGTACTACAGTGCGACCACCGCGGCGACGGGCACCGACTACTGACTGACTGACGACGACGACGCCGCGCGGCCGACCGACTCGACGCCGCCGCCGCCGCGCAGTGCCGCCGCCGTCGCGTCCGACCGCGGAAAACAAAAAATCGATTCGCCGCTGCCGCCGGCTCCGTTGTCGTAGCGCGTGCGACGCGTGTGTGCCGCGTACTCGTCGACCGACTCGACGCCGCGGCCGCCGCCGTGCGTTACTCTCCTCCGCGTGCGGCCGGGCCACGACCACGGGCACGACGCGAACACGCGAGGTTCGGTCGGGGACCCTTCCTGGGGGGGTAGGGGAGGGACAGCCCGCGGGCGGCGCGCGCGATCGGGAGACTTCCGACCTGGTCCCGAACCGACCCTTTTTTTCTATGTACCCGTCGCAGTCCGCAGTTGAGTATCGCCCTGGCACGTCCCGAGACAAAATAGAAAAAATGCCCCCCCAGAACTTCCCAAAACTTAGATACTCGTATTTCCAATGTTTTTCAAATTCATTATTTATCTTAAAAGTGATGAAACTATATTGAAAATAATATAAAATTTAAGTAACATTTTCATTAATGAATAATGATTAATGAAAATAGTATGGTTCTATCATCGCATCTAACCAAATTATTTTGGGAATTACAACAAAATAACCAAAATCAATTTCGAGAAAATCTAGTTTATAGTATACACACATCTGATTTTCAATCAATTTATCTCGAGACAAAATAGAAAAAATGTCCCCCCCCCCGGAGTGCGTCTCGAGAAACGGTTATCGACTGATCATTTCGCTACATTATACAATGACTCTGACGTACCTGACCACTGAGCCGTGGGCATTCGCGGGCTCGTTCTGCAATTAATAACTTCTCGCGTCTAGTCACCGAGAGACGACACATTTCTCGAAATGCTTTTAGGAAAATTCACGATAAAGCCGCTCTCTTGTAAAGTTCCGAAATTAATGTGATAAAATAATTAAATTAAGTGATTTGTAATTCTCCCCTATCTCTTTCTCTCTTTCTTGTTATTGAATTACTCGTATAAAAGTTAATCGCGGTAATGTTGTACTCAAAAGAAGTTAATTTAAGTGTTAAATCAAATAAATTTCTTTATATTGTATTTTTTGATAAAATATATGTTCGCGTATTACAAAACGGTATGTAAAATCAAAAGCAATCATAGAAATTTTCATTTTCATCTTTTAACAACATTGAAACGTAGGCATGAACAAAAAACGGGTCACCGGACCGATTTAAATTTTAACTTGGGGTCCTGGGTTGCGTTCTAATTGGGAACCACTGACTCAGTACATTTTATGTCCTAGTTTATTTAACATAACACTGAATGTCACACGATAAGGCGAACTTGATTACAGCCTAAAAATTGTTTTTTTTTTGTTACTTTCTATTCTAAGCAATGTTTTATTCGATGAATTAAAATTGTTTGTCTAGTTTCATTTTTTTTTTAACTTCTCAGAATGAATAAATATCTGGATGGGGTGAATAAAATGAAGAATTATATTTTGAAAGGAAGCTTTCACACGAATTTGTTATTCGTTCACTACTATTACTCATAATACACACGTTGTAAAATTGTAATGAATTTCTTGTCGATAACGCAACGGGTATTAAAATGAAATTACAGCCTTACCAAAATTATTTTGAATGCAGTTGAGTTATAGCAAAGTTATTAGTGATTCTATTGCGGACGTAGTCGGACTGTATCAAAATTATAGCTGATAATATTGCGGACGCACTTGTACTATGAAAAAGGTACAATTTTAGAAACCCAGCGCACTCGGGCGACGCCCGCGCGATTGGGGGCTGCGGAGGAGCGACGACAACGGTCCGACTGTGATCCGCGAAGGGTGGCAATTATCCGCGGTCGATTTTCGTGAGTTTACTATACCATTTATCAACACGATGTGTGTTTCGCTAGACTAATTGACTGAGAAATTACCCGTATCCACGTGTTCAGTAAGCGTGAGTGTACGAAACAAAAACTCAAAACACTGGGCCATCGGCAATCGAACCGCATTTCATCTACCTGCTTCGCTTACAAAATATTTTTATAATTTATTACCCGGACATTGGTCAATCGTAATATTATAATTTATAATATACCGGCGACCGAATTGCTGGTGTCGTGACCGGAGGTAATCGTACACAAAGGTTAAATTTTTATAAATTTTCGGGCGACATCATTTATCTACATTAGTGCATTCTGTAAACATAGTACGAAATGTCAAATATTTACGCATAAATCTTTTTCCAGACATTTACTCAAATTACGACGCCGTTGGCTATGACCATGTACCGACCGTACACTATCATTATATAATATCTGCTTAGTCAAATAATAAGTCTAGATCAGATCAAATAATTTAAAGTGTTCCTCTTTCTTTGGCGTACGCGTTTTTATGTATAGACGAATTTGAAGTTTTAAGTATAACTACTTATGAACCTGTCGCTCCATTCTAAATTTAAGATAATTCAGTATATACTATATAGTGACTCAGTTACTGAGTACATTTTTTATAAATGTCAATTTTTAGTGGCCTTGTCACAGTATACGTAAAAAAAAAATTAAAAAAGGTTAATTGTAAACCGATTCCCGAGCGCTCAAAATGTACTATTCACCAATCACACCAGCCCACCGAGCTTGAAAGATATTTTGAAAATATAAATAATTTATATTCGTAAAATTTAAATTTTATACTTGGTTTCTCAATAAAAATGGAATTGTATGTTAATGATGAAGGTGTTGTCCTCATAAAATGATTCTCCGCTCTCTTCAGTCTCATTACCTACTCTACTCCTTCCGGCCTACCCAAACTATTTTAATCGTCGGTGCCAAAACGACTTTCAGATTCAACCCACCGTGAAAATAGGTTAGAGATCCCTAATATATCCCGTACATGAGTTTATGTTTATTGTGGTTTCGTCGGTTGTATACTTGCATGATTTTTTGTTCATCAATGTTCCGAATTCTTTCGTATAGTAAGTATAGAGCGTCGGCTTGCAAATAAAAACCTATTTTATTTAGAAAATAATAATATTATTATGTCCAAGCGATTTACAGTACAAAGAAAAATGTGTTTTTATTTATAACGGGATGTTAAGAGAATATTTATTTACATAAAATAATATTTTTTCATATTTTACTAATATAACAAATCAATTGAAGGAGTCAGATGATTATTCACCCTAAAAATAAGGTATTGGTTGTGGATATATTGAATTTTAAAAAAAAAAAAAACGATAAATTATTTCTTATTTGAAAATGTATCTTTAAATAACGGTTTTTTTTATGACTATTACTACGTTTTTATTAAGTGAGCAAATATTTTGCTATTATTTTCAATAGATCGGTAATTTCATTTAAATCAAGTCTAACCTACTTCAGAGAGGTAATTCTAAAAATTCTCTTTTGACATGTTAGTAAAAACGATAAATACTAGATAATAAAGCCAATTTTAGTCATAGATCTAACCTAACGCGCATTTTAGTTTAAAATTTAGAAATGCTTAATTTTGTGATTTGAACTGGCTTTCTTCCTCTGTATCACTCCTAATAGCTGGCTAAACACATTTCATTATTTATCAAGTCACAGATAATACTATAATTTTGAATTAGACCAAATATTTCATTTATTCCGACGGTCCTCCTCCTCATCATCAGAATCCCTTTTTCGGCTAAAATTGGTTTACCTCTAAGTATACGATTAGTATACTTAATCTTGAAAATGTAAAATCGATAACTTTAATTAATTTTTATTGCTTAAAAATAAATATTCGTAACGTAATAAAATTGTATATAATATGAATTTTATACCTACTACAAATATTACAATAGAAATAGATTTCTGAGTAATAACACATTGTTATACTATAACAATATTATAGCTTACATAAAATCTAATAAATGGAATTTTCAAGAAAATGTGTCACGCATAAATTATTTTTATAATGCTCTCTAAATCTTTTACTATACGCAGTGAATAGTGTGATAAAACTTATATGACGCCATTCGTATTTCTACAGATGTGAAACAGTACCTATCGAAATAATTATTATTTTTGGTGTTACTCAATGTTTTATTTATTAACTATGATCAATACAAATCTCACGTATGCAAGAACAAAAATAACTTCTGATACATTAAACAATAATAAAATATAATACATTTTGCGTTCATCTCGATATAAACTTAGAGTACTAATTTGAAATTTGGAGGTGCTAAGCGTCCCCATATATAGCCTAACATTGAACTTAAAAATATTTCGATTAGCTTGATACTCTTTATATTTAAAATTATTGATAAAAATCATCGTCATTTATAAAAAATAACAAAATTTATTATTATGTATACAGTACACAATACACGCAGTTCTACTGAACTCGATCATCCTTGTTAGTGAAATAGAAATACGCAATATTTGGAAATTTAATACGAAGAGCGTCAATCTTTAAGCTTTATGTTCTTGGATACCTACCAAATAGTAAAACTTCATTTTGCCCTTTTATTCCATTTTTAAAGTACAAGAGGTAAAAGCGGTTTTGCGTTTTTGCCCTATTTCAAGGCGCAAAAAAATTATATCAATTTTTTCTTTCAGCTACCGAAAAAATCAGGCCATTTAATCTTATAGGTTTTATCAAAATGATTATTATGTCTATAGAACACCAAACGAGCAAATCATAAAAAATGTGTATAGAAATATTATACACTCCCTCTTAATATTTTATCCTCAAAATAAACTGAAAAATGACGTGGTCGCATATGATGAAGTTTATCTACTATTATCCTACCGATTTTTTTTTTTTGTGATAAACTCGTTATAAATTACGAATACTTATTAACACATTAGTTCATTGCACAATAATTGTAAATTATTTACATTCAAAACAATATTCTGTAAAATATTTCTTTCATACATCTTTTTTTTAAAAAATGTCCTCATTATACATATTATATTATTTATTTCGATGTATTGTCAATATTACTTTCTTTATTTTAGTTTCAACCGAACGGTAGACATAAATAAATATTGAAGTAAAAGAAATAAAAAATACTAATTTACTTTTAATTATCTTTTTTTAATTTTTTCGTATAGATACCAAAAAAAAAATGAAAAATATATATACAGTCTGGTGAAGTAAATTCGTTTCCCATCTCTAAATTCTTCGTATAAGAAGACATTAGTGATGCTGAAGAAGATTTTAATCGCCGAATCACTTAACTGAGGCGTTTCAAAGACTACATAACTTGGAGGGGGGGTAGGAATTATAAAAATTCTTAGGACACACATAGATGATGCCAAAAGTTTAAAACAAACTTGTTACTTTATTCTCTATAATTTAGCACTTATAAATTGCTTAAAGTTATTGCTAATTTATGAACATAGCATCGTATTTACATCACAGATACGTTTTAAATAACACTCCCACTTGAATATAATATTCATCATTTATTTATTACTATTTTAGATTATACGGTAAGAATGCACATACCGATAATATAGGACATACCTGATAAAACTCCTACCCTAATGATATGCTGTTTTACGATCATATGGGCTTGACAAATATGAGGATTAGAGATATTAGGAATTATTTTGAAAAACATTAACATTTAATTTGATTTTAGTCTTATTATGTACTGGGTATTACTGGACAGGTGGCATAATGAGAAAATCTCCGGAGGGGGGTAGTGAAATCATGTCAGTGATTCAATTTCCTCTATCGATCATCACTTGAAAGGTAAGAAAAATTAAGAATGACTAAAAATATTTTAATTTATAAATACAAATATGAAGTAATGTTATCATTGCATGTCGTCACTTAGATTGATACCGAGGCCTATACAAAAAAATCTGGAAAGTTTTCAAATCGATAAAGATTCGAATATATCTAGTAAAATTATGGCGAATTGAAACTGTCCATGTTTTCGCATTGATGTAGGTACAGTTCTTTTAGTGGCGTAATTAGGTTTTACGAGGTCCGTGGCAAAATAAGACGGCAGGCCCTAATTTTGTGTAAAAACTGAATATTTTGATGATTTTCCAAACTTATGAAATATAAAAAATGGTTATTAATTTATTAGCTCTACGGTATCCAATATTTAAATTAATAAATATTTGAAAATGCTATCGCAGAGGTGTCATATGATGGTCGATTAACATTTGATCTATATACTAATTATGAATAATTACTTTTATAGAATGATTAAATATTTGAAAACAATATGTCTGTATTTTCGTATCTAAATTGAAATTTAAAATGATAAAACAATCGCACCGAAATGAAATAGTAATTTCTTATTGAAATTGTTATAATTCCATTTTTATTGTAGATTTTTAAACATTTTATGGCGAAACCTCTGTGTTTGAAGAGTCGTGGTTTTTTGCCTATCGTACCACCATGGTGTGCCACTGAGTTATTGTCATATGTAATTTATACAGCGAAACATATAATCAGATATTTTTTCCGTATAAATAAATCTTAAATATTAACTCTACAGTCTACCTTCTACCCTAGAACTTAGAAGCGTGTAAAAAAATGTTTTACAAGCTAGAAGGACATTCATAGCAAGTTAAGAATATCATTAATCCAAGATCACTTAGAAGAATTTATGCTTTTGTTTGTTTAATCAGATATTTCAATGAAACGAAATATTGAAATGATTATTGTTGACCAACATTTTCCAAAAATTTTCATTCCTAAAAATATGCTATTAAGCATTATAATAATTGTACTATCACAATTTCCACAATTTAGAATGTAATCGATTGAAAAAGATGATATATTATTTTTCATAATATACCTGTATATTGTTGTAATGTTCTATTTTTATGTTTTAATAATTTAAATACATTGTAATAGAAGACGGCGAACTTTTGTATTATTAAAATTCAAATGTTTTAAGGTGTTTAATAATTATTTGGTAAACTTAAAACTGTTCCAAACTCTATGAGAAATATTAAAAATTACGGAACTCTTAAAAAGCATAATCATTATTACAATTTTTTTTTTACAAATTTTTTATGAAAGAAGGCCTGTTGTTTCAAGGTAGGGAATTTTATCCTAGTTCAGCGCTGTATGTTTACGATGAAATAAAATACATTAATTTCTTCCAAAATATGTGATTTCCCAATATGTAGTTGTCGCTAGATATTAACTAAAATAGTATAAAATATAATACCCAGTATCTGGTATCTATGTTCTATGACCAAATGTTTTTTTGAACGAGCTAACCGGGGTGAATGATCACCTCGACTGCCTCTCCTCGAATCTATAATTGTTACTTAGTAGTTAAACTCTGACGGATGTATCAAAGTTATGTTCACTATTATATTCAGCTGGTATTGAGAGACTAAGTTACGTACACTTTATTATTATTTTAATTTTGAAAACTATAATAATTAATCGTTGCATTTAATAATTGATTCTGAGTGGAGAATGATAAACTATAGAGACTATAGTACTACGTATATCATAAATCAATAGTTTTCAAACTGTGATGTATAACGTAATTACATAATCAATGAAGCTTTAAACTTTTTTTTTTGTAAACAAATTTCAATGTCATAAAACTATTCGAATTAAAAATGGTACTATATTTTTTATAAGTGGTTACAAATTAACATTATTGTATAAGTGCATTGGTGTTAAAGATTCTGGACATAAAATTAAATATGGTAAATGTGTGCACTGAAAATTATGATTTATGAGTTATGCTGGTATATAGGTTTATAGCCCAGTAATCGGACAAAAAAATCCACGGAAAATAAATCTTCAACGTAAATTTATGCAACGAAATTTCTTTGTTTTTACTGTCGGACAGATGTAGTTATATTCATATAAAACAAAATAAAATGTAGTATACGTATTATTAATTACAATAAAATAAATATGTTAACGAAAAATAATCATATATTTTAACTAAATTGAATATATTACAGTTATTTCATCACGATTTTATTTATATCTATTGAATTTAAATCGAAAGTGACAAATAATAAAAACGTATAAAACGATTTTTCATTCTTTTTTTTTTTTTTGGATCTAAAATTTAAAAATTTGAAATTGTATTCTGCAGTTTTCAAATTAAAATAAAAAAATAAAAATAGTCATTTTGTAAACCATATTTTTACAAAAATTTTAGTGATAAAATTTAGAGATTGATTTCTATCTATCTATATAATATATATATATATATATATATATATATATATATATATATTATTTATTAGTATATTAAGTTGTGTTCTAATTTATAATCAGAGATAGAAAATTTACCAAATGAAATCACCCACAAATATTGAACTATCCTAAGTAATGACAACTTTTATTGTAATTTTATTTTTAAGTTTAAAAAATAACTGATATGCCAATGTGGCCAATCTTAAATTTTTTCCAATGCACTTATTTTTCCACGATGTAAAGTTACTATAATATTATGTATTTATTTCAAATGTATAGTTATTTTTTGTAAACATTTTTATATTATTGCAATTGTTAATATGTATACTAAATTTTGAATATTTATCTGAAAGTAAAACAAAAAATAAGTGTTGCATAAATATACGTCTTGGATTATTTTCTGGGGGATTTTTTTCCCGGATATTCCACTAGATTTATTTTGATCATGGCGTGTTTATGTACATCATTTGCATAATTTAAAAAAATGAATTTTCAAATTTAAGTTATCAAAATAAAAATTTTTTTTAAATTGGCTAAATAATAATTTTATGTAAGAAAACAAATGGTACATTTAAGAACCTACCTATAATATTTCATTTTTCATTTTAGAAAAAGATCGATCATATATGAAACACATCGTGATACTTCAATACTGATAAGTCTCATTTGAAACTCAAAAGCTAAATAGAAAACATAATATTGAAAGAATTATTTTTATGTGAATTTTCAATTTTGAATGTTTATTTAAAAAAATTAATCTATCCAATCATTATGAAACTTCGGATGCAGATAGAATAAAAGGTTTTGAATATTTTGATAAAAGAAAAAAATCTAATTTTTTAATTGAGAAAACTTTTAACGGAGTTGCTAAAAAAAACATACAGACAGTCTTACCAAAAACGGAATATTTTTTTACTGAAGCTTTGCTCGGAATCGTTCAACTAAAGAAATAATCTATTTTTTCTTGAAAGTTCAATACAGCATTGTCTTGTCCGAGGAGCGAAGAATCCACCATGGTGCGAAGTAGGTACGTACTTTTTTTGTTTATATGTATGTAATAAGTTTGAAAATAGTCGACAGTTTGGAAAAAAAAATTAGTTTCTAAAAGGTCAAACTATCGTTGTGTCTATATGCAATGAGCTTGAACTCCAGTCAGCTTTTTGGATAAAAATAACATAATTTACAAATGGATCGCACCGTCGCAAATAACCTAGTTTTTTCTTCGCAAAACGACGTATTTTTCATTTGGTCTTCAACATATAATATATGTATACTCATACATTGTGTATGTATAAGAGAGATGTTACACATTTTGAATACGTCTACATTCGGATATGAAAATAAAAAAAAAGCCTGTAAGAAAATAGTGATGGAAATTTGTCCCTCGTCCTTTCGGTTCTCGGAAATAATAATGGTCTCGGTGTATTGAATTTAATAATATAAATGATATATTATTTATTTACCTAGTAAAATGATGAGCGAAGCTTTATTATAAAAATTGATTACATATTTTACCGTTTACATTGAAATTATCGGTTACGTTTTTATTGTTTTCATCAATTTGTTATACAATTTTGAATTCTTGATGCGGTCAAAATTTTTTTCATCGAATACGTTTTTAACAAAATTCTAACCAAATACTTAAAAAAAAAAAATTCAGATTACCAACGTTCAAAATTTTTCAGAATCGTTAATTGCGTGTATTAGTAAGATTTTGTTTGATTCGCAGGCCTTAATATCAAAAATCAAATATTATATGAGATACATGGTACAAAAATAGATGTATTTTTAAAGTTTTATGTTTCATTTTATTTTATATGTTATTTTATATGTTTCATTATATTGTTTTCATATATTTTGAAATTTTGTCAAATCTGCATAAATGTGGTGTTACTATTTGGTGAAAATGTTAAGCATCTATCATTTTCTTTTAAAATTGTAACTTAAATACTAAATTACTAAAATTGATTCAATGAAAATCTCGTTACTGGTAAATTTTACCGTTTTCAGTACATTTTTGGTAGCTTTTCTTCGCGTTTAAAATAATTATTGAAAATAAATGAAAATCCTTTTCCCAATCTAGCAGCAAAGATTTTGGATACTATCTAAAAAAGTGGATCTAAATATAAATGTAAAATTAATATCATGATAAAATCAATTGGAAATTAGCTGCATTTAGAATTTAAAATTTCTATAATTTAAAAAATATTTCTTGTACTCGTTATAATCTTGCATTTTATATATATCATACATAAAATCCAAAGATATTTGATAAATGTAAGAAATAAAAAAAAAAATTCTAATAATATAAATTTTACCGATACAAAAATTTAAAAAGGGTTGTTTTTTAAAAGTACTAAAAAAATTAAAACCCTGTAAAGAATGAAAAGTATTTAATTTAAATTCGTGCTTAAATTTCGTGTGTGCCAATTACAATTTATAAAATTTAAACTAGAAAATTTAAAATTTGTTATATAGCTTCAAAAATACAAAAAAAGGTCAGGATTTTTTTTTCTTGATCAAAGGCCTGTATTTGACCTTCAACTCAAATTTAACATAAAACTTGAATTTAAATATTTTAAAGAATCAACTCTAGAAATTGGTGCATTAAAATAAAATAAAATATTAACA
Source organism: Therioaphis trifolii (assembly GCA_027580255.1). Classification (NCBI taxonomy): domain Eukaryota; kingdom Metazoa; phylum Arthropoda; class Insecta; order Hemiptera; family Aphididae; genus Therioaphis; species Therioaphis trifolii. The sequence continues at coordinate 148,541,952 of CM050404.1, read as the reverse complement.
AATTTTGGTGATTTAATAGATTTTAGATAATTATTTTTGAATAAAATAATATTTGTTATAAAAAAAAATTCCATGGTCGATTCATATTTTAAAGGATAGTTAAGTGGTTTGCAAAACCGATTATTTTTAGATACTTTTATTAAGTAATCATCACTAAAAAAATGATGCTAGAGGCTGAAGTGTGCATAATTAAATTTTTTAGTATTATTATAAAACTTAAAATATATTATGAAAATATACCATTTTTTATTATAAGTGCAGATATTAGGTATGTGATAAGTAAATTTTAAATCCTCAAAATATTGAATGTTATAGTTATGTTATTTTTTAAGGTATAGTGTATATTGTTTATTGAGTTAATATTTCTCGGTTTTATGAAAAGGAAATATAATACAGACACATCATTTATCACTCAATTTTTCATTATTAATAAAATGTCAAAAACATTAGCAACATTTTTTTTTTTTTAGAAGTGTTTAAACTAACAAAATCGCAGTGTCTCCGAAATCCATTATTTAAAATTGTAATACTTTGAAATCTGTAAAGGTACTTACATTATTTTAATTACTACATCAAATTTAAAACATGCCTTCAAACGGTATGATATACCGTTCTTTGTGTGGAAATAAATTTCTGAACTAAAATTTATAATTAAAATATAACTCTAACTGTATGTATGCCTTTGTTGACCTTTTTAAATAAACTTAATATGAAATAAATGTTGGCGTTTGTATTTGCTGTTTGTATTTTAATTATATGAATTTTTCCTGGAAAATTCTATAAAAATGAAAAATGGTGAAGAACATTACCTTCTTCATTCTTGTGTAAAAAGACAATGAATATGAAAATAAAAAGAGAGATATTAATAAGGATGCTCGTGCGTTAAAAAAAAAAAATTCACAGAAGTTTCCTCATGTCTCTTAATCTTTGAATAAGTTATATTATATTAATTCACTTAAGTCATAATTTGTAAAATGTATGTATATATTTATATGTGTGTATTATGTATTTATGTTCAAAAGGGTTTATCCCGTAAAAATAAAATAAAATAAAATAAAATAAATAATATATGCGTAGAAAAAAAGGTCAATTATTTATTTTACTCATTGGCGAAAATCTAATTCGGCAGTGATTTTAAGTCTGTGATGAAAAATTCAGTTGTCTATTTAAATATTATTAGTGGTCATAAAAGTTAATAGATTACTTTTTTTGATAGATCTGTTCATTTGAAGAAAATCCAAATATTCTGACCAATTTTTTAACACGGAGTTCATAAGGTAGGTACGATTTTTCAGTTTAAATCACGAAATTTACCTGACCGAAATCAAGTTGAACGAACAAAGAATATTCGAAGCGGAACTGGATAAAGTGATAGTTAAATACAAAATCAAACTAGCCGAACGACCTTGTAATCAAAAGTAGAAAGATAGAGGGTTCACCATTGACAATGCTGTTATATAAACAGCCATAGGTGTTGTAAAAATAACAGTGTTTTTTTACGAATTGAATTGCCAAAAATTGTCAACATTTACTCGTCAGTCATACGGGGTTTACTGGATCAATAAATAATAAAAACAATGCGAAAAAATAACCCACTAAAAATAAACATGTTAATTAAAATGTTTAACATAAAGAAAAAAAACAGATTCTCAGTTATTTCATGCAAATTAATAAACTATTTTAATTTTAATAATATTATGATTTTTATGGCCTTTCCCAATTATTATTATTTATAGTTTCGTGTTAAAAACGAAAAATTATTATTTAGTTTAAAGAATTCAGCATCAAATAGTGAATGATATTGAGAATTTAGGAAAAATAATAAACATTCTATTAACTGGTAAAAATTTCAATTTTAGGTATTGTTAATTAAAAATGTAATACATTTTGCTTACATAAATTATTCAGTGTTATCCGTCTGATTATTTTGTTCGTCTACATTCAATATAAAAACACTAAAAAAAATATCTAGTTACAACTCAAAAACAATTTTAAATTAAGTTTATAAAACTTAACTAATTAAAGAAAACCTAAATTTTTTTAAGATTTAAAATACATACTAATGTATCTTGTGAGTTAAGTTAGAATGGTTTTTTTCTTTAATGAGCTTATTGTTTACTTCTTTTGTATTTTAACTACTAACTAGTTACAAAACACTTATTAAAAAATTTACCTTAGTTTACCCTACTTAGGGCAGAATATTTAAGTTCATTTTTCATTAATATTATTACTCATATACTATAAAATGCAAGTTTAGTTAAGATTTTCTATTTTAATTAAAATATTTGATAAAAACATATTTAAATAGTTAAACGTATATCCATTATACTCTGCTGATTTATTCCAAAATCATGCTCATAAATATTATATGATTATTGACTTAAAAATAGTAAATCATGATTCCAATTATGTTTCTACCTGCGAAGAAAATTATCGGGTGTGTATGCTGTTGCCATATTTTTTTGAGGGGATTTATTATTTATTATGTAAGAATATTTAAGTTGAATTTTGCACGAAATCGTTTATATAAAACGTTAACTTTACATTGATAAATTTACATTAATTTATTACTTTCATTAATTATTCATCGATATCGAAGGTTACATTAAAGCCATTTTAGATCAAATTAACGAAAAATTAATTTGTGGTTTTACTAACTTAATTTTATTAGGTAGCCAATGACGTGGCGATGGAAATGTGGAGTTGTGTAGGGAAGTCATTAATAATTATTGTATTTTTCATTGTTTTGTTTGAGTTCAAAAAAAAGTTCGAACAAAACAACAATAACAGTATGTATATTCCGTAAAAACAAATACAAACGGACTAAATAGAGACCAAATAAATGTAAACTAAATATTCATGAGGGTGAATAAGACCAACAATCTATTAGTCAAATATCCATACATGAAATATTGCTACTGGTTTTAAATATATTCCTGGTGTTTCTAAACCTAAACCACCAGAAGCGTAGGGATATTGTTTAAGTTCTGCTATAATATTTTAGAACTATAGATTAAGAATTTCAAACAATTTATGATGACAAGTATTGAAAAAAAAAATTAAACAAATTATCATTTTAAACCACATAAAAATTCGTTTTAGACTCATTTTAATTCAAAAGTCACGAAGCGCGGATGGAGAATCTACCCTCTGTGCAATATTCAATCTCTGAGATGTTACATAGAAATCCTATTGAGTTATGAGAGGTTGTGTTTTTGTTCTCAATGACCACCCTGAGATGTCACTGGCACGCTTAATGCCCAGTCTCGCGAAGTTACTGCATGCGATGTCGCAAAACAATGTTCTATGTTACGTCACATAGTAACTTCCATACGCAATCAAGTTGATATTCACGGGACTACTCATTGTCATCGCATTGACTTCGCATAGAGTACACATACAAAATGAATGTAAAGGAAAAAAATGAAAAAAATCGCATAGTACCTTTGAATTAACTTGGGAGTCGAACCTGGCACCTGCAACCTATTGAACCTAACTGACCTAACGCCTTACCTACGGGGACACGCTTATGAGATAGTATATGTGTAGAATTGTAGTGTATTTAGAATATTTAGACACGTGTTCATGTAATTTATACGTTATGAAGTTACACGTTTTAAATTTTGAATAGTGATTGAAAGGGGAACTTTTTAATTGATGATAGTATGAATAGATACAATAATAACTTATAAAATATTTTAATAATATCTGAAGGTACAGGACTATGAAACATAGTACAGTGTTCATATTTAAATACTTCAATTTTTTTTTTAATTTGTCCACTTGTATACTTAATTATTTTATTCACTTTAACTATATTATGATTTTTTAATAAGAAAAATATTTCTTTATTGTTCTTAGAAGTTAGAACTCACAACAAAGATCTCTAGAACTACTTGTTCATATAATGTTTCAGTTAATGCATTATTTATGGATGAATCATAATTTAATTCGTTTTTAAGAATAGGATAATTAAGAGACACATCATAAGGCTGACTGTTAATTTTCTCCATTATACGATTATATGTATCTTGAAGTGGGTGTTTGGAGTTTTTACTAATCTTTTTTACAAAATGTAAGTAGTTTTCATATTTGAAAGCACTAAAAGCGTCCAAGGGGCCATGAATTAAAACAAAATCGGTTATGTGGAGTAAACCATGGACATTGTAACCAACATATTCTTTACCATAATAATTAGGATAGTCACTAACAAATTGTTTCAATAAGTTTTTAGCCATGTTGTTAAGTGTATAACATGTTATACTATCATATAACATGTCGAATACTGAATAAGTACAAAAAGGTACACAACTATTATAGAATACCTATAATAATTTTAACAGCACTAGTAATAGATAACTGATAAAACAAATAAATAAACTTCACAGATGCCAGATGAAAACTTAACGAACAGAACGTCAATGACCAAATGACAAAAATACAAAATACAAATATTAATACCGAATGTGTTAATTGTTAAAACGTTTTAAAAAGGTTATACATTTATCAATTCACGCTGCAAGACGAACGAAAACCAAACATGTTATACAATGCCCATATACGGCTATACCAACTATAAACAAATGAAAGATAAAAATAGCCACATTGTAATAATTTATATTCCCATTTAAACAATATAATACAATTCCTATATAAAGATCGTTTATATGATATGTAATATTCATGTGACTTCTCTGAGATATAACAATATTAATAATTGAATATTGTAACTACTATATAAAGTCACATGGGGATTTTCTCAGGGATTTCTTATCGTGATTTCTTTGGGACTTCCACAATTATTCATAATCATCCGCAGTCTATTTAACGGTAAATAGAAGTTCAAATGTGCACTTACATTTTATATCACATGGGGACCTCGCATAGACTTAAACTTCGCGTTATTGCACATAGGGTATGAGCCATGGTCTTATGAACTCTTCGTCAAACAGTGAGGCAATAGTCTATCAATGGTGGCAGAAAACCAAAATAATAAATTCTATATTTATCTTAGTTATCTACATTTTTGCAATCTTTATAGACCCATCCATTTTAATAAGGCAGATTGAAAATGTTTATTTCATTAATATCCACCAGAGAGTTCCTCGTTTGCAGTCAGGTGGTGTTATAAATTTTCACGTTTGCGATTTCGAATATCACGTGCTTTTTGAACTTGTGCTATATTGTCATTGAATTCGCAGATCTAACTTATTTGTATGATGAATCCTTCTACTTCAAGTATGTTATTAAGACGTTACTCATTATTTTAATATTATGATGAAACTATATTTTGCTAACATTCAAATAGTAATTGTAATATGAATAGTGATTTAAAAAAATTATTGTATGAATATTTAATGATTTAATTAGGCTCCACGGTAGATCATTTTTTTTTTCATTCTTATTCACTGTTGAATAGAAAGCAATATTTTTTTTGCACATATTTGCACTTTTTTTAATGGTCAGTTTATACGTAATGCATAATGGTTTTGTACGTTAATAAGCTAATAGTAGAATATGGAAGTTTGAAATTTTCGTATTGACCGAATTTATGAAATGATACAACGAGAAGTGAAAATGACAACTTAGAATTTGGCTTATCAGTATTACATGGGTGGATTCGTTTTTTGAGCACCTGCTTCACATAGCTCATACATTGCCACTAAAAAAAAGGCAAGCCGAGGAGATTATAAAAATATTGTTGCAGAAAATAAAAAGCGAATTCAAAATGAATTTAAAGAAAAATTGGGTTTAATCGTTGATAAACCTAAACCTGGATTAGGCAATTCCAACGATGGGAACACAGCAAGACGTTTTTTAAAAAATTCAGAAGTATCTGCCGATATTACCCGAATAGATATAGAACTTATTGAACAAATGAGTATTTTATTGATTGTAGTAGTATCTAGTGGACACGAAAATCACGTTAATAAATTCTGAGAATTTTCACATAATACTGCTAGATATTTTCTGGAGAACTACCCTTGTTATAATATGCCTCCTACATTACATAAGTATTTTATCCATAGGCCAGAAATGCAATTACATATGCATTATTGCCAATTGGCAACTTTACAGAAGAAGCACAAGAAGCTCGCAATAATGATTTCAAAAAATACCGAGAAAATAATTCCAGAGAATGTAGCCGAGAAAAATGTAACACAGATATATTCAATTTCTTTTTATTGAGCTCTGATCCAGTCATCTCAAGCAAGAGAAAGTTATGTAAAAAAAAGTTACAATCATTACCTAAACAAGCTATACATTTATTAGATTTGCCAGCACCAATTGTTCAGCCACTTCATTCAGATCAAAATGATAATGATGAGTCCGATGATAACAGTGAATGAGATAGCGATGACAACAACAGCGACAAAACAAGAAAAAAATTCAGATTCAGATTCACACACCGATTAACACGAAAACCTTTACTTGAAAAATATTATCCATATTTTTTTTTTTACTTATACCTAGTTAAATACACATTTTAAATACTATTAACCTGAAAAATATAAATTTTATCTTATTTAAACCTAAGAATATTTTACACAGAAGTAATATTAAGTATTATTAAGAGAAAGATGTGCATGTATGATTTAATGCCAACTTGGTAATCTATTGCCCCACTGTGCGTCGTGGAAAATCACATGTGCACTAATTACACCATTATTTGGAATATTTTTATGTGCGTTTATAGCCAATAAACACATTGTTCTAAAATTTTATTTTCATAAAATATGATAAATATATGTTGTCACAGATTTAGGGGCGTATTTCTCATAAGGCAGTAACAGTAAGCTATTTTGTGCAGAAAATTTAGAGGGTGGAAAAACTTGCAGAGATTTTTTTAAACAAAGGACAAATTTAAAGAACGTTTTCAAGGCATCCCTGTTTGAATTATTCACTCTTTTTACCATAAATGTTGTCCTATAATTTTTTCCGATTTCAACTAATTTTCATTATTTTCTAAAGTAAATAAATGCAATTATAAATTTAAATTTTTATTTTATTATAATTCACATTAAATTTATATAAATAAAAATTTAAACGGCAAATTATGTTTAGACTGTTTAGGTATACAATTATTTGTCGTACTGTCACTATTTATTTTTTTTTCTCAACCAACGTCATGGTCGTGCTGGCCACTCGTGCTGGATATAATTTTGTACACAAAATTTACTACCTAGTTAAATAATTTACTCACGATTAAAGAGTACCTATTTATTTGATGCATTATTTTTTAATTATTTTATTTGTAGGTTTAATTATGACTAGGTGAATATAATTTCTTTCTTTAAACCAGTGATTCCCAACTGGTGGTCCGCGGACCACCGGTGGTCCGTGGACTCATCTTAAGTGGTCCGCGAATAAAAAAATTTAAATTAAAAAAATGAGCGAAATTATACTTGATATTTTTGTTATTAACGGCTTAGCGTCTAAGTAACAGCCAGATAACACACTATCGCAACCGATGACAATTTATGTACGGATATAAATAACATTCGGTCATGCGGGTATAGCTGAATTGTGATAAATATTTATTTGCGTTTTTCCACTATACTACTATAATATTACGGTAACTATTACTAGTTATGTCTCATAATCTGTCGATAATTTTATCACGTAGGTATTATCTACTCGTTTCGTATTTTATCTTCATTATTATTTTACTCGTATTATATTTATTTGTCAAAATCGATAAAGTTCGTGCTTTTGTCTGCAAGATAAATCTTTGGATTGACAAAACTCAGATGAAAAATTATTCTGTATTTCCTACACTGCGAGTTCTTATTGATGACGAACACTACAAATGTTTTACAGAAGATATTCAGAATAATGTATTAGAACACTTAAGAGTCCTTAAAGAGGAATTTACCAGATACTTTCCAGAATATGGTGTAGTAGACACTGATGTTGTTAAGAAGTTAATTCGTAATCCTTTCACTGTCGAAGTCAACAACGTTCAAGAAGAAATGCAAGATGAATTAATAGATCTTCAGAACGACAGCAACTTGAAGAGTTCGTTTGAATATAGTACAAACTTAGAAGAGTTTTGGTGTAAAAAGGCCATGGGATATCCAAACATTCGGCAAACAGCATTACGTTTCCTCATGGTTTTTTCAACCACATATTTATGTGAGCAAGGATTTTCTTCACTATTATCTATAAAAAATAAACAACGAAATCGTCTGAATCCAAGTGATGATATGCGACTGGCACTAAGCAACAGCATCGTTCCAAGAATTTCACAACTGGTAAAAGAAGCGCGCCCTAATAAGTCACATTAATACTCAATAATATACATTTGTTATATTTTTTTCTCATTGAATAAGTTAATTAATATAAGTTCGTAAAATGTAAAATTTAAATTTGTATCAGCTTTTTTTATTAAATTAAATTTTTAAATAAATAAGTTAAAATATTTTTCCACGACATAAACTGTATTTCTGATTTTATTTTGTACCTAGAAATTATAAACTATATATAAAACTATAAAAAAAATAAGTGATATAAAGAGGGGGGGGGTTGAAATGAGGGAGTGGTCCGTGACGGTGAAAAATTTCTAAAAGTGGTCCGTGCCTATTGTTGAGTTGGGAACCACTGCTTTAAACGATTCGGAGCGAAGCTTTGGTGGGAAATTATTCAGTTTATACTTTTAACTTTTTTGTTTAATTGTCTGTAGGATTTTTTTTTATCAAAACCATTTAAAAATTTTCTACTGGACGAAAAAGATATTTATTTTACAAAAAGAAACAATATATTTTGTTCTATCTACATTCAAGGGTTCATAATGATTGGATGGTTCAATAGTTTTTATTAACATTTAAAGTAAAAACAGTTTATTCCGTAAATTGGCATAATAATTTATTTAAACGTTTTAAAAAAAAATCTTGTGTCACAATTTTTGAAATGTTTTCAGTTCCGTTAGTTCAGTATACGATTATAATAATCATATTACAATTTCAGAACTTTTTGTCCAATATTAAAAATGATAAAATTAAAAAAACGAAGCATTTCTTAAAGTCATATTTTTTGACAAAAGTTGTCAATTTTTTTTTAAATGTATGTAGTACTTGTGAAAATATGTCATAAATCTATAACGAAAATTTTAAGTTTATAGAAACATTAATATCCTAGTTATGACTAAATAACTAAAATCGATTGAATAAAAGTGTTATTTACGGCCAATTTTACTATTTTTACTCGGGTTTTCAGCATTTTTTCTCACGCAAGGAAAAACTATCGAGAATAAAGTAAACTATTGTGAATACAGAAAAATGATCTTTTTAATGTACCAACTAGATGAAATTTATGATCCTTCAAGATTAAGGGTACCAAAAAGTGTTTACAGAAAGAAAAATAAATAAATATTATTGTAAAACTAAAAGATCTTTCGTTTTACTCAGAATTAAAAGATTAATTCAGTTTACAATTATAGGTAGTTATATAGTATTCGATTCTGAGTGAAAAGAAAAATGTATTGGTTTTAAAATGATGTGTTTTTTTTTTTTATGTAATCACTTTTTTGGGTTGTAATAAACTAACAACGCTTCAAAAATTTCATCAAGAACTTCTATAGATCAGACATTTTTATTGTTGGTACTTTCAAGAGGTTAATTTGTTCTATTTTCAATATATTCTTTGATACTATAATCATATTTAGGATTCAAGTTTCATAAAGATTAACTCGATAAATAATTTTTTACACACGTTTATATTTGGAATTACAATTCAAATAAATCTTTTTATGTAAAATGTTTAATTAGTTTTTATTTTTATCTCATAAAATTTGTAATTTTTGGTTATGAGATCTGAAAATTTTATACAAGCTTTTTCACAAATAACCTTTGCTATGTTTACTTTTTAAAACGATTGGTTTCAATAATTTTTTTTATATGAGCCAAAAATTCCAAATATATTTTTACTAATAGGTATAATGAAATCGACATGGATTTTCTGGGTTATTATTCCAGAAATTTTTAAACTTGAAACTTGAAATTAACATCAATCGTTTATCATAAAGTTTTTCATTTTTTTGAAAATTTAACTTGTTGATACTAAAATAATTACGTGAGTTTCATTCGGAATCGTTTTCCAAAAAACAATGAAATATCATTAATTTCAAATTTTAAGTCGAATCGTACTAGACGTATCGCTCACTTCCTAGGAGCGAAAAATACCCAAGGTGGGAAGCGAATTCGGCTTTTTAATATTTATTTTAAAGGGGGTAAATACATTCGAGTGATGAACTCCTCCGTGTTCACCTGAAATAGGGGTGGTAAATTTATATTGCCTATGGCAGTATAAAAGCTGAATCGACCTCCGGACACATGCATGCGGAAAACCTTCTATGCATAATGAATGCTGTTGCGCGCATATAATATGATACAGTTGTAGGTATCCCAGAAAACATTAAATTATTATTACTTGCAATGTAAGCTGGAACGATAAATTATGATTTCAGTAACGTTATAAACGTTTGATGTACAAATATTTAAAAACGCTGAGAAGCCAATAGATTTGTAATAAAATTGAAAAAAATAATTCAGTTTACTTTCTGTAATCTAATGTTTATATATTATCATGGTTTATGTGTAACACGAGGCCGTCGAGAACCATGTCGGACTCTGTGGCAAACATTTTTGCAAGCCCCCTAATCTTAAGTTTCATAAATAAATAAAAAACGAAAAATTTGTATTTTTATGTAAGAAAAATAAGCAAAAAACTTCTAAGATACGTTTGATTATGGTTTAATTAAATGAAAGAAAAGCAAAAACCAACTTACTTTCTGATTAATTAATTATATAACTCCTTAATTTTCAATTATAAATTTGATTTATGACATTTATAAATTTAAACGATATTTAATTTTATTCATTAAAATTTCAAAAAAATGCTTTTTGCTCCGGCAAAGTCTTCAATTACGGCAACATCTCGTTAATTGACAGTTTTCGCTATCTTACTTTCGAAAGACAAAATAGCAAAATAGACTAAATAACTAATATCGGTTTAGCGAAAGGCAAATTTTACTGTTTTAAATTGGTTTTTCGACAGTTTTTCCTCACGCTTGGTAAAACTATTGAGAGGAGGGAAAAATCACGTCTTTTAAGTACAATTTACTTGCAATTTCCAATCTACAGAGTCGCTGGGTAAAACTTACGGAGCATTATTACTATCCAAAAGAGTGTTAACAGAAAAAAACATCATTGCCGTACCAATAGATCCTTTGTTTCATTCATAATCTAAATATTTTATTGATCGTCCGGGTTGGATTTAACGGCGCGCATTAGGACCAATCACCCCAAAATATTATAAAACGTAATCGATTTTCAAATATTTACGAAAAATCTGGCTGGTATAAAAAATAAAAAATAAAACATGAAAACTTTCAAGCATATGAACATACTTAATTTTTTTTGTACTATAAAACTATGTAGACAATTTACTATAGGTAATCGTTACTTATTTGTAGGGCGCGGATTTTTATGTAAATACATATTTTTATTGAATACAGATATTTTCATTCTGATTAAAAATAAGCACGTTTCATAACATTCTGAATAACATGCCTTTTTTTATGTTACATATTTTCACATATTTGAATGTAAATACATATTTTCAAATATCTTAATAATAAGCATAATTAAGCATACATTTTAGAAAATTTTTGTTTTTTGGTTGAAGTCATAACAATATTAAAAACATTGAATCTCACAATAATTGAAAGCCTAGCAATAGTGGAAACTGCAGCAAATTTACTAAATGAAGTCCAAGGAGACTCTGGAATGATAATATAAAATTAATTAAACGACGTACCAACTAACTAAAAATGTTGGTTTACAAAACATAATAACTATTATAAATATTCTTCTAAATACACATGAAAACCCATCAATGGATATTGAATTTGCACCATCTAATATATTAAATATGAAATATGCCCCATTAACCTCGGTTGACGCGAAACATTCTTTCAGCCGATACAAATCAATTTTAAGACCTAATCGCGGCACATTTAAATTTGAAAATCTTCAAATGTACATTGTTCAAACTGTTTTGAAGACGACTGCAATGAAGATGAATAAATTAAATTTAAAAAAAAAAAATAACAAGATAAATATTTACATATTTTGACTTTTTAATGACATAAAAATCCGCGCCCTAATCAATATTAACGAACATAGATATTTATTTGATAAACCAGTGACAAATAAATGTGTTTTGTCAGGTGTACTAAAGTCTAGAATACAAATAAAAATGGCTTTAAGAAGAAGAAATTTGAAATTAGTTTTTCAGCCAATTAAAATATATCTGATAAAATAAAATAAACGAACTTGGTTATGAGTATAATGAACACAAAGATACTGAAAAAAGTTCAAAAATCGTGACTCAGGATTTTTTTTATAAGTATTTAAGTATAAATTATGATACGATTTTTACGTAATAAACAGTTTTTCACGTTAATTTTTAACTCTGACAATTTATTTGAAGAACTCGGTCAATCCAATTATTATAATGAAATGTTGAATACAGATAGCAAAATAAGTTTTGAATCTTTTGGTAAAAAAAAATGTCTAGATAATTTTGAAAAAAAAACCTACCAACAATCGGATAAAAAATGGTAAAATATATGTGAACGGTTATATTTTAATTCTAAAACTGTGTTCAGAATCGTTTAACTAATGAAATGATACATTATTTCTTTAAAACTCAAAACATCCATCCCCATAAACTTGTTTAAAGAGCGAAGAATAACCCATGAGGCAAAGTACGATCTTTTTAAAAACATTTTACATGTTATTAGAGAGTTGCGTCAAACAAAATATAGCTGGGATTTTTTAAAAACCACAATAATTTTAGGTACTTGATATTTTTAATTTAAATTTATATCAACAATGTATTCAATTTAATCCTCAAATTATTGCTTTTTTATGATCATTTTCATTTGAAAATAGCTGAGGTAGGTACTTTTAAAACTCCGTGTGATAAGCTAATAAGAGATTTAGTGCAATTGATTCTTTTTTGATGATAATATGAAGTGTGGACTATCAAATATTATTTTATGAGCCTTCAAAATTTAAGTACGACCTTGGCTTATAATAGAATAAAATGGTATTAAATATTATATAATTTTTCTGGAAACAAAAAAAATATAAAAACCATTCAACAATTGAAAAGTTAAAGGCGAAACGTCATCATTTTCAGAAATTTAAACTACCTATATAAAATAATTATATTCAAATTTTTTTCGAAAAATTTGAATAAAAAGTTTATTTTTTAAAATGTTTTGTTGAAACGTTTGCAATCCATTGACTTAATTATTAACCATAACACAAATTGAAATGTCAATATTTGTCTTAAAAATTATTCTGTTCAGTAACATGATCTAAAAAATCTATTAAGTTGATACCATCTAAATACGTTCAAAATGTAAAAAAAAAAATTTGTAAGTACTCAAATTTGGGTATTATACACGGTAAAATGAGGCGAGCATGCAAATCGCCCTTTTATATTGTTTTGTACAAATCTTTTGAACTATAAGCACATATTATAATCACTACACACAACAGTCCCAAGAAATGAATATCTATTAACATTGCAATATGATGTTCCGTATTGAATCTAAAATAAACATCGCAAAGATTTCGTTTATTTAATAAAAAACCCGAAACAAACACCGCTGATATTTTAGGCAACATAAAAATGTCTTTAGGGGGCATATTAATCTAATTGATTTAAACAATTAGGTGAGCTTAAATTATAACAAGGGTGACACTTTTACACAGGTATATAATGACCTACGATTTCCAATGGCCGTGGACGATACGGTATGGCAAATGTATTGAATTTAATTAGGAGGTCAACCGCAGAAGATAACAAGTTTATATAAAACAGGTTTGAAATGCAAATATTTATAGAGAGTCAACTAAAATGTATACTATTTCAAAGATTTTGTTAAATAGATTTTAAAAATAAATAGGTACAGTATCTTAAACATACTTACCAATTTATGCTATTTTCCATTTTATTTGTATCATAGCTCAAAGTTTCCGATTACACTGTTATACTTTTACGATTATGGCACATTATTGTTTATTATATATTATTATAAACACTAAAGTATTCTGAATAAAATGCATCTAGTTTTTATAAACAATTGGTAATCATTAAGTCGTTATTATTACTGTTAAATAATATGAAAAAAACGTTATCTCATGAAACTTAGTTAAACCTTTGGACGTTTTTCGTTTTTCTCTAACCGTCAGTATTTGTGGAAATAGGTTTTACACCTTTAAAATCACTGCAATAGTTTGGGCAATAATTTTTACCTTCAGCGTGAAAATTACTTATTTATTTAGTATCGATTTACCTAACTGTTTTCCAGTGTTTCCAAAAGAAAACAATCGTTACGTTTTGTTTGAACATACGTCCTAATTAAAAACAAAACGCAATATCAGGCGATCGACCTAGGCTAATAATGTCAATCTTAACGTCGAATCAGAACGGTAAATCTAAAATTCTCGAGAAATATTGGTACGTCGTCGATTCTTCTTAAATACACAATAGCGGACGTTTGAAAAAACGTTTATCATAATCAATAACCTTTTATGCATTTTGTAAAGTCTGACATTATTTAAGATATCATACGCAATCGATGTTTATCATGAGAATGTAATATTATGAAAAACAAACAAGTACAATGTACGTACCTACTGCGTAGTACTGTGTTTGGTTATGTGTATCTACGTATCGCCCAATAACTATTTGTCGAATAATTGGATTGAAATACAATAGCAATGAAAACCCATCTCCATAAGTGATTCCTTAAATTCCTGACATTAAATCATGTTTTACTATCGATTTATTCCATAACAACGTTTCACTTTGTTTGTTCGTTTTTTACATCCGAAACTCATTCGATGCGGTTATAAATTTAATATCATTAGAAAAATTCATTTAAAATACACATAAAATGTTATTTCAAACAGAATCACTATACGCAATTGTGGATCTAGGATTTTTTTTTTTTTTTTTTTTATGACGGATATTAACTGATTATAGTTCTCCATCGGGCATTCATAACGTACTTACAACCCACACGGAAATCGCCTCGCTATACAGATAGTTAAGTATAAAAATATGTTATGTAATGTATAATCTTGTTATGTATAAATCTTGGTGGAAGTACCGATTCATGCTCTTCATTAGATAAATGGGAGTCTAAATGATCCAGGAAATTAGTTACGCATGTGGTTAAGTATTTTGTTATTTACTATTTAAAAATACACGTCCTCACTTCATTATGGTTTGTTCCTTTCTTTCCACGTGGTTTAAAATGTTATCATCATAGATAATAGAATAATTTTTGATAAATATAGTGTTTTCTTCAATCACAAAAACTAAAACATTTGTTGGACATATTACTGTTCAGTTGTGCTGATATTATGTCATAAATTCATGACATCATGTATCATCGTATCACTAATGTCCAAAGCCGTAACAAGCTCTTCTGGCGCCTGAGGCACGTTTAAACATATGTGCCCTCCCTCGTCAAACCTCGTCGAAAAAATTGTAATTAGGTTTCGAGTTAAACAAGGAATAACATTTTTAGCCACAAGTATATAATTTTCAACTCCCTTATATTGTAGTAAACAAGTTCCCCATAAAGAAATTTTAAGCCCAAGTAGCGAATTATAAGATTTTTTCAACGATAAAATTTTTGTTTTTGTAAAGCTTGATCAACATCATGTATACTACTTAAAATTTGATTCCGAGTATTAAGTAAACAGACTATGTCGAAATTGATCAATTCAAGTAAATTTTCAGCTGTTGATTTTTTCTCCAAATTAAATTCTGAGTCAGAAAGATTTTGTAGCACCTTAGATATTTCATTTGAGAGTTTAAGGCCTGAACAGCTTGTGCTTTTGAAGCTCATCTGGTATCTGAATGACCTTTCAATGACATGTTTAATTTATCCATTAAAATTTCCCATCAAGTAGTTGATTTGCCGAAAAAAGAATATATTTTCTAAATCACATAAAAAAAAAAAAATTGCACCTGAACATTTGTTGAAGCTGCATGTTCCATTTAACATTCTAACCACTTAAGTTAAGACAGTGAGCAGCGCATGGAATGAATGCGGCTAAATCGTTTTTATTTAAAATAACTACCTGCACCCCGTGGTATTTTCCTGACCGCAGCAAACGAATCGCGTCGCAAAATCCCTTTTTCATACGAATTGCGTTCCGATAGTATTTAACAACTACACTAATTGCGTCCCGATGATATTTAACAACTACACTAATTGCGTCCGATGTAAAAACATTATTTTCCTCCCATTTAATACAGACTTAGGACTGTCAATAGCAACGTTAAATATCATATTGCTAAAGGTAGGTTAAAAATATTGTTTTTCGTCGTTTCGTTTCTATGTACATCAAAAAATATTTTTTTCCTCGTTAATTCATTTCACTAATTAAAATAGTGAAGATACATTATTGTGTAATTATTATGATAAAATTATACTATACTACTGTTTATGGATTGGTGAAAATTTGATTGATACAGTTTTAATATAATCAGAACCTGTTATTTCGTTCACGTCGTATTTAATCACGTGTTTTCTTAAAAATTCTTGTTTTTCACATACTTCACGTCTTAGTTTCTTTATTTGACTACTACTGCGAATTTTGATGTTAGTATCTTTTTGTACGTTTTTAAGTACATCAATAAATTTGTAGATATTTGGATTCGCAGAGTAAAACATACCGTTAAATTTTGAATGGAAATCTTCACAGCTATTTGTTGTCCGTATCATTGAATGTGAAAACATCGCTCATAAAGATGGAGGAATGTCACAATTGGAGGTTTGAAAATTGAATACAAGATCCAACTTAAGTGGGTCTTACTGTGATATAAAAATATTTAAAATATATAGTCAAGTTTTTTACTTTAATGGTTAGAATCTTCAAATTTTGTTAAAATTCGTTAAAAATATAAAAAAATTGCTAATTAAGTTGTAGTTGAAAATAAATAACATAAGTCAAAATCTACTTTTATGAGAATTCGAAGATCAAATTTCTACGAGATTTGTTATTTCAGCAAATAACAACATTTTTCTTTATACACCCGATTTTTTTTTTTTTTTTTACTGTCGAAAAATTGTCCAACTTACTCAATTTTCGAAACCTCAAATTACACAATACATCATTTTAGATTAGATCCGGCAATTCTATAGATCGAAAATCACATGTAGATGGTATTTTGAGGGTCTATTAAGCTCTCATCTCAATAGTTTTTTCAGGCGAGCGGAAAACAGCCTAACGTGGACCAAAAATGGCGGAATTCTCAGTAAACGACACTTTCATCAAATCTACTGTAGTAATTTCGTCATTACTCCAAAATTTTATGTTGCTAGATATTTTGAAATTTCACCATATATTATTGACGTATCACTACGTGTTTTAAAAAAAGTTTCAAAAAAAATTTGACATTTTTTGGGCTAAAAATATAACTTTGAAAATACCATTTGTTAAAGTTTATCCCTAATAAAGTATTAAATATTTGATAAAAACCTTTGATAATTTAATATGACTTTACTCATCGACTTTTCTAACAATTCTGGAAAAATTTCAAAAATCCTAACTCAGGATTTTTTTTTACTGGCGTTTAGGTAAATTATTATACGATCATTACTTAATAAACTGTTTTTAATCAAATTTTAATTTTAGACATTTATTTGAATAAATTGATTAATCCAAACGGTATATTTTAATTCTGAAGCTTTGCTCAGAATCGTTTATTTAAAGAAATTAACCTTCATTTCTATATATATCAATACGCCCATTCCCGTTAACTTGTCCAAGGAGCGATGAATATCCCATGGGGTGAGGTACGTACTTTTTTTTTCTCAATACTTCGATTTCTTGCTCCACTTAGTATCTTTTTGTTATTCATTAATACCTTAGTACGAAAAATACATTAATTCATACATGATAATCAGTGTAAATAATTTATAATAGGTACGTACCTGTTTCTTGTTAAAAACAAAAAAAACAGAAAGCTACTACACACCTGCCTCAACGAGTGACCAGCAAACGCCAAACACTACTTACGTAGAATTATTAAAACAGTAATATGTAGTAAAAAAAATGTGTTCACTACTTGATGTATCATTAACTGATGTATCGTGCCGATTCGTACGTACATCAACCAATATAATGTAGATATTAATCAGGCTTGGGCGTTGATCAAACGGGAAATAAAAATTACATAATAAATAATCCTCATAACAAAATATAGTGCAACTAATAATGAATACCAATATTATAATTCAGTATTATTGTAAAGCGGTAAACGAGAAATCGATCAAGAGATAAATTGTATATTAAAAATATAATATTATGTTTATGGATCGGTGCGTAATTAATTATAATTAACAATATTATATTGCCAATAATATTTTTTTCTCGGGTTAATCATTTAATATTTTTGCACCCTCCCCCCACCAGTGGCGTCATTTCAGTTTTTTCTAGACTAGGGCGACCATTTACTGATAAGCCGACTGAACTTTTATTTTTGCCGACTAAAATGTATCATATAACAATTCAATTATGTTCATAAGAGGTGAAAAAGTATTATTCATAATCGTCATTCGTATTCGTCATGATTAGAGACCGGAATTTTATGCATTTGCATGTTCATACTGAGTGTATGCACTTATACGAGGGTTTGAAATGTCAGCAAATCAGACCTAGCTGATTCCATAGACCAAATTTAATTTTGCATATAATTGCATATTTGGAGGGTTGGGGCATATTTGTTCATAAATGCATATAATGCGCATATTTATTCAGTCATAGTAAAATAATCAAACTATTTCATGTTTTCATTTTGGAAACTGGAATTTTTAAATATTGGTGAAAAAAAATGACTGTCAACACTCAACCTGATATAGAATATTATCTCGTATATAGTTCGATAAACTTACTATTATCTGACAAATGAAATTATCTACATTAAACATACATGTCTTAAGGTTTAAAAAAATTTAGGATTCATTTATTGGCTACACTGCTAACCCATCTATATAAATATATAATTTTGTTATGTTTTATTTCTTCAAATTATTTTAAAAAGCATATTATGATGATGTCATTTTTATATTTAAATATTATGTTGATTATATACAGGTATAAAGTAGGTAATATAAATTTATGATGCATATTTGAGCATATTTTTCAATTATTTCTGCATATTAATGCATATTTTGACACTTTTGCTTTGCATATTTGCATCATATTTGCCACATTTTTAGTGCATATAATTCCGGTCTCTAGTCATGATAATATGACGACTCCGATTATTCGGCTGCACTAAAATAGATTGAATAATATTTATAATTTAATCAATGTTTGTATACAAATTGATAATAATATGAAAATATCTTTTCTTATGGACGGCACTGTAATGACTGTAATATTTATAGACTAAACTAGTCCACTAAGGTATTAATCTAAAAATAATGACGTTTTGTACTTAGTACAGTCACTGTACCGTGTACTACAGTGTACCGATTTAGCATTTGGGTATGTCAATATGTGCAGAGCGCCCGTCTCCCGTTATCTCAATTTTATCATTTGAATATAGACAATAACCTAGTCAATAATTTTATTCATAATTTATTTTCTACAGGTTTAATGGTTTTATTATTATTATTATTGTTGTCAACGGGCTCCTAACTGGCGGTTGGCCCAGAATGACGGCAACACGGTGCCCAAATTACCCAGAGAAAAGATTTATAAATACGGGTGACCAATAATATATGAACAATATATAGCAAATTTGGTTTGTCTGCCAATCGGCCAGAACTAATATTCAGACAAATTAATAATAATGTACAAAATTGAGACGGGCGCCCAAAAAGGGGGGGGGGTAAATGCTAATATTAATAATAAAAAAAGGTACATAAAGCCGTATGGGCAATTATAAATATATACAATAATATAATAAAACCTGGACGGCGACAGCGGACAGATGATGACGACAGCACGAAATCCAACGGCGGCGAGAACAAGCACACAACACCATCAACTCCTACGACCAATTATCGTTATAATAAAAAAAGGAACGCTCGGTAAACGGCACACGCCAAACACGCCAACGACGGACGGTGGCTGGAACAAAAACGCAAAAGCCGACTCGTCGTGGACCGTGGTACCGGTTGCGGCGGTCGGCCGAGGTTTAAGGTCTTTGATGCCGAGGGAGGGGGCCGCTGAAACGTCTCGAAAGTTCGCGACGTTCATGGCAGAACCAATAACGGTGGCACGAAGTTTTCTATTTAAAAGTCGCTAAGGCGGCAATTTTCGAACAATATTATTATTATTATTATATTTTTTGTATATTTTATATTTTTCATATGTACCAACTTGAGAGACTGAGCAGCTAAACACTAGACTGTAGCAAATGTATGAGTTGCCCACCCCAAATGACGCCAATGCCCCCCACACACACAGCATTAGGCGATCAAGGCAAGCGTCTCGCTCGCTTTACCCGAGTTACGGCACTGCTAACATCTATAGAACAAAGGTCCCAAAAAGGAGATAAATATGAGAGAGACGGTAGGTGTTTCGGTTCAAAGTGACTCCTAAAATACGCCACTGACTACATTTGAACCGAATCCATTGCAGATAGTATATGCTAATATAACAAATTAAGGCATTAAGTTCTAAATGGAAACACTAAAATGATCGTAACATCACTTAGTTTGAAGTTTCCGTAACAAACAAGTGCATATTATCAAGGTGCTTAAAAAGAAAAGCGATGAAATTAATATTATTATCATTCACACACAATTAGGTGCTCGTTTAACATTTGAACATCAGATTTTATTTTTATTACATTTTTTTTTCTCCGAAAAATGTATTATTCGTTTTAGGTCAAAACATAAATCACCGTGTTATCACAGATAAACGTTCAAAACACATTTTTCACTTTAATTTAGTTATTTTTATTATTTATTACTGGTCGTGCATAATGATTTCAATGCATTAGTAAATTATTTTTCATCAACCAATGTTGATTAATTTCTATAAACATCCATAATTTTACTTAGTCAGAAGTAAACGGAACAATTCTTTTTGTAGATCTTTGCCAAATGTATTTATTTGGTTTCGTGCAGTATTTTGTTTATGAAATGTATACGAACATTTAACAAATAATATTTCGAGTTGAAAACGAAATAGGCTGACACCAAACGCTTTGCGAAAACAAAAATATATCTTTATTTCGGCTTAAATCATCAACTCATACGATTTTGTGATTTTTCAATGTTTTAAATCATGATCGAACACTATTGACATGAAATCCTTCTCATTTGAAAATAGGTACCTATAATTGTACATATTTTTATATATTACAGATAAGCATATGACATTTTTTTGGTTTTAATAATTATTCTAATTCCCGGTTATGACGTTAATCAAAATCACACCGGTGGTAAGTCTCATATTGGCAATAGCTGATTATTTGATGCACGCCCCATCACGAATTAAATATAATTAAACAGGTAGAAAACTTAAATCGTAATACGTCTTTTTAAAAAATTTTTTTTTAAGTCGTCGTGTATGTACACTGTATAATGGCCATTTTACGCGAGGAGAACATTTCTTTCGTTTATTTGCTACACTAGCGCACAACTCATTAGTTATACATTTCGCTATTAGCTCGGGGTAACGAATAATAGATAACGTGTGCACTAATGTTATACAAATAGTAGTGATTATTCTCGTAAAGCCTGTACAGTAGATACATATATTTTAATAAAGAAACACATCTCACGTCCACTATATAACCGTGCGTGTCATGGCCATTGGCCAGTCCTCTTTATCTTGGTTTGCGACGTAAAGGAAAACAAAAACCGATTTGTTTTATGTTCACGTCCTTGAGTAGGATTATTTTGGAAATCGTCAACATTTTCACGGCTGTTTACTGTGTCCGAAAACCGTTACCTACCCTGACTGTATAGTGAAGTGTGAGCTAAAATATCCAAGTGGCTTAAAAACTGGGCAACTTTCAATTCGCGGACAAGCTGTGGCACGAAAAGCTTTGTATTTTTGGGAAACGTATCGCTGTCCTAGGTGACAATCTTAAGGGTGCTTAACAACGCGAAATGCATAATAAATAACTTTCAATGCTCATTGCGCGTGTGAGTGCTTGCATAATGGATATGATCTAATGCGCGATTTACTTCACATTCACTTCTGATATAAACTTTTACGATTTTGACTTTGTCGCAAAACGTTATCGATTTTTTCAACTCGATACATTTCGGATTTTTACTCAATCTCTTAATTTGTTTTAAATCTCTGTCACCATTCGTGCGCCCAGTCATCCTGAATTAACTCATTGAGATGGCATAACCGCACGACCAAGTGACGACCAAGTGACGAAAGTTACGAACAAAATAGTTTTTCCAACATTTTATAGCTAACAAAAGTCATTTTAATTTCTACCATTTTAATTTCGTTATTCGAACGCATAAATCTGTCGAACAACAATGTAATAGGTAAAAAATAGTGCAATCAGATAATCAACATGTTTTGTTCATCCAGCTTCGATGCAAATCGAAAAGATATGAAAACAGGTTTTGTTCAACACACTATTGTTTTTATATTAAAATATAGTTTCAAACAAATTTGTTGAAAAAAATTCATTTATACCAACCTATCAAAATACAAATTACGCACGTTTACGTTAAGGCGGTTCCGCATATGTGGTATTCGCCGAATGCTGAATATTTAGCAAACATTCATCAGCATATTATCCTAAATGACCTAAATACATTACAAATATACACATGATTGTTCGCATATAAAAGTAAAGCATATCAGCATACGACGAATAATTGTGTTATACATAATATGTACAATTGTACACACACACACTATTTGGTATTCTACGAATATCGACTGTTCGTGTGTGAATATATTTTGGAAAATCACGGTCCTCTCCAATGTGATAATTGTCAAACGTATGAACATCCACGTAACTGTAATGTTATCACCAGGGATCGGGACTTAAAGTACCTACTTAAAATCGTCAAAATAAGTGCTTAAAAGCACTGAAATGTTCTATTATAAGCACGCAAATCAGCACTTAAAAACATTAAAATAAGCAAAAATAAGCGAAATCAAAAATTTTTACCCCCTTTAAAAAAAAATAACCCGTTGCCTAAAAATCTTCCAATAATTTGTATTAAAAAATAGGTATTCGTTTCGTTGTGATATATTTTTAGACTTTTTAAATCACAAACACAGAATGATTTTTTTTTAAGTAATCTTCATTTTATTATTTAATATATCAAAAATTATAAGAATGTTAATCATAAATCATAATATTATTATTAAAACCACAAACATTTTGGGAATGCCCACGCCAATACGTTACGTTATAGCCAGCTACTAACGACACGGCAAATAGATAACAAAACAAACAAAAAATACGAGTTTGGTGTATTAACTACAAGAAAACAGAATAAAAAGGTAAACAAATATTTCCAATTGGAGTTTTAATACAAGTTTCAATACATTGAAAAAATATAAATTTTCGTCAACCCACGTCGTCATTTCATCATTAATTAGAAAATATGCAAGAAAAGCAGAAAAAAACTAGCTAAAAGCGACTTTTTCGAAAACCGAAGAAATATGCGAAAATAATCACTTACGAATTTAAAATTTTAAATCGTTGTTATATTTCATGAATGTTCATAGCACTTTGCTAGATTTTAAGACAAACCAAAAAAATAAGCAAATGCTTTAAGTCCCGAGCCCTGGTTATCACCCTCCGCTATTTGCGTGAAATGCGGATCGAATCGCTGACTGCTCAAAAACACGAGAGGAATCCGCAACATATGCTAATTGTGGTGGAAACCGCAAAGCAAACTTTAAAGGTGGTCAAACCTTCGAAGACATTCTAAACCGCACTTAAGATACGCCGCCGATAAAATCAAATCACCATAAATCAACAACGATCCCGTCTTCAACTCGAATCGAAAACCGACTTCTGTAAAAGCCTCAGCCAACACACCACCAAGTCGATCAACCGATCCTCGTCATCGACGAATTCGTAGATGAACTTAAATCCATACGAAACCCTCTACTATATTCGTTTCGACATCCCTTATAAACAAAATTACATTTCCTATATTATTCCAGCTCCGAAACGACTTCATTACTGTCTTCCGTCAATCGCATTGCGTTTGTATAAATACAAACCTTATGATAACGTGTGATAAGTTGACACATTGCAATTTTGAATAAATAAAAAAAAAACGATAATGTCTATTGAGTTGATACAAGTTGTTAGTTCGTGTTACACTGTAGAAGTTATCGCCTTTCGGACTCGACAACCGACAACCCAAACTCTAGTCTCGACCCTGGCCCAGTTAATTTCCCATTCAATAGAGTTATTATTACGTTTGTATTTAATAAAATATTTAAAACACATTAAAACTATTTATCACTATTTGCTGTTAATCGTATTTTTGCAAGTGTATCTACGCCCGCCTTTTTTTTTTTTATTCATAAACAGATGCTGGATTCTTCACTATTCTAGGTTTCACAAAAAACCATCGGAATTTTCGACCTTTGCCATTCACTGTATTAATTTTTACCCATTTATACTGGAGTGAACTCAACACTTAATGCACAGCAACATAGTTTTCCGACCGAGTCAGTATTCCACTTTAACACGGTGAACACATCCCAAAAAAGAATAAAATAAAAGCACAATAATTAATCTCAATTTAAGTAAATTTAGTAAACAACGACCATTTTTATAGAATTGTTTTTTATGGAAATGCATGCTTGTTTTCAATTTGTATTTTCTATTGTAAACGATTCAAAATAAAAACATGTCAATAGAGATAGGTACCTCATTTTTGCGTAAATTAATGTAAGAAAATTAATTTTTTTATTATTATTATTATTTTTTTTTTTTTTAATCAAATTCATAAAACTTAAAAATAACAGTCAGAGAAAATAATTATTTAAAAATGTAAGAGTAAAAAAAGGATGTTCTTCGCATCAAAGGGTATTCTTCGCTCCTTCATCAAAATAATGGGTATAGGCGTATTGAATTTTAAAGAAATGATGGATAATTTATTTAGTTGAACGATTCTGAGCAAAGCTTCGGTATATAAATATATCGATTATACATTTTTACCATTTTTAATCTAACTGTTGGTACATTTTTATTTGAGAAAATATTTAAAATTTTCTCGTTTGACAGCGAAGATATTTTTTCTAACCAAAAAACGCAATACATGTTGTTCTATCTGTATTCAAAGTTTTATTATGATTAGATGGACCAAATTGTTTAATAAACATTTAAATCTGTAAATTGATATAAAAAGCAGTCTATTCCGTGAAAATCGCATAATCATTTACTTGAACACTTTGAAGAAACCCTGACTCACGATTTTCGAAATTTTTACAGCATCGTTAATTTGGTATATTAATAAGTTCATATTACATTTTCAAAATTTTTAGTCATATATTCAAAATTTTATTGAAAATAAACTTTTTAAAAAACAAGATATTTTCAGAGTTCTAATTTTAGCCCAAAAGTTGTCAAATTTTTTTGAAACTTTCCTAAAATATTATATAGCAATACGTCTTTGATATATACAGTGAAAGTTTTTGGTATCAGTTTTAGCAGATTTAATGAAATTTTACCTTTTTTACTTGATATTTCGACTTTTTGTCCTCTGTGTGCGGGACTGTAAAAACTATTCAGAGGAGAGAAAAATGAACTCTCAAAGTCTCACCTACATGCAATTGCCCATCTCATCTCTTTATTGGAGTAAACAAATACAATTTTCGGACAAAGTGAAGTGTACCAAAATGTGTTTCCAGAAAAAAAAACATCATTGTGCAAGTAATAGATCCTTCGCTATATTCAGTATGAACTACACTTCAATTTGAAATGAAAATCATATTAAGCTGTCTGATTAATCGAAAATTACAGATCATATATTGAGTAGGTAAGTTAGTCCTTACAGTCTATAGGTACTTACCCCGGCCTAACTCCAAGGTCAGTATTTTTATTGAAAAACCCGATTGAAGTTCGATTACGTATCCTGTACGTCGATATTTGATTTATATCCGACAGTCATACGCAATTTCAAATTTGTATAAATATATATACACAAGCATATATTTTTGTATAATATGTTATTGATACCATCTACAATAGTTAAATGAAGCATTTAAGTATTCGATTTAATGATACTGTCACATTATATTACACGAATAATATATAATTGTAAATCTCTTACTTTCAATGTATTAAACGACAAAACATATAATCTGTTTTCAATGGTAAAAATACGATATCGTGTTAATAAAAACAGTAGGTAGTTAATATCGATTCGATACTTTAGTGAGCGGAAAATAAAAGAGAATAATTAATAATAGATTTTAGCCGACGATAAACTTTTACCAAAAAATCCAACTGATTATTATGTTTAAAGTTTCATGATTGAGAAACTATAGGTTTTTGATGTCTTTTCAATATCTATAAACTTGATGACCATTTTTCATTTTTGCTTATCCAAAAACATTAGAATAAAAAATAAAAAACCCATCGTTTTTTTCTACGTTCTATACGATCAGAATCTAAAAACGATGAAAATATCACAAAACGAATCAAACTTCATACCTACTATTACAGGTGCTTTATATTTTTTTGATTCGATGTGATATTTTAGTTTTATTGGCAAAATTTAGGTCATGATGATTATTAGAAATCGTTTGTTTACTGAAAATTGAACATTTGTTTGCACTCTTTTTTTTCTAGTTAGGCCATTGAAAAGGAGGCATTTACAGATAAAAATAAAATGCTTCAATTTTAAAAACGCTTGATATCTGTAGCTTGGGTCTAAAAGAGCCGGTGCGCTTATCCTATTTCGCATAAATCGAGTTTAAAAGACCTACGTGTAAAATTTAATTTAATTTTTAAACGTCGCATTTTCTTGTGCTGAAAGTGCGCAACTCTTATACCAGTGGTAGCTGAGACACAAGAACAGTAATGATGCAAATATAATTTACTAGTTCTCATTCTAAAGCGGTCGATTTCACTTCAGCCTTTTTGGTGGCAAACGCAATAAAAAGGTTGTTAAAACTGTTCTAAAACTATTAGAAAATGCTCAAATTAATAAATTGAAATCTAAAATGTCTACATTTATTTTTTACAGAAAATTTTTTTAAACTCTTACTGTCAAACACTTCAAAAAAAAAGAGTTTGCCAAAGTTTGCCCAGCCGCAAACATGTATTTATGTAGGTATACATAATATACAATTTAAGTGTGCTGATGAATTTTTCTATTTCCCTGGCCGAATTTTTTTACAAATTCACCTCTAGATTAGGACGAATAAGTTGAACATGAAAAACGATTAAAATGAAAAACTGTTTCCATTGATATTCTAAAATACAATAAATAAAAAAAAAAAAACAGAGAATGCCGCAGGACGCAAATAGCGGAGAAATCATATGTACCAATAGTATGCTTTCTATAGATAATTTTCCCTAGTCGTCGGAAAACTAGATACCTACACTTTGGTACACCTACAGTGCCGCGTCAAGCTATGTTGCCGCCCCGGGGAAAATTAAAATATGCCACCCTTAAGAAAATTACAATTCAAAATTATGTTCACCACACTATTAATTACAGTCGGTAGCATAAAGCAATACATTTACAAATTACTCATATCTATATTAGATATATATATATATATATATATATATATATATATATATATATATATATATTTTAATTACCAAATTATTACTTATGTTTAAATTTTATAATTATTAATTATATCTCACCTATAAATTTAAAAAAAAAATTACCAAATGTGACAAAATATAATCATTCATTACTTTTTTACTACTTTTCTTTTAAATTAATTTTTTCTTGATTTGATGGTCGCAAACCGGCGGATAATCTCTGACCAATTAGTGTGTTTTAAAAGATCATCTTCTATGTTTAATATTGAAAGCCATGACATTTTTTTCCTCTATTAAAGTGGATCTTTGATAATTTTTTACTCGTTTCAACACGGAAAATTACCGTTTATTTTCGAGGAAAAAACGTACGGAATAACGAAAATAGTTTATAGTATTACGTGTACAACTATAAAAAAAAAATAATTCTTATCGCCTGATGACATGCAGCGGTAGACTGCTACTTTTACGTTGTATTTATAAACGAAATTATATGTATTTTAGTTATACAGTCATACTGATATTGATGTTATGACAAGAAAAATAATAATTATATTTATTTTTTTTTATGTTGATCCTCAAACATTTGCTGCCTCATCAAACACCATACAATTTGCCACCCCGGGGCAATTGCCCTCCTTTGCTCCCCGTTAAACGCGGCTCTGGGTACCTACCAAAATCTAGAATATAACAATAAAATAATAAAATTTACATTATACAAAATTGATTTTAGCTATTCCAAAAAATAATGAAATTTCAAGTTATCAAAACTTATTAACAATAGTTAAAAGTCGTCTCTATATTAAATTCCAATCAACTATTTGGTTTTCAGAGTTCATTAGGATTTAGAAACCAACTAATTAAAATTATATTTTATTTAATTCGATTGTCAATATGCATTATTTTACAAAACTCCAATAAAACACATTTATGGGCAGAATAGAGGCATGTATTGTCTGTCTTAAAATCTATCAATTATTATAACGTTTTGTAAACGTAAACGAGTTGTAACGTTTAGAAATATTCTAAATTCAAATTATTTATCCATGCTAATAATTTTAGAATTATTTTATGTTTCATGTCAAAGAAAAAAAATTTTTTTGTTCATTTTTATCTGATGGCAAAAGATAAATTTGAATTAACAATTTTCAGTATAGTTAGGTAGGTAGGTAGATAGTAGATACGCATTATAAAATCAGGAATCTGCACCACCATAAATAATAAATATAGTATTATTACTATTATTAATCTAGAAATTAATTTTACACAATCAACAATATAGGTGCCTAGATACTTATAATACACGCTTAGGTAAGTACATTAAGTTAATAAATAATTTAATAAATTTGACCTCGGAATATCTAATTACATTTGGTTTATACTTACTCGATTATAACTTATACGTAATCAGTAGGTAGGTAATATTGGACTGTAATCTTATTTACCGTTTAACCATTTTAACCACAGAATAATTACGTATTAAAAGTTGAAATTTTAGTGAATTTAATAACTACAGTGAAACTTAAGTTATTGTCAACAAGGTTATAGTTAAGAAATAAAGCACCTACCTATTTATTAATATCTACTGAAAGTAATGTTTTTCTTTACGGTGGTTCTATCGAACCTTTTTAGAATCTGAGTGAAGCGAAGGATCTTATGGTTTTACAATGATGTTTATTTTTTTTTTCTGTAAACACTTTTTCCTTTTTCGTATAGAAATCCTTGTCCGAAAGTTTCGTCCAGCAACTTTTTAGATTCGAAATTGAACTGAGATGGTACTTTAGAGAGGTCATTTTTCCAATATCTCCATAGTTTTTCCAGTAATCAAGAATAACGATCGAAAAACTGAGTAAAAACGGTAAAAATCCGCCGTAAACGAGATTTTCACTGTTCAGATTTTAGGTATTTAGTCATAAATCGAAAAGTATTGAAGCTAGAAACTTGAAAATTTCATCCAATATCAAATACATACCTTTTTATATTGGACAACATTTTCAGAACAATTATAGCACTTTTAACTTAAATATAGAACTTTTAATTTACCAAATTGTTTGAAAGTTTTTATGTAATATAATTTTAAATATTTGACAAAAAGTTCTGAATATTTAATATGACCTTAATCATATACCTACCTAATTATCCTAACAAAAATTCAAAAATCGTGACTCAGGAATTTTTTTTATACACCCTTTAATAAATTATTATACTATTTTTTACGATATTGTTTGATTTCTTTTAAGTTTATTTCTAATGAAATATTAAGTATTTGTTAAATGTTTTAAATATAAAATTATGAATCATATCGAAATTATACAAATAACCGTAAAATACGTAAACAGTATTTAAATAATAATATATTATATTACACTGAAGCTTTGCTCAGAATCGTTTTATACTAAAGAAATGAGTCATCATTTCATTAAAACTTAATACATTCATCACCAATATCTTGTCCGAGGACCGAAGGGACGAAGGACGAACTTGTACCACCATCATCTCACTTACCAGCTTTTTTTTATTTTCTAATTCACGTGATGAAATTTAAATACAACTAGTTGTACGTTTATTTACACGGAAATAAATATTAGGTGTGTTTTCCTTATCTGACTCTTAATCACGATTATAATAGATTGAAATTACTTCATCATCTAGGTAGTTAAGTAGGTAGGTACCTGGCTTACATTTTGCTATATCCAAACAGAAGTTTTGCAACAGAGTTTTTCAACTAAGTAGGTCGGGGTATGTACACACTACACGTGTTTCGTCTAAATGTCAACTTATAATGATCAGGAAAGTACTCGTCTAACTGTCTGATTAAAGTACCTGTTACATACGTTCGATAAAATACAATGAGGAAACTAAAAATAAACTGCTAAGATAGGTAAGGGTAATAATGGTGGAAGTTTATCCTTCGTTGGTTCTAAACACCAGACAACCAACGCGGAATTAATGAAAATCTAGCTAACGGTAAATTCAATTATTTTAATTCAATTCATTGGTAGTTTTTCAGACTTTCACACGAAAAACTATAACCCTCTATACGGCTGATTTCTGATCTATAGAGTTTTTGGAAGTACTTAACTTTTGGATAGAGTTAACTACCTACCCACCCGAAAATATAAATGAACATTATTGCAAAACCTATTGGTTTTCTTCTTCGTTTCACTCAGAATCTAAAAAAATAAGACCGTTTTATATAATATTATGTCATAAATAATGGTTTTAATTAAAAAAAAAAAAAAAAAAAAAAAAAACTAGAAAACTTAAAGAATCACGAGCATCTCTAATTAAAAATAGTTTTTCATTTAAATGTTTTTTATTTCGATTAATTAGGTAGGTAATGTTCTAAATCGCACGTGAAAATAATTCAAACTTATCCTTTATAGCAGTAGTGTCTTACCCACGACTTGCGGACGATATGTAGTCATTGGTTAGACCCAAAAATTGTGTACAGGTGTCTTAATTTTATTAAAATATTAGGTGAGTATGAAGAAACAAAATTAGTAGGTACCTACAAGCACGTATCCAGGATCAATTTTCGGGGGGGGGGAATATTTTTAATAAATGAATTAAAAATACATAATTAATAATTATATTAGTTAGTTTTTGTTATATTATAAATATATACCTACTTTAAAAATTTCGAGGGAGGTTGAATCCCTAACCCCCCTCTCCTGTATACAGGCCTCGGTATCTACTTAATTTAGACTAATTCTCCTTTATACTTTCAATTTCCAAACCAATGAAAACTAATATATTATTGATAATCAATATATTCATAAAATTAGTCAACCTCCAATATGCTGTGCCCACTGATTATAAAAAATATACGAATTTTAATAATCAATGGCTAAATATACCATGGTTAGAAAGAAACTGTGGAACGCAATGTCCCGATTGGGGATAGGTACCAGAAAAACTTACTAAAAAATAATCAAAGCGTGCGTACAAGACTCTAAATGCAAAGTGAGTTTTGGAGGAACTTACTCAAATGAATTTCCGGTGTCGATAGGTCTCAGACAAGGAGCCGCATTGTCACCGGCTTTGTTTAACATTGCCTTAGAGTCAGTGGTGAGACAAGTTCTTAGTAAGGCAGAAGGATTAAAACTTAGCGATGAACAACAGCTCACAGTATTGTAGCGTATGCTGATGTTCTAATGATTATAACAGAAAATGAGGAGAGTTTTAAATAATCCACAAAAGAGCTAATAAGCGCAGGGAAACAAATAGGTCTTAACATAAATGGAGATAAAACAAAATACCTAATACTATCCAGACAACATCAAACGGCAAGACAATTAGAAATAGAAGATTTTTCATTTGAAAGAATAGAACATTTCAAATACCAAGGAGCTTGGGTGAATGAAAACGCAAATAGTCAGAAGAAATAAGAGAAAGATTGATAGCAGGAAACATATTATGTTATTTTGGACAATCAACGCTATTCAAATCAAAATGACAAAATTACTTTAAAGAAGATCAAAGACAACACTGTACAATGTTTTAATTATGCCTATATCATTATACGCGTATGAGACATGGACAATCACAAAAATGGATGAGAAGAAATTGGGTGTTTTAAAAAGAAAAATACTTCGTCAAATTTTTGGACCAAAAAAGAATGAATTTGAAATTAGAAAAAATGAAGAGTTAAGAGATTTATTTGGAGAAACCGATATTATAGGAATTATGAAGAGTAGCAGAATAAGATGGGCCGGTCATGTTTGGAGATCTAAAGGAGTACTGAGGAGCATAACAAAATGGAGATATTATTCATTCTTAGCAAATTGCATTGTTTTAAAATTATGAAGATAGGTACCTAAGTATAAGGTACCTATCATCAAGAAATTATTCATTTTTCTTGATTATTACAGTTAAAATTGTATGCTCTAGAATATAGGTAGGTACCTACTACCTACACATTAATAACTGTAAAAAACTAATAATAAAAATAATAATAGTAACAATACCAATCCAAAAATTTATTTTGACAAACTTTAAGTGGTAAGGCTAATAAATAGATCAATACAAAAAATAACACAAGTTGAAAAGTTTCATTTATAATATAATATCTTTGTATTAATAAGTTTAGAATTTTAGTCATTGACGGATTGCTGCATGTAAATTTTACTAGTACATTGTATATACATGCATGATTATTATAATTATTATCGAAATGTATCAAAGTAGGTACTGAAGTTTCATAATAGATGAAATGTGATAATAAAAGAAAATAGTAATAACTATCGGTATTAATTTGAATGGTTGATACTCCATTCTAACATTTATGAAGTCTATTTAACACAACACTAGGCTTTCAGAAAATTGTAATTTTGTAATCATCTACATATCTCAGATTCATTTAAAATTTGTGAGCGCACATACATTTTTTTTTTTTTTTTTTAATAAAAAATATTCATACAAAGGG
Source organism: Therioaphis trifolii (assembly GCA_027580255.1). NCBI lineage: Eukaryota > Metazoa > Arthropoda > Insecta > Hemiptera > Aphididae > Therioaphis > Therioaphis trifolii. The sequence goes on along the minus strand of CM050404.1, from coordinate 148,508,738 downwards.
GGAAAATGATAATAAAACAAACCAAGTGATTAAACTGAATAAAATAAAATTATGATTGCATTTGATTGGGGAAATAAAAAAAACCTAGTAAGTTTTACTAGAAGGATGTCTATTTTAAGTGTATCTTCCATTTATTTGATTATTTTCAATTATAAATACTCCGATTGCTCAGAAAAGTTTTTTTCTTCCTAAGCGAATACATAAGAAATACATAAAATAATTGTGTATAGGTAAGTTTTAATGATAAATATAAATTTTTATTTATTTTCAGTAAAGACACATTTCAACCGGAGATTTTCAAAACAAATAGGTATGCTGATTTTTAAGTAGTCTCTAGTTCTAAAAATTACAAACCATGCTTCATTTTCGAGATGTGAAAAAAACAGATTTTTTGGTATTTCATAAAAATAAAACTTTAATTAGAGCTTCTGCATTGCGTGTTTATTATAAAACAATTTTTATTATATTTATCAACCAGATAATTTTCTAAAAAATAAATTTGTGTTCAAAATTCAAACACGAATTTGACTAATTTGTAACAGTCCAACAATGTATCTCAACTTATTTATAATAATATAACTCCAAAAACGTATTTAATTTTTCCTACAATTTACAATACAACATATTCTGTATGGTATAAATATCATATTTAAAGCTAAGTGGGTACATAAAAAACCTTAAAATATTAACAATATAAGTTTTAAAAACATAACATGAAGTATAACTTAATTTAACATAATCAGGTTTTTGGGCTGGATACACATTTTTTTTTTTTTCATGGCCGATTTTCTATACAGCGTTTTGCGTAAGTCGCCAGCAATGATAGATTTCCTAGCAACTATTAACTATTAATATATTTTTATGATTATCATTTATATATTTGACCATACTTAAATCATATTATATAATTCAATGTTTTTCCATGTAGCGAAGAAAATATCATTATTTTAACTATAAAATCATAAGTTATTTTAACCATTTCATGATATTATGGATTTTTAACTAATTTATGATTGACAAAATATAAAATAATTTTCGATATTTACAGCATTAAGTCAAATATTTTTGTAATCCAATAGTGAACTGCAAACAAAAGGTTTACAAACAATATCACTCAGTTTTTTAGTCTCTTAGCCAGCAAACAACTAACAAGAGATTGAAGATGATTTAATTTAAATATTTAAATATAAAAACTTTACCACAATGATGATTAAGCAGCTCAAACTAATTATTATCAATATACATTGTCATTGAGTATAAAATACTTTTATTCTACATTCAATGGTTATATTTAATAAATTAATATTGTTTTATTTTTTCAATAGAGCACCAATTATTCAAAATAATTAGTCATTAGATAACTAGATACAACATTCAAAGAAATAAATGATTTTGTAGGCCTACAAAAAAGTTATGTTGAAATTGAAATCAATGATATGACCAAACTGATTACAAAAATAAAAGTAAATGTTCAAGGAATACATTTTATTAGATGACACTATTATTTTCCATGAATCCTTGCTAAAAGAAACAAAATTAACCAAACCACATCAAAGGAATTTTTTCAATAGGCCCAAGTAAGCATGAATACAAATGAATTATGACAACAGTATAATAAATAATATTGTGTCAACTAACAAAAAATATGAACTAAAAATTATACTCATTTCAATACTTCTATCACAATAACAAATTAAGATGTATAAATACATTTTGATATCTTTATACGGTTCTCAAACTGTTTTATAGAATTAAACAATCGCAACAATTTCCCAGGGCTCAATGGAACTTAAAGTGATTAGATTATGTTAATGTGTTCATTTTTCAAAATTCTAATTGGGTTAAACATATAAAAAATTGTGAATGTGTAGTATGTATACATAAATATAAATTGTTTCTTGTTTCTCAGTCAAATTCTATTACAAATACGCTGTCAGTATCATTGGTAATAAAATTCTATAATCAATGGTATAAATATTAATACTTGTGAATTTTCAAGCCTATAAATATTTGTGTCCTAGTTCGAGGACTCCAGAGTCAACAAAATTTGAAAATTGCTATTGTATATAATACTTTTTAAAAATAACTTATTTAAAAATGCTTCATATATTCAAAAATGGGAACTGATGAGGCACAACATAATCAGATAAATATTGCTGAGACGAATTCGGAGATAAGTCTGCACCATCATTTAAGCTGCATACAAGAGATGTTTCAATAGGAGGATGAATTCCAGGAAAACATGAGTTTTCTTCACATTCTATCTTGTAATTTGATGCTGAGGCTACTTGAAGTACACTCTCTGCTATATCCACACTGCTCAAATCCAAGTTGTCAGAATAGACCATCATAGAATATGATACAGTGTCTTCTAGATTAGGGTGGTTGATAGATTTTTGTTTCAATCTTTGTATTTTTTTTTCTTCATTCATGACTGCTACTGGAGAAGAACGGCTATTATCTTCAACAAAACGTTTGACTCTAATAGACTCAGTAAATACATGATTGTGAGTATTGACTTGATGACGTCGTAAATTTGATGCAAATTTAAATACTCGCTGACAATGGCATACATATTTTTTTGATTCTACATGGTTTTTCATATGTCTGGTTAGTATAGATTTTAACTTAAAATTATCACCACACTCGCTGCAAACAAAGTTTTTTTCTTCGTTATGTATAGCAATTTGGTGGTCTTGCAGAGCGTGTTTGCGATAGAAACAAGCACCACAATGTTCACAAACATAATTTCTAATTTGCATATGAGAATCTTTGTGTCTTTTATAATTGTTGCTATACTGAAAACTTTGCCCACATAAGTTGCAAATATAATTATTATATTGTTTGAAATGAACTTGTTTCATGTGTGAAGACAAATTAAATTTATAGTAGAATATCTTAGGGCAGTGTGCACAGTAAAATAAATTATCAACTTTATTAGCCGAGTGAATAACTGTTTTCATATGACGTTTGTAATATTTTTTCTTCTCAAATGTCTTCTTGCACTCGATGCACTCATAAACAATACCTGAAAATAAACAAAATATTTAATAAATTAGTTAAAAAAAGTTACAATTGTAAAATTAAATACATTTAAATTTATAAAACATATTGATAAGAAGAAAATGTATGCAGAGAAATACTAAATATATTAGTTGAGTTTGTAAAATTAATACATAATTATTGAAAGAAACATAATAATTAAGATATAGGTATTGGTAAAAACCCCAATAATAAATTTCTCAATTAGGTAAGTCACTCTGAAATTATTTTGGATTTTATAGTAAAATAAAATTATTTTTAAAATAAATAATGAAAATAAAATAAATAATTCACAGGTGAATATACACTAATGTATTTATAGTTTTAAATTATATTCTATGTTATACATAACATGTATCTATGTTACGTCTGGTAAATTTTAATATTACAGATTTTAAGAAAAATGTAAGGTACAATTAAACAAATCTATGATATACAGTAGGAACTTGGTGTCATTCAATTAATTATACAAATCAAAGATTTATTTATAAAACGTTTAAATAATATCAAGCAATCAATGTATAGTACATAACTTAATTTACTTTTTAAATATTTATTAATACAATTTTTTAATTTTTTGAAAAAATTAACTGTGTAGATATATATTATCTTCAGGATTCACGGCTCACCTTATTACAGTGATAGGTCAACTATAGTATGTCTAATTCTCAGTTCAACGCTATATATGTTTCTTAATATATCTAACATCAATAAAATATAATGTAGAACATAGTTATGATGTTGAATGAAAAATTAAAGTTTATCTAAATTCATTATTTGAATATTTAAAATAAAATACAATAATTATTAAGTTAGAAAACAATTATTTATCTTATATTCATTAGTCTTTAATGTTAAACTATTGCATATAATTAGATAAAGCTATGATTTAATAAACCATATTTTATTAAATTACAAAGTCATGATAAAGAACACAGAACCATATAATATTAAGAAAGACACTTTATAATATCGTGTAACATTACATGAGTACCTAATTAGTATTTTTTGAAGAAAGAAAATATTGTTACCTGTCGTTGTCTGTTTACTTTTCGGATAGTTGTCAATTGGTTGAATTGTACACTGTTTAATATGTTTGTTCAACTTTTTAGAACTGGCAAAATGTACATTGCAATTGAAACAACAATATGTGTTGTGTCTCTGTAAATAACCATTAGATATACAATTTTTCAATAAACTTAAAATTAATTTTAAAATACTCAACAATGAAGATTCTCACTTGTAAATGTAATTTGTATTGTTGATTTCGAGTGAATACCTCTCCACACTTGTGGCACACAAAGCCATCACCATGTTTAACGGTTTTAATATGATCTCGGAGTTCTTGTTCGTTGTCAAACGGCTGTCCGCAGTCAAGACAAATGTTGCCCGTGTCTTTGTGCACAGTCTTATAATGTAAGTGCAACGAACGCTTTTGAACGAATGTCTTGACACAGTATTTGCACTCCAACACAGCCGGTTTCAATTTGGATCCATGAACTGAAGACATATGAGCAACCAACATCTTACGGCTGTTACATGGCAAACCGCAAACATGACAACTATTCCGTAAGTGACCGTTGACGTGCAGCTCGTAATGTCGACGATTCGTAAACGTTTTCTCACAATGATCGCACCCATAATTTTCTGGCATAATCGTTAACTTTTGGACAATACTAACAACAATACTGTGTTATTTGCAATGATTCACCATACACTGAAAAATGTACAGAATAAAATTGAAAAAAAATATATACGTACAAAACAAATTAAAGTTAAAGATAATATTATATTTTAACTGTAAAACGTATTTTTCTTATCACCTCCTTTCCCTGCTGGTCGGAGTTCGGACTATTCGATGAGTACCAATGTTTATTAATTATTATTTATTCAACACGTCTGTACCACATAACGTATTCTGAATTACTATCAATGTATTACGTATCAACGATGCTCCGAGAATTAATGAGATAACAAGAATACCGGAAATCGATGAATAAAATTTAAAAAAATAGCGCTTCTAGTGGTGAAATGATTGATAAACGATGATAGAAAATTATTCAATCACTGGGAACCTCATTAATTTTTCTATACTATCGTGATTTTAACTCTTTTAGAATTATGTTGTTTTTTTTTTTTTAATATTAAATTAGCCCAGGGTATTTAGTATGTACCTGGATTAAACTAATCGTAATGCTATAAACCCCTCGATTTCAACCCAGATATTATTATTAGCACAGATTGTATTGAAATATAAACGTCACATAATCTGTGGTATTAGCTATGGTCGTTGCTGAAATGGTACGCCGCGGCCCAAATACGTCGAAAGCTAATTACCGTTTGGCATTTTCCGGTCGAAATACGGTTTGCGCCGGAAGCTTTTCCACTTTCGTCGATATTTATTGCACGCGAAATGCCGCCTCGTTATGTCGCTCGAATACTCGATTCTTCTCGTTGTGCACTCGTGGCGGTCGGCAGGGGTAATTCGGTTTGTCTCTTGTGGTGTGATCATATAGTTGTGTAATCATAGAGCGGTCAGTGGAGGCGTTATCATCGTGAAGAGCACGGTCCACGGATTTAGAGAAAAAGAAATGAGAAATAGCGACGGGAATGACTTAAACATTTAGCCGTCGTGTTATATATAGGTACTAATCTATGGTACCTATATACTCATTACTCGTATGGTTTTAAAGTTATCGATGTGATCAAATCTTGGAGTTCAACAGAAGGTTGTAGTAAAGACGAGTAGACGGCATGAACACTCGTTTGAATAATTAAAATACCGTTTTTATTATCGGCGAACCATAAATAAATTATTTCATACTTATTATATTTGTCGAGATATTTATATGCTCTTTAAGATATATTGGTTGAAAAAACGAGCAATTCCAATTATGGTTAATGATCATTGTGATTTTTTCGTTAAATTCCTATACACGTTATAGGTACAAGCACGGGCGTAGTTTCCTATGGGGCCGTGGGTGCTACAGCCCTCACAGAGACTTTTATAGCCACACCTACACGGCGTTGACTTTCATTTAAAACGTTTTCTGTTATATGAGGCGGATAAAAGATCGGATTAGAAATTCACCGAAAAATTATAGATTTTCCAACTTATCAATACTCCTCATTGAAACGGATTATTTGTCACGTTCGTTAGACTCAGATGATGTGTTTAATAATGTTGCAGATAAAAGACAGATGTCTTAATGCAATTTTAATTTGTTATGTGAGTTATAAAAATATCAAGTTTAAGTGCAATGAATTAATAATGAATCAATTGTTCTATCTATAAAACGTTCACTTTCAATTAATTCGAGTTAACAAAGAGTTTTTTTTTTTTAATTGATATGTCTCGTCCTGCAGTGTAGTCCCCATAGATATGGATACCAAACTACGCACATATTGTATAAGTGGTTTGTTATAATTTTTTATTTTTTTTTTCATTGATCTTTTACAACTTCGGCACATTGGCCATTAGTTATTTTATTTTTTACATTAAATTTACTTACACATTATTCATATAATTGAGTATAATAATACATTAGATTTTTATAATTGATTATTTGTATATACATTAGGAATAAATTATTTTACATTAAATTTCATGATATTTATTGGTTTGCTTCAGGAAATTAATTAAAATTGTATTGAGCTGGAAATTGGACCCAAGGCCCAAGGGCTGCGTCGAGGTTGTGTGTTATTCCATGTTTTATCCTTTCTTGGTTATAATTTAGGTAGTCGGATATGATGTGTTTAACAGTGAGATTTGTTCCTCGTGTTTTGCGAATTGGAGATTCTTCTTTAGACATCAGAAAACCGCGAGTGAGTCTAATGTGCCCTATCCGTAGCCTATTTATTACTGTTTTTTTTCTTTCTTTTGAGGGTTATGCCTAAGGTGACCATACGCATACGTCCCGTTTTGAACGGGACAGTCCCGTTTTTTGAATCTCTGTCCCGTTGTCCCCTGGGAAATCTTCGGGACGCTAAAATGTCCCGTTTTCATAAAGTAGACAAAAAAAATAATGAAAATAAATGTTCTTTGACGAAATATTGTTTTTAGAAAAATATACAAGTATTTAATTTTGTAATTATTACACGAAAACATTTTGTTTATAATAAGTTAATTACCTAGTAAGTGTAATAAGTTAATTTAATTTTTTTGTCCTTTAAAAACATTATACTAAGTATTACGTACCACAGAAATTTGCTAGTAATATTATTAAATTAAAAATATTTGTTTGTAACAAATAATTATAATTTTTTTTTTTGTCCCGTTTTGATTAAAAAAATATATGGTCACTTTAGTTATGCCATTTGATTGTATCACCTTTGATTTCGTTTATAGTTTGGTAGTTTGTTTGGTCCATATGTTTATCATTATACATTTTTATACATTAAAATGAAATGAATAAATAATTCGATACAGATTTACCGTAATATTTTACACAGAGTATATGATTTACTGAAACGACTAGTTCTTTTTGGTTCGAATACATAAATTCGAAATTAGTGTACCTATTTCAAAATAACTACACAATGTTTGAAATTTTAATTGGTTAAATTTTTAATCACACTCACTAATCACTATAGTACTACTTGGCCTTCACGATTAAGAGACAATAGATAGCGCTGTGAATCGAACGGACGAGAAGAGAACTCTCGACGCGCCTTATCAACGTTGGTAGAGGGGCCAACCGCGTTATTATTCAGTGGTATTATCTACGGCCGTGATCTTGGATTTTTTACACGGGACACTGGAACATTCGCATCGTTATCACACCAGCTGCTATCAATAATAATAATAATAATAATAATAATAATAATAATAATAATAATAATAATAACAATAATAATAATAATAATATTATTATTATTAAACGCAATTGAAATCGAAAACACACACTCGGTCGGAAGTGTCGCGAACGTGTACGTGCGTGTCGATGCCATTTTGTCGTTTGTTCGTTCCGTCACCGTGCCGTACGTACGACATCGCGCCAGAATGCGTGTAGTCGATTCGCCGGAGCAGACGTTTTGCACCGCCGCCGGCCGCGCCGAGCTCGAGTGACGCGCACACGCATCGCGTCCGACGGACGGCTATGGCCACGACGACGTCGTCGCGACCATGAACGAAATAACCATACCCAATTACCGGCTGGTGCAGGACGTCAAGCCGCACTACGTGTACACGATCAAGGTGCTGTGCGCCGGTTACCAGGAGTGCGTCGAAAAACGGTACAGCGCCTTTCACGCGTTCCACAGAGAGGTAAGTGGTTCGCGCGGCGGCGGTTTACAAAACTGGTTTTGTTTTGTTTTTTTTTCCCGGCCCAGCTGAGAAAATCGATATCCACGCCGCCTTTCCCGTCGAAACGTATACGATGTTCGCAACCCAAAGTCCTCGAACAGAGGAGGGCCGGCTTGGAGAGGTATCTGCAGACAGTGTTCAAAATCGAAGACGGTTGCAGACGAGTCATGGAATTCCTTGGATTAAAGTATCATCCGAGGTGAATGACGTTTTACAAATAGTACCGTCAAGGTTGTTCTCTTGGAATATGAATTCGTTCCACTTGTAACCGGTGTAAGGAACAAACAAACAAACTACCGAATTCTGTTTCTAAAAACTGAAATGATTTTTTTTTTTTTTTTCAATTATATATTTGAATTTTATTCCAATCTAACCCTGCATTCATCAACATCAATAAAGGCTGGAGAATAAACTTTTGTTACTTTAAAATCATCTTTAAACCAAATGCAAAATTTTTGTGGAATTATGAGAATAATAATTTGTAAACTGTGCGCATGTAACTAATTTAAACATTACACCCCTACACCATTCAACAGGTGAATCTTTTGATAAATGTGTGATAAACGTTATTTTTATTTCCTATGCAGAACCAGTAACTATTATATGTATGTATAGATTCTGCTTTATTGATTATTACTTTTTACCCAAATTTATTTTTATCATGAGAATGGAAATCTCAAAAGTATATGTATGTAGGTAGTTTACGAAATACAATTACATAAATTTAATATTTTGTTAGTGACAATATTATCTTCATAATTTTTTAATTATTTACCTCGGTATACAAAGTAGAATTAATCTAACTTAAGGCCACAATTTTGTAATTTTGATTATAATAATTGTTTTTTTTGTTTTTTTGTAAAAACATAAAATTTATACATTAAGGAAAATATATGTTGGTATTTTTATTTTTTTACTTTTTATTACTTAAACCCAAGTTTAAAAAAACAGCCACTCTTGATCTTAAAATATATTTTATTGAAATTCCTATGTAAACAATTTTAAATAAACATGTTTTTAAGTTGAATTACCTAATCTTACCATGTATGGTTTATAAATCATTATTCTCATCAAATATTAAATAAATATTAGTTAAAAACTTAATTATTTATCTTAATTAAATCTATTAAACACTTTAATTATTTAGTTATATTCAGAAATTTGTTGTGCTTATAAATGATTGTTTATCATTTATATATGAATATGTTATTGTTTTAAATTAATTCCAATTCTTAAAGAGAAAATGTTTTATGAAATGTACTTAAGTCGATTATCTTTTCTTCTGAGAGTTTTTACTCTTCATAAAACTATTTTAATTTTCAAGTTTTTTCTCAGTCTTGGTGGTACGAATTCATATTATTTTACATGTTTTTATTTATGTTTTAACTGTTGTATTTTATTTTTTATTCAGTCATAAAATAGATATCAAGTATCAGCGCCCTGTATTTCACATGATAAGCGAACACATTCCATCTTCTAGAAGTAGACATGAAAAACGTCTATGTTTACCAGACATAATCACAGATGGTGTTCTTAAAGCTTTATATAGTTAGTTTTTAATCAAAAATTTTAGGTACACTTTTTGTACCTAGTTTTATTGTTTTTTTTTTTTTTTTTTAATTATTATTATTATTTATTTATGTATTTTAACACTCAAAATCAAATTTATTTTTAGAAACATTGTTGTTCAATAATAATAATAATTTAACATTATTTATTTTTAACCAAAAAATATCATAACTATTGTTTTGGTGTAGTATACAAATAATTTATATACTGAATTAAAGACTTTTTTTTGCTCTATGTATGAGTTTCATGAATTCTGTTAAATTGACTTGCCTATCACCATCATCATCTGCAGTGTTCAACATATTTATAATTTCTTGATCAGATACTTGTTCACCGAGCAACATTGCCACATTCTTTAGATTATTAAAATCAATTTTTCCTTTGTCGTCCTCATCGAATAATCGAAAAGCTTGAATCATTTCGTTCTTATTATCTATTTGTGATAAAATTTGTTGAACTTCTTTTATGAATATTTCTTTCTTTATTAAACCGTCTTTATCTTTTTGTATTTTAGATATTAGTTTTATGTATTGATTTCGAGGCAGTTCTAAACCTAATGCCTTTAAAGCCAATTTAAAATCGTTTTTACAAATGGCTGTTTGTCCACTTTTACACATTAAATCAAACGCTCCAATGATTTCAATATCCTTGAAAATATAAAACCATTATAAATTAATAAATGTCAGAAACAATACAAATTTAAACCTGATCATCCATTTTTCTGTACTGATCATCCAAATTGTTAAATTGAAGACTGAAGTGTTATTCCTAATATTTACTATCAATGATGTACGGGAACTATAAATGTTAATTTATTTACTTAAATATTAATGGTTGAAAAGTTATTTCATAAAGTAAAAAATGCAGTGTTCATAATACTAAAAACAAAAATTAAATATTTATTGAATACATTTGTGTTCCTTGGCAACTTTTCTAGTTATTTAAAATAGATTTATCAATTATCAAAATTCTGGATAAATATTTCTTGGGAATTGTTTTTTGGTAGTTTTTTCATCTGATTTGAATTTGAGTTAAAGAATTTTGATAAAATAAATAAAAATAAAATAATTTTAATTAATTATTATAATTATTTACTCCCAGAAGATATTTGTATCATTATGTATTTAAAAAATAAGAAAATAAGGCTTTTTTAAACTAATAATGTTGGTTTATATTTCAATTTTATAATTACAAACATTTTAAAGATATGTATATTTTTATATTAAATCATCAGCTTTTATTATTAAGAAGAGAAACAGAATCTGATCTTATATGAGGAGAAATTCACCTCTGTTATAATGATAAATAGCATTTATTTTTTTCTATTAAGTCCAAATGATGTATGAACTTCAATAATGAATAAAAACTGTTGAAAATAATGTTGGAATTAAATGTTTTTTTTTTTTTTTTTTTTTTTTTTTATAGTGACAATAAATAAGCTATTACACATAATTGAAAAAAGTTACTATGTAAAGACTAAAATGGAGGAACACAAAGTCTTAAAAACCCAAATATGAGGATATATACATATAAATATATGTATATTGTTATTTTGGCATTTTAATCATTTTAGGGAATCACTAGTACTGAGACTTCTATTTATTATGAATAAGGACCGGATTTATATGTTTTACAAATTGTAACTGGGTCTATGCAGTCTTATGAGAGTAAAAAATGTGGACAATTCGTTCAATTCTGAGTTCGTAGAAAAATGTTTTTTTTTTGCATATTTGAGAATATTTCATAGGTTAGAGAATATTAAATCCATTTAGCTTATTTTAGAATATTTTATGAATTGTGAGAAAAAATAATTATTTATTATTAATTTTAATATTATGGCAACCGGAAAAATTGCTTTTGAACATTTTTCACTTTTTTTTTTTATTATTATTGTGACAATGTGACATATAAAACACCCAGCTCATGATAGCAACTCATCATAAGTTGCCGTACCATTCACTAAATAATATGGTGGCTGACCTGCAATACAACATTAAACTGCAATGCTTTAAAACGTAAGACAGATAATAAAAAGCAACTGTTTGTATTGGATGCTAAACCGAAAACGCCAAATATTTTAAATGAGGAACTTTGTGCAATTTTAATATCGGCTAACATCCCGTGAAGTAAATTACAAGTATCTCAGTTTAAAACTTTTTTGGAAAAATATACCAATATAATAATTTGTTTTGTTTCATTACATTTTATATGTATTATTATTTATTGATTCAAAATATACAATTTAAATTGTATTTCAAGTTTCTTTTTTTTTCTCAGAATGTAAATATTTACTATTATTTTTACTATATTCCTACTCTTTTTGAAGTACAATAATATTCCGTTATATATACAAGCATATACCTCACGATTAAAAAAATTGTGTAAAAAAAAAAAAAAAAACATTGTAAAAATGCATATTTAAGCATATTATATTGATGTTTGTCGATTATTTTGACGTATTTTTACAATTTTCAAGAGAATATGAGCATCATATTTAAGGTATTTTATGAGAACATAAATCTGGTCTTCAATTATGAATCAATGATTTAACTAATTATATTTTTTATTTATTTTATTGTTACATTTTTGGTCGGTTATTTTTTGACCTAAATATGGTTAAGTAGATTTCTCTTTTTGTCTAATCATAATTCCACTTGTTTTGCTCGTAATTTCATGTTCAAAATTTTGGGAACCATGTCAAAAAATTATTTTTATAAATCCATTCAATATCACTCAAAGGGAAAAAATTATCATTTATTTTTATAAAATAATTAACCCTAGCCTATGATTAAACATATTATAACTGTCCACGACTTCAATAATTTTAATCATAGTAAATAATGTAACAAATATATAACTAAACGATTGAAAATCATACAACTGAATTTATACTAAAATTATATTCTATTTTTATTATGAACAAAAGTGAAATACTTCTAAAGTTACTACAAAATGTACCTACTCTCATACATTACTTCATAAATTTCATATTGTTTGGATAACACTATAGGTACAATGTGATACACACAATGATACTTAGTAGGTAGCTACATTGACATTCAAGATTAGCTATTACCATATAAGATTACCAGAACCCATAAAAATTATTTCTCATAATGTAAAAAAATATTTGAGACATGGTTTACTTGTACCTATACACGATTGATCTTTAAAGTCGTTCCACAAAAAAAAAAAAAAAAAAATGCATCTACCTTCGTTCGCTCATTCTAATTCATAATTACGAGTTTAATCCACTTTTGAGAACTGAAAGAGGCCGCAGTCTTTCGGTATAAGAATATCATTCAAAATCATACGAAAATATTACGTTTATCAAAAAAACATTATGTGACATGACTGTTTATAGTTACATATCGTACCGTATGCCGCTGTATTGACTTTTCAACGCTTTTAATAGTATGTGAATCCGATTATTCGCTGGTTGTGATTTTTGTGGAAACACATGCGATTTATTCGAAAAAAAAAAAAAGAAACGCAAAAAAGAACACACATAAACGCCATTCGTCACACGAGATATAAGTGACGTCTATGTAGCGAAACGATTCAGTTTAAGTTGACACGATGTAGTGTGCACTACTCGTGTTTACGAAGCAGATTTGATTTCTTTTTTTCTTTTTTTCTAGAACAGACTCATATAGTTTCGGTATTAGCTCCGAGTAAATGTAGACTATGTTTTTAATTCATTAAAAGAAGTTAAAAATATCTCATCAGACTAAAGAATACTTGACTAACTTTAATGAGTAGTGGGTGTACCTATTAATTATTTTCTCCCAGGGCACTAATTTACCAAAGACTAGCTTGATTGTTAAGTGAAATTCATTTACAAATTCAGTTTTTAATTTTCATCATCATTCTTGCACTCGTAATACACATGTATATGCACATGTATAATTGTCGTTCCGTCTTCTATTATAATTATATATATTCGATAATAATGATTTTAAAATAAATTGTATACGTGTTAATTCAGCAAAAAGAATCTTGTTCCGCAGTAAAACCACGTATACTTTCGCTTTCCATGGATCTCTCCTTAGTCGGGGTTAAATAACCTAACCTAATATAACCTAACCCCTTAATAGGGGAAACTAGTAAAAACGTGAGTATAACGTTATTAACAATGCTTCACACAAATTTCTAAAAATCAACCAATAGCTGACTGTACCACAGTGTCCGTAAACTGACCTTTGTCTAACAGATTAAATTATTATAACAGCAATGCTGAAATGACACCAATGAAAATTATAAATCAAAAATCATTAAAATTATCAAAAGTTGATACTACCTTTGTCGACTCCGATAACGATAAAAAACAATTGGTGAACTCCGCCAACTCATTCAAAACGTGGTAATTCAACCCCAAGACAGTCCACCAACCCAAAAATATAATAATAACCTTAAGCTTCGACCTAAGAAAGTTCCCGGTTAGGAAATGTCCTCTTCTGAAGTTTAATAATAAACAAATTCCACTACACCAGTCAACTAAATACTTGGGTATCACCTAAAATATCCTGTATTGCTAAAATAAATCATGGGTATACCTACGCCTTATTTCATATAATCATACTATCATATGGTAGGAACCATACATTTTTTTTCTCTTTACTTATAGGTATTCACTCAAAACCTCATAGAATATCATATTTTTGTATTAATTCTATAATACCTACTTCTACATGGTTTACATATTATGGACTAATTATTTTATTAAGTGGGTATTGATTTTTAATGTAACAACTCTTCATATCAATATTTATTTTCAAAGTTAGAAAGCACGTGGTTATGATATAAATTTATAATATGACACAAAAAAAATGTCACGCTTCGCTGAAATTTTATGTAAATTTTATATTGCAGTGCAATATGATCATAGACTTATAATATTAAGTCTCTGAATATGATATAGTGGCGTTTTATATCCGTTTATTAAATTGCACTACATTAATGTATGAGTGTTACCACTGCGGCGTATCCATTTGTGATACAATAAAGTTGTGATCATGTAGACCCCCCTTGAGCGCAGTCAGCTCATGAAAAACGCTATAACATTCATGGCGTTGGGAAACCATAATATTATCTACTACTTGAGCGCTATATCTACAGTGCCTTATCTACAACCGTGATATTGACTATACACTTGACTCCATATGGATAAATAAATAAATAATATCCCGTGGTTGTTGATTATGACTGTTTGATAGCAAAAACTTGTCGTTAAATGAGAACAAATTTAAATTGTTCATAAAAAATAGCAATAATCCGATACCTATCCGATACCGAATCACTTCATAAAATATATGACCACAAGTTGAATTATTTATCTTTGTCAAATTACAAGCCATACGCTAAATACGGCAGTATACCCAGGTATCATCAATTTCTCATAAGCTATACACCATGGATGAAAATAGCGTATTGGGTATACGCCGTATACCACCGTATACCCTCCAATACACCACTGCTCGACAAAAGGTTACCTTGGTCGAATCATACTTTGTTTGAAACCAGGGATGGCAAATAAGTGGCACGCGTGTCAAGGTTGGCACGCATGAGATTTTCGATGGCACTCGAAAAACTTTTATTTGTCCATATATATTTACGGATTTTTAAGTAAAATACAGTAAATTGCATATTATATTAATAATATAATAACATATTTCACAACGACGTATTGTTATCTTATCTTTTTTATTATAAAATATAATATGGAAATAATATTCCAGGTAACTATTATTTCATCAAAAATTGACAATTTCATTATTAATGATTTTCTCTCCAGCGTATGCTTACGAAAGTCTCTTTTCGGCATTAAATCATACACTTTCAAAGGCTAGGAACACATTAACGGAGGAAGATTTGGCAGCGTGTATTGCCTTTCAATCAACAGCATATGAACCAGACATAGAAAAAGCTTTCAACCAATATGAAGCAAAAGGTTTGTAACTAATAATAATATAATATTTTATTTACATTATTTCCATTTTTACATAATTTTCTACATTATAATCATTAATTTATAATTTGTATTTCTCTATGTTCAAAAAAATAATTATGGCACAGCTGAAATTTTTTTTTTAACTATGTCGTAAATTGGCACGTTGAAAAAATCCTATTTGCCATTCCTGTTTTTAACGAAAACAATTAAGTTCTCGTCTCCGTCTACTTCGACTTCAACTAAAACCAAACACGAGTCTTAAAAATAAACGAATTGTTGACAAATCGATCATTTGACCAATTCAGACATTTATGGTATTCAGATATAGGGCCCTGCTGATCAGTTAACATTCATCCTATTTGAGCTTTTCAATCAATCACATTGTGATTCATAACTGGTGCTCCGTGGTACATCACAAATTCAGTCCTCCATATTGACCGAAAACTTCTGACACTAGACGAACTTTCAAAAAATCACTTTACAAGATTCCATACTGAATTAATCAACCAGACGAAATATCTTTGATTAACAACTTATTCTCTCCCACATTCCCACAAAATGTTCCTCAAAGTCTAAAAATAAATCTGGCAAGATACCTATTAGAATAACAATAATAACAATAATAATAATAAGTTTTTAACTTTAATACATATTTTTTCTGAGGTTTTGTCATTGGACAGTCCTTTTTTCACAAATTTCGTGTTCATAAATTCGAAATTATTATTAATAGGTACTTATAGTTTTTATGTTAAGAGACTATAAATATATTTTTAGTAAAAAAAAAATAAAACATTTTATCAAGTATTTTTAAAGTTTACAAATCTATAATGAAATAAATATTATTTAAATTATTTTTCACGTAGGTACATGATTACACCAGAAACCCACTGTAGGTACTAATAACAAGATTAACCAAGAATATATTATTTATTATTATTTCACTTTTATTAATGCATAATATATATAAAAAAAAACATTCATTTGAATAACGACAAATAATACAATTTA
The DNA here is from genome assembly GCA_027580255.1 of Therioaphis trifolii. Classification (NCBI taxonomy): domain Eukaryota; kingdom Metazoa; phylum Arthropoda; class Insecta; order Hemiptera; family Aphididae; genus Therioaphis; species Therioaphis trifolii. Next base: position 148,491,864 of record CM050404.1, on the reverse strand, counting down.
TTTGAAAATCAAAAATATGCATATTTGTAAAATAAATCCCTGATATAGTGATATTCAATTTGCTACTCTCTCTCTCTCTCTAAGCCTTATCATGTATTAAGAGGATATCTATCTACTTCAGATGATAGCGATATATTTTGATATTTACTTTTTCACTCATTTATAGGCAATATACAACGAAGCACTTGATTTCATAGAATAAATGAACATTTACATTAAAAAGGTGATTTTGGATTTGGTGTATTTCTTTATTCTCGTATTCATAGACATATTGTCTGTAACATACATCAGATTCGGAAAAATCTAATTTGCAACCGCCGTTTACTGTTTTGTATACATCAAAAGTATTTTATGCCTTCAAATAAATTTCAGTATAATTAATGTGTACAAATGTATCGCTAAACAATATATCCATGATATTAGTTGATTAAAACGTGTGATAACACTAAGGCTTAAATCTCTAATATATTAATATTGCACTAATATATTTTTCCCTAAAGTAAAAAATGATTGGCCATCAATTATGTCCACCATTTCTTATTCTGAAGTAAAAATATTTTATTTTTTTTATTTACTTATTCTATCATAGAAATTGGTGCAGAGATTTAAATACCAATTAAAAAAAATTATGTATAGGTAAAAATTAACCTAATCATATTAGAAAGTGTCGCCATTGGGTGGCTGCTTTTATCACGTACCAATGTCAAGCTATAGTATATATTCCGCATGCATACTTATTTTAATAATTAATTTACAGATTGTACGCCTTATAATAAAAGTTAAAAAAAAAAAACTTATTCTATCACAAAACCAACGAACAATTTTAATGTGAAACTGCTCGACTTATTTGTATATATTATATATTTTTAAAAATCCAAAGGATTTTCAGTATTTAATATCGTGTACAGATAAATATTGATACTTACCCTAGTAAAATGTAATAATTTGCTTATGAAAGTATTTCAAATAACATCTGAGATTAAACGAAAAATTATTTTAAATCGAAATAAATTAAAATACATTTAAATGAATATACTCGACGATCATTCAGATTTTTAGGATACAAAATGGATAGATATTTTAATCCAACAATCCTATATAGTATATATATATATATAAATATCTAATTTATTTTATGAAAACATCAATCATTCTAGAACGTTTTGCAATCGACGGACGTTTTAAATATTTATACTTACGTTTTTTTTTTCAAAAATAACATTCGACTCATATTATATTTTTCTATATTACGATTTTTTTTTTTTTTTTTGCAAAGTATTCAGTACAGCTGAACTTTTCCATACATATAGATACGAGTATGCGACCTATAAATTAATATCGACAAAGTCATGAATAAAATCTAAATATGATGAACATATACGGGACGTGGGTTGTTAAAAGTACTTATTAAAAGTTGCTATAGATTCATATTGTATACATAAATATAAAATATGCATGAGATGTATTTAAAAAAAACAATTGGTTCACATTGTGCACGTTCGCGAGAAAGCAATGTTTAATATAAGCATTTGATCGGTTATGTTTACCATCTTCGGTGATATTAATTAAATGTTAATGCGAAAATATAAATTTGAACGTTATGAAAAAAGTTTTAATGATTTTCAATGAGGTTGTTTTAGTTTTCAACCACCATTTTTCTATATATTATTATGAAAATATAAGAAAAATATGCGTCTTTGGTAACCTCAACTCTCGTTAGAGTTAAAAAAATAATTAAATGAGAACTCTTAGTTAGTTTTCGTGGTTAATATTTGGTTTGAAAGTACACCATGGCTAATGTATTTTATGTGTATATTGTGGGGTGAGCATAGTATACGATGCGCGTGTGCTTGTAAGTTTGACAGAAGTTTATGGATGTCGAAGAGAAAATAATAATACACAACTTTTTTCGGGAACTCAAACCTTCGTTTCACTTAATAACCTAGAAACAATATCACCATTTTTATTGGTATTATTTATTTTTTTATTTATATAATGTTAACGGGCTAAGCCCTTTTTTACACGTATGCATTTGTACACAATTTGATATTTTAAATGATATTAAACGATACAGTAATATAAGATGATAATATAAGAAAGTATTACATTATACATATAATTATAATTACTGAAATTTATGTATTATCATTATAATATTATTCTTACATTTTTGGTGGTTATGGTGATTTTATATTTCAATTTTTTTTTTTTTTTTTACTAATATTAAGAATCATATATTGTGTTTAATTTATTTTAACATGGTTTGGGTGGAGCTTGCCGGTTTCACCAAATTTTATTATGTATTCAATATTTTTCGAAATGTATTGACTATCCGAAAATTGCATGAGTTTATAATCGTTTATAATTAATTTATTCTCGAAAACAGAAAAATATGCTCTCTTGTAAAACACTTAAACATTATTACTGTTGACAACGTACTTCTTTTATTATAAAAATAAAAAAAAACAGGGGCTGAATATTTCAACATTTTTTTAAGAAAAAGTCCACCGTAATTAAGATTAGACTTTTGAACTGTTTTTTTTTACATATGGTAGACGGATTAAGTGATGGTTTTGTCCATTTTATGTAGGTTAGTAACCTGTGTATACTTATTTCTAGTTTTTTAATTTGTGTAATTTGTCCTAATTATGTGTAATTAGATTTATTTTATTTAAAAGTTTTAAGCCCACGAGGTTTTAGACAGGATACATTTCGATTGCGATATTTTCTTTTTGAAAACTTACAATCTGCATTTAATAATACAATAAGTAGGTAAATAATATAAAAAATGTGTAGGTACAGAAAATAGCAATAACCAACCGAAATACACGATGAGATAGGTGATCAGTTGATTCACAATTATTGTGAGAAAAAGTCACGACTTGACAAATATATGCGGCTGATACAGAATAATAATAACTAAATTCAAATTAGAAACTCGGTGAAATATAAGTAGGCAAATTGAAATTTTAGGAGCAAAAAGTCGAAGTACGAATACGACGTATAGGGTGAATATGGCCATAAGGAGTGGTCTGTGTTGATATAAAAAGATATTTTGACAGGTATAGGTATACCGTCTATAATATTATGACTTAAAAATATGATGAAAGAAATAGATAAAATTTTTTTCAAATATTCTGCAAATTATTTAGCATTGTTGAAATGAAGCTTCGATATAGCGAAATCGAAGACATGTAATCCCTAGGTATTTAAAGACTCGAGTTACTGAAAGTGGCGATTAGGTTTTGGTCATCGTTTGGATTCTGACGGCCTATAGTGTCAAAATCATGAAAAACTTAGAACTTTAGAGTTGATTCACGGTAAGTTATGGATACTTGATGGTAACATCGAGGTACTAAACCAAAGAATATTAGACATAAAAATCGAACTGGAGGTATAGGTAAAATACAGTTACACTCAAAGTGTTGACTGAAAAGAATAAAACTTGTTTTTTAACTTAAAAATTTCCAGAGCTATTTACAAGTAGTTATGTAAATATGATAATTTCAACAAACCGTCCAGAAACAATAAATACTGAGATTTTTTTAAAGGAAGGAACACGAAGAAATACTGCAACGAGGTACTTACTAACTTACCTGATGATAAGTATTTCGTATTGATCAGGAAAATTTCGCGAAAATAAAATTCTGTGACAGGGATCTAGCCAATAGACTGGATAGATGTATGAAAAAAAATTTTCAATAATTAAAAATAACACGGTCATTGAAAAATGATTACGAAGAATGAAGATGATGTTTATGTGATCACCATTTCAAAGTGAAATTTTATCCTAGCTGGGCGTAGCTGAAAATGTATGAATATTTTCAATAAAAGAAGACTACTTCAATCGTGGGAGTTTATATAAAGGAAAACACAAAGGAAAACTAAATAAAAGTAGATCATTAAATAATTTATGCATTGTATAGTTAACGAAGGGGTTTTCTGTTTATAACTACATATTCATGTTTCGTACTTATCAGATAATAAAAATATTCTATTACACACACACACACACACACACACAAACACACACACACACACACACACACACACACACACACACACACACACACACACACACTTATTTTACCCATTTGTGAATGGATACGAGTAAATAAGTACGAGTGTTCTGATTTTTGTTTTTGTATTTTCCTAATGTATTTGTATTCAAACTACTACATGCAACTATTGAATACAAATAAAGTAATTATGTATAACTACTTGTAATGCTGTATAACGAACCATAATGTAATATAATTTCTATAAAAGAAAAACATGGCACTACAGGCAGAGGCGTATTTACTATTTAAGTACAGGCCCTGTAGGCCAGGGCCTAGAGCGGCGACATTTGGTGGGCGGCAAATTTCATCATTTTTTTTTTTTTTTTACAAAATTACAAAAAGTATTCGACAACATAAAATTTGAATTATTTTCCAACTAGAGAGATTCGTTTACAAATCATAATTTTTTGATTTAGAATTACGATTCGAACCGTAAACACGTGCGTCCGTTCGCTTAAAATTTTTTTTTTTTTATTTAAGAAGAAATATACAATCTATATCGGTTGACATAATGAGTATATATGAAAAGAGTTTACATGATGAAGTGAGTAAAGAAGCCATCCAGCGATAACACGTTGTGATGAATTTATTAATAGATTAATAGATCATTTTTTTTTTTTTTTTTTTTAATTTAATTATTATTGTAAAAGATCCCTGCACCAGCTGCGTTTTAATCGTCTTGGTGGACTACCAGGAATTGAAAGAGATGAGAGGTTTTTTACTATATTTGAATGGAGTGAATGGTTTGATACGTATGGGAGAGCATTAATTAATTTTCTTAGAGCAATATTTTCGCTCAAAATCAAACAGCTACTTTTACACACTGTACGCACACGCGATACGGCACGAACAGTGCGCGTGTGGGTAGCGAAAAAATGCGCGCGTTCAACGCGAGTTCGAATTCTCAAACTGTGGATTCGAATGTGTTCTGTGAAAAATTTTAGGGGAGTAGAGAGGCGGCGAATCGGAAAGTGTCTACAGGCGGAAAATCCCTAAAGACGCCACTGAATACAGGCAATCAATGTAGTTCGATTGCCGAAGAGAGTTCAAAAGATACGGATATCACAAAAAACCTTACGAATAACTTACATCATGCTATTATTTTTTTTTTTTTTTTACTTTGTCGAGGAAAAATTCTTATAATTGGTACTTTGGTATAATTGTAAAACATTTGATATCAATATGTTCAATTTATTATTTTATCAAGCTAACGTCAAACAAATGTTCTAAATCCATTACTAAACATGTACCTATTTAGTAATAATTACTAATTAGTACATACGTATTTATGTGAAATATTTTGCTGTTCGGTTTTATTTAATTACGATATTCCTCTGTTCAACATCACCAATCACACAACATCTACATTATTAGTAAAAAAAACGTATAGTATTCGTATAGTGTTTTTAACACAAATTTCGCCAAGTCAAATCGGCAAATTTTTCGAAAATTTCTATTTTTATTTTATTAAGTCTCTATTCTCTTACTGATCATTTGTAATTTTCGTATCAATTCTTTGGTCGGTTTGAAAACAGCAATCTAAAGTTTCGAGTTTCGAAAGAGTACTTTAATAATACCGTGAACTTGGATTGTTTAGTGCATGTCATCTAAACCAAATCATATATACACATTTCATAATTAATTTGAATATAATTACGTATACGAGACTCGTAGGTATGATATATTTTATACGATAATTATTACACCAGAGTATTTGTTGGAAAATAAATGCACAAAGAGTGTCTTACAAAGACGTGACAAATTTTAATTTATAATACAACGCGTACAATTTTCACGTACGCGTAAAACTCATATATTCGTAATTATTCAAACTGACGAGTTGCGAAGTGTTGAGTTTTTCACATTCACAAAAACCATACGTACCTACGCATGCGTAATGTGATTTTGACGTCTCCGTCCAGCCATAGCGATAGGTACGGTTCTTACTCGCTATTATTTTTCCAAATGACAAAGTGCGCGTGTCCTACGTACTCGACACCACGTGTGTGTGTGTGTGTGTGTATGTGGTTTGCAATCACGATTTACGTAGACGAGATACTGAGGATATTTGCAGAGATTTAAAAATTGCTTTGTTTGAACTTTGAAGTGTAAACGGAAACCTAGTCATAGTGAGAACGCGTGTCGGGGAACAAACTGAAGTGGTAGGGGTTTTGAATATAATATATATATATACACAGTTAGTTCCCGTTACAACGAAAGTCATAGAGGTCTCTAACGAAAAGCTACTAAAACAATGTTAAATGAATCTCAGTGTAACTAAATTATTGATTTTCAAATATCCCGATACAACGAGCTATTTGTACAATTTAAAATATATTTTCCCTTCTTAATTTAATCTTGCTTGGGATGATATCCGTCAATCAACAATAACTAACTGTTGGGAACATACAACCACTACCAAAGACGTCAATACGGTTTCAGAAATGGCCGAGAATGATGAATCCAATATGCGCGACACAGGCGCGTCTTTGTGGGGGGTGTGGAGGCGATCGCGAATAAGAATATTCTTATTACTCTATGGTATAAGGTAACAATGAGCTAACACCACGGCTACAAACTACATCTTGCTGCTGCTGACCATGTGTGGCCGACGGCCGTAGACCATAGACATATTAATATATTAATATGTCTATGCCGTAGACGTGTGTTTTATGCTAAACATAGCAGTAGATAACGATTATCTACGACAGGCCGTGAATAACACAGATGTTATTATTATTATTTTAAATTATAGTAGTTCGTTGGTTTTAACCATAGACTAAATGGTCCTTTTAGACCGTGGTTTAAAATATCGTTTGCGTTTGGCCGTTTGGGTTGTTTTTAGCATAGACCTTATACTAGTATAAGGTCTATGGTTTTTAGTTTGTTTTTTTTCTTGGTGTTACCTACTGTTTGTTATTTTAGTAAAACTGTAAAAGTGACAACTTACTCGTGATGGACATGAACAATGGTAAAAAAAGAATTGTATCTGGCAGTGTTATGTCATGGTTATGCAAACGACCAAAACCTGACAGCACCAGTATTGATACTATTATTGTATTAATAATGTTATAATTCATGTCACTTATACACGAGTAGGTATACGATGTGGGATAATTGTCCTAGAAAAAATGCATAAATACGCAGTAAAATAACTTTGAAATGTGTTATCCAATTCGCATTAGGGCGCTTCGTGGCAAGAGCGGCAAGTTAGCGTTTTTTTCAGTCGCAGGCGACTTGAGTGGCTCAAACCGCATAGATCTTGCCGCGCTAGGAAAAAAAAGTAGTAGTAGTTGAGTTTCTCCTGTACTGGCTGGAGGGTTACTCCCGTCCTGTTCTTTGAAACGATTTGGAAAATATAGTATTGTTGATGTTTGGTGAATCACTTTTAAGAATAGTGAAAGATTACACGTTTTGAACACACAGCTGAAATAATGTCTGATCTATAGAGGGGTTGAACGTAAATTTTGAACGATGTCATCTAACTATACACAAAACGTGGTCACAGACAAAAAAAAAGAAGGAAAATTAATATAATTTTAAAACCAATAATGTAATATCGTCAAAATTTGATCCACTCGGAATTTAAAATTCAAAATTATACAAAATATGCTCAAAACATCAAAATATACTACTGAATAATTCATTATACCAGAGTCTGTTATCTTGAAATATATGTCTATGTCTCTCATCATAAAATCTACTTAAGTAAAATTAATATGAAATTTTATTAATTCCAGAGTCTTAGCTGATCGTTAATTAGGCTGTGAAGTTATGACCGCAATAACCTACACATCGATTATCTATCGATGGTCCAGAGCAAAAATGTGGTAAGTGACACTATTTGATGACAAAGAGTTAAGTTATCTTTGAAATGATCCATATAAATACGTTAAATTACACAATTAAAGTAAAAGCTAAATAAAAATAAAAACAACGTATTTCTTTATTTTCGTGTTCATAGACATATTGTCTGTAACATACATCAGATTCGGAAAAATCTAATTTGCAACCGCCGTTTACTGTTTTGTATACATCAAAAGTATTTTATGCCTTCAAATAAATTTCTATATAATTAATGTGTACAAATTTATCGCTAAACAACATATCCATAATATTAGTTGATTAAAACGTGTGATTACACTAAGGCTTAAATCTCTGTACACTAATATATTTTTCCCTAAAGTAAAAAATTATTGGCCATGAATTATGTCCACCATTTCTTATTCTGAAGTAAAAATATTTTATTTATTTTTTTACTTATTCTATCACAAATCCAACAAACTACCAACGAACAATTTTAATGTGAAACTGCTCGACTTATTTGTATATATACTTTTAAAAATCAAAAGGTTTTTCAGTATTTAATATCGTGTACAGATAAATATTGATACTTACCCTAGTAAAATGTAATAATTTGCTTACAAAAGTATTTCAAATAACATCTGAGATTAAACGATAAATTATTTTAAATCGAAATAAATTAAAATACATTTAAATGAATATACTCGACGATCATTCCGATTTTTAGGATAGAAAATGGATAGATATTTTAATCCAACAATCCTATATAGTATATATAAATACCTAATTTATTTTATTAAAACATCAATCATTCTAGAACGTTTGCAATTGACGGACGTTTTAAATATTTATACTTCCGTTTAAATTAACATTCGACTCATATTATATTTTTCTTTATTGCGATTTTTTTTTTTTTGCAAAGTATTCAGTACAGCTGAACTTTTCCATACATATAGATACGAGTATGCGACCTATAAATTAACATCGACAAAGTCATGAATAAAATCTAAATATGATGAACATATACGGGACGTGGGTTGTTAAAAGTACTTATTAAAAGTTGCTATAGATTCATATTGTATACATAAATATAAAATATGCATGAGATGTATTTAAAAAAAAAAATTGGTTCACACTGTGCACGTTCGCGAGAAAGCAATGTTTGATGTAAGCATTTGATCGGTTATTTTTACCATCTTCGGTGATATTAATTAAATGTTAATGCGAAAATATAAATTTGAACGTTATGAAAAAAGTTTTAATGATTTTCAATGAGGTTCTTTTAGTTTTCAACCACCATTTTTCGTTTATTTCGCATGACAAATAATAATAATAATAATAATAATAATGACGAAAAAATCGGTATAATCGGGCGTTTAGAAAATGGTGAGAAAAATAGCGTAATTACAAAAGAATTCGGCACCTGTTCGTCGACAATTTCAACCATATGGAAGAACCGGCATAAGTTGAAAAATATGTTTCAAACCACGTCACTTAATGCAAAACGACTGCGTACTGCACAGCATAAGGACCTTGAAGAAGCTGTACTAGTATGGTTCAAACAACAACGGTTATTGAATGTGCCTATAAGTGGTCCTATTTTGCAAGCAAAAACTGACCTACTGGCTGAAAAAATGAAAGTAGAAAATTTTAAATGCTCTGCATCTTGGATTCAGCGTTTCCGACAGCGGCACAACATTGGTTTCGGCAAGATCTCAGGTGAGTCATCTGAAGTTAATACTGATATCTGCTCTAACTGGCTGGCTAACGTTTGGCCTTCCCTTCGAGCAGGTTACTGTGATGATGACATTTATAATGCCGATGAAGCAGGCCTTTTTTCAAATTAACTCCTGATAAAACTCTTCGCTTTTAGAAACATCGATCAATTCTAACACGAAGCAAAGTTCAATCAAAGATTATTTTAAGAAAATAAATCAAAATTAAATTAATTCAAGTGTTTTATAATTATGTATTAAATCTCCAATTATAATAATAAATGTATGTATTAATGTATGTATATGCATGTATAAATTAATCTCAAATAAAAATTTTGTATCTAAAATTAAAAAAAGTCGTCGGTTTTATTTTTGTATTTCCGCTTTTAATCGGTTACAATGAATGTTCGTTCTAACCGCATATAACGAGCTACCGGTTATAACGAGAAAAGCTAGCTGGCCCTTGAAACTCGTTATAATCGATTTCTACTGTATTTTGTTTTATTATATTACGTTAAGACTTTGGACACTTGGAATCCGCGAACATTCCGAGTTTAAAAACGATGGAAATAATATTTTAAATTACTTCATTGATGATTATTTTGGATAATATTAAAATGCATTGTGAAGAAATAATAAATTATAGACGAAAATAATTTAATTACGATTGTTTGCCGTTAATGTCGTTTATCTTTATTCGTTATTTTTACTGTGATTTGGTTTTTTTTCAATCTATGGACGATTCCGTCTCCTGTACGCGAACATTTAAAGTGAAACGCCCATAGATATTTTATTGTTTCTTTAAAACACCATCCGTGCGTCGCATTGTTTTTTGTCACCAAGTGCCGGTAGTGATGTGCGACAATGGAAAACTACTCGCAGTGATCATTTTTATCTTTTTCTTAATGTTTTCTTTCCATTAACATAATACATATTTGAAACAATGTAATATTTCGTTTTTTTTTTATATCGAGTTCCTTTATTCATTACTATAATATAGTAATATAAAGTTTATAGTTCGGTTCTTATTTTCTGATTACCATTTCGTAATAAAAAATTTAATGTAATGAAACCAATCTGTTGATGTAATTTACCTACTCTTCAAATCCCGTGTACCAGTCAACGGACAAATGAAACCCACACTTCATTTCATAATCAAATAATTTACTGATACATTCAAAGTATTGCAATTTATAGTTTTTTATTAATTTCATTTCCCATATTGTAACGATCCAGGGTTTGATATTGTATTACTGAATTAATTATAAATACATATGTGTGTGTGCGTGTGTGTAATACGATAATGTTTAATATACTATACTATACTATGGTTTGTACGTATTATCTGTAAAAGTTCTTAGTTTATCGAGTCGGACTTGTGGCTGAAAGTGTATTGTATTTTATTCGGGTTGTCATGATTGCACGTCATGCCGAATGCACCTGTATAATATATATATATATATATATATATACACAGTAGACGCCGCTTATAAGACTCACGGATATAAGGTTCAGTTGCTTATTAGACTCAAAATCGTCTGGAACGGTCCGGACGTATCCAAATACATTAAAAAAAAATCGGTTATAAGACTCAAATTTCATAAAATAAATAGTAGAAAATAAACTTTTTTGGTTATAATTTAGAAATAAATTGATGTTGAAAAATTAATCGCAACGATTATCGTTATTATAGTGCAGGGGTGGCCAAATTACGGCTCGCGAGCCACATGCGGCTCTCGTCAGAGTCATATGCGGCTCGATGGTCTTATTTACAAAAAAAAAAAATGTTTTTATCGTATAGATATAAGGCTATTGTGTACAGATTAATAAACAAAAAAAAAATTAATAAATATGAATAATAAATAAAATATTAAGTTAAATTTGTTTGCGTGGTATTTTTTTCGTGTCTATTTTTTTAGTAAGTTTCTTAAGATCTGATTAAATTGACGTAAGAACAGTTCTTAGTAATTCTGTGAGATCATCAGTCAAATTTGAACGATATTTTGACTTAATTATTTTCATTGTAGAATAAAGTGATTCACGTGAATACGTCATTCCGAAAATTGATATCAATTTTACCGCACAGTTTTTATGGATTCGGCTCTTGATATGATCTTATTAATACATGTGGCTCGCGTACATAGTCGTGTTGGCCATCCCTGTTATAGTGTATTGATTATCTGGCGGCTGCACAGTTATCGTAATTACGGGTACATAAATACACATACGTACACGTGCACGTAGTTTTTTTTATCGGGATTATTAAATTTATTCAATCATAATTAATTAAGAAATGTATTCAATAATAAAGTATTTAATATGGAATATGTGTTAATGTATTAAAATCAATGCAAAATATGTGGAAAATAAATTTTATAAATACGTAATTAATTTTTTTTTCCACTTCGCCTATAAGGTTCATTCGGTTATAAGACTCACTTTTTACTGGTCCCAAAGTGATTCTTATAAGCGGCGTCTACTATATATATATATATATTGAAAGAAGTTTTACCCCTCGATAAGGGTAGGCTTATATATTTTATAAGCCCACGTGATAGTTTATCCACAGAAAAATCTCTCTGAATATATTTTATTTCCTGTTGAATGTCAAGAGGTAAACACAATGTTATAACAATAAGTAGAGGTAGTTATTATTAGTCTTTCTAACCCGGTGAAATGTCTCAAGTGCATATTATTCTATGAGAGTAGATATGGATACATTTAGCCGGAAAATAGAGGCATTTGCTTCAAGACTAATCCAAATGTAAATACAACGTATGGTTACATTTCATCGGAATGTTTACATAATTACTTACATATTAGTAATACCGTAATAATATTATGTACACAATGTTTTAACACAATTACTCGGAACACTTTCCATATCAAACATTTATCAATCTAATGTTCTAAAATATTTCGCGTTCAATTCGAAACATCATCGTAACATGACGTTTGATTCTGTATTAAGTGTTACACTAAAATTGTTGATATTGATCGTGAAATCAATAAACACGTATACTTAAAAGCCAAAGTCAAAACCATTTAATAATGGGCCGAGTACTCACTCGGGTTATTATTGTGATGCAGCTTGTGCGCATCCAATTTTACACGACTGAGCATGTTCAATGGCTTCACCCACCTTACCGAGTGCATCTCGTATATTATGATTTCCAACAATTCAAATATTTGCCGTCGTTGACACGAAATGTCTTCACTCACTATTTTAAAGAACACGTTTATGGTTTCAACAACTAGAAGAAAATCTAATTTTCCGTATTGCAGCCGTAGTCTATTCATCTTTTGAACTATAGTGAATAGTATAATTGAATTGTTATAGAATTATTTTACACATCATACTCAAATTAAATTGTAATAATGTATATCTACTTAGGTTGATTTGTTATTCACAAGGTGTTAATAAAAATCCAGTATTTTCAACAACAAAATGTCCTTTTAATATCTGAACTTAGAAATTTTAATTTATTTTTACCAATACATATTTTATTTAACTAATTTTATCTTATGATAGGAAATTATATTCTAACGAAAAACTACAAATTGAAATTGAATAAATAATCTTTAATAATATTTTCAGACTTTTTCTTAGTATTTTTTATTTATTTATTTTTTTTTTTTTGAGGTATAAAACTTCTGCAGTTCACTCAACTTAATTTTTATTGGTCCGTTTGATAAAAAATAAAATAAAGATTGAAAAAAAAAATGTAACTATAAGTACTTTTCTAGAAAATATCGTACCGACAAAACCTACGCTTCACCTCTTCCAGTGTAGTAGATATGACAGCAGAGTTAAAATAGAAAGATGGAATGATGGGAAAGATGTCACCTGTGTTGTTTTATGCAACATATATGTTATATTATGTGTTCATGTTTTCTCACAAAAGAAGAATTTAAAGGAATTATTGTTTACGATTGTCATGATGATAAACAGGGTAGCAAAGACTGAAAAATAAAAAAAATTAGAGCAGCAGGAGTGTAAAAAAATAAAATAAAAATAAAGTTTACAGCCAGTCCATACCATATTGGATATATCTTTCATTTCAAATGTTTATTTGTTGCTAATTATTTTCGATTTTTTAGCATATTCTATGGATTGACGTGTAATTTTTTGCTGTCACATATTTTTCGATACTTCATTTATTTGAATTAATAAATTTTAATTACACTGACCGTTCGAACGCCTGCTCGCGGAATCGAGTTCACAGTAATTTACCCACTTCCGCTGTACAACATTTTTTTTTTCGATTCGTACGAGCTAATACACGCACTGTGCTGGTATTAGCGCGTTACAGTCGCCCACGCGCGCGTTGCAAACCGTATATAATACGCGTGTTACTCGACGTTAACGTACGGTTCTTATCGTCGTAAATAAAACTGTGAGCGTATACACGTAATAGTTCCACCGGCGGAGTGATATTAATAATTTCAAGATACATTACGATTTCACTGTGTCGTAGGAGATTGTAATATTGTCAATTATTAACGAACAGGTTTGTTAGATTTCCTTTCAAACAAACTACCTCTATAAGAAATCGTAATACACCCGAGTATGCACTTTTGTTTATTTATTTATTTATTTTACAAAACAGGCCGAGGACCAGAGTACGATTTTCGTAGACGCATAGACAAACACGTCATATTTTTATTTTGAAATTTTTTTTTTTTAATATTATACATAAAATCTGTAATTTATTTTTAAAATAAGCATGTTTACTTTAATAGTTTAAGACACGAATGTTTTGATTAAAGAAGTTACTCAGTTGTAACGCTTTGACTTGGTTTTTTTTATTTTGTTTTGTTATATATATTTTTTAATTTAGGCTAGGTCTCGACACCAGTTTCTTTTTAGACTTCTCGGTGGGTTTCCTGGGATTCTGTTTGAATTAAGGGCAAGTATTAGGGGATTTGGATGGTTTGCAAGGCGCGCTTGAAAAAGTTTGTACGATGAAGTGGCTACTTCAGTGACTTTTGATACGTTTAAATCTGTATATAGGATGTGGTTTGTGATACAGAAGGGTGCTTTTATAATGATACATAGTGTAGTCGATTGAAAAGATTGTATTTTATAAATATTTGATTTTTTTTGCTGCGCCCCATAACTGAATCCCGTTAGATCAAATTGGTTTTAGTACAGATTTGTACAACAGTAGTTTGTTTCTTAGGGAAAGTTTGGAGCTTTTTCCTGTTAGGGGGTAGATAGCTTTTCACCCGATGTTCAACGATTGTCTCTTTTGCTTGACATGTTCTGCCCAGGTTAGGCGTTTGTCTAATATTAATTCCAAATAACGGACATTGGAAGCTGGTGGTACAATTTTGTTGGAAAGTGAGATCGGAGGGACAGAGCCTTTTTTTAGCGTAAAAGTAATATGGGAACACTGTCAATGATTAACTTTGATTTTCCATTTCGAGTACCATAAATCGAGGTCGTTGAAGTGATGATCATGAAGTGATCTTCATGAGAAGTGATGATGATTTTGTTATCTGCAAAGTCAGCTACGGATGTGTGAGTGGATTTTGATTGGTTTTCTGCATATATGTTGTACAACATTGGGGATGCGATGGTGCCTTGGGGGACACCAGCTAAAATAGGGGGTAAGTTGGAGAATTCGGAGCCTACTTAGGTGACGGAGTGGCGGTTTTCTAGGTATGAATTGAAAAACAAGAAGTAAGGAGGTGGGAGGAGTGTTTTTAATTTGAATAGGAGACCATTATGCCAAACTTTGCCGAAGGCTTGAGCTATATCTAATAGGACGGCGGAACAGTGAGATTTTTTTCAAATGAGTATGCTATGGCGTCATCGGTTAGGTGGTGTGCTTGGTGGATTGTGGAATGTTTATTACGAAATCCGAACTGATTGTGAGGGATTACTTTTTTTATCACTTATGGTTTTGGATATATGTTTCAGAATTAATTTTTCGCTGAGTTTGGCAAAGAATGGAAGGAGGTTTATAGGACGACAGGGCGATGGGATATCGGGGGGTTTTCCTGGTTTCGGAATTAAGATTATAGCTGATACTTTCCAACGAAGAGGGAAATAGGAGTGTCTTAGGGTTGAATTTAAAATATGAGTGAGGTGTATTAGTGTTTTTTTTTAATAGTTGTCGGGCCACTTCAGCGGTGATTAAGTCTATTCCGTGTGATTTTTTGAGCGGAAAAGATTTTATAGTGTTGGACCTCACCTGGAGTGGATGATTTAGGGGCAAGGTATAGCGGAAGAGGAGATGTAAGTGAGTTTCCTATGTGATTGGAGAACTTTTGATAACCTAGCGTAACGTAATTAACGTCATAATCGTCCATTTCAATCGACGAATTAAATACATCACTTGCTGTACTTAATGTGCGAGTTTTTTCGTGAGTTATTTTGAGTGTTTGACGACCTAGTTATCGTTTGTTTTGATTCAGGGTAGGAACCAGTTGATTGTTGCGGCTTCATTTCGTTATCTGAGTTGATTGTGTTGCCGACTAATGACCGCGCACTGGCCGATAGCCGCGCCGATAGTCCCTGCAGTGGTGTGCACTTTTATTTAATAGCAGTTTATTAATTAACTTTTAAGATTTTTTAGTAGTAATAATTAAACACTTGTTGTAGTTTTTTCATGCATGCGATAGTATAAAAATGAAAAAAAAAAAGAAGTAACATTTATAATAGATATACGTTACAATGTATAGCAGACGGGTTACACACGTGTGTCGCTGACGATGTTCACAACGATACTACACATACACATACGATTATATTATTTAGTATAACGAGTTATAAAAAAGTGCAAGTGGGGATTTTCTCGTTTGAAATGCGCATTATCCTGAAAATAGGTCCATAATGTGAATAATTGACTATTATTATATGAATAATTAAAAATGAATATGAATAAAAAAAGTGGTGCGAATCGGGACGAAGGGAGGATATGGTGATCTAGAACGAAAGTTCGAAACTTTAAAGTTAAGTTCACATAATAGATCAGGATAATCAAAAGACCCGGCCATAAGGTTTCTCAAGAAGTCTTGATTAGCCGGAAATACGCCTATCGGCTAGTGTTGCGAGCCCGAGTTTATATCTTAATACTGGTCCAATTTCGTGTGGTTCGTGAGTGACGTTGGAGTACTCTGGCAGCGAAAATTTAAGAATTTCCGTTATACACCTAAGTATGCACTTTTAACTCGAGTACGTTACAATACGCTATTTTGAGTACGTATCTGTTCACCCCGATAGTGATCTACTTGCGAAATATCATCAAGTATATGACAGATGCATATTGAAAACAACGTAAAGAACCAGTGGTTCTTAACCTTTTTTAGTTCAGCGCCCCCTTTATCGTAATTACTAACTGCTAACGCCCCCCTCATGTAAAATCAAATTTTTTTCTTATAAATATAAATAAATGAATATATATTTATTTATTTATTCATCAGTATAATATTATAACAGTCATTTCAATTTATTAGGTAATTAAAGTAAAGACTCTTATTTTTAGATAGTAATGGTTATGTTTTATTAAATCCGGTTAAAATACGATTATATAACATGCTGTATGCCGTTGTATAGCGTACGCAATTACAACTGTTCTGATTTCACGTTCAATTATTTGTAATGTTGTTATATAATATTAATAAATTGTATTATTTTAAATCTCCGAGTTTGAAAAAGCTCACCGCCCCCTCAACGCCCTCTTCAAAACTATCACCCCCCGGAGAGACCGAAATGGCCCCAAGAAGGCGGTACCGCCCGCGTTAAGAACCACTGTATTAGACAATAATATTTGTGCACGCCGTACGTACGGATGTAGTCGTGAACAAAATAATCGGTACCTAGTGTAATGTTATCGCGCGTACGTTCTGAAATACCGTTTAATACGTTCCGTAGGTCTGCGAGTCGTCTGGCGTATCGCAGTGTTATACCTACTCCTTTGCAATATGAGCGCTCGGTTATTGTTTTTGAAATATCGATAAAGCTATGGAATTTTATTGTTTCATAAACTTCTCGGACTACTCCGCCGGACCCGTTGCCGTCGCGCCTGATTCCTTTCGTCGAGTGCCTCTCGTGCATCGCGCTCATTAATGTTTTATAACGATTACTGCCCGCGTGCACACAGATCGCAATCAATTACTATCCATAAACCGTTTTATGCATTTCTCTCTCTTTGTTATTCGTTGACGTCGTATCGGTAAGCACGTCAAGTGCGGAGAATCGTATTCCTGACCGAGACACGTACACGTATTTAAGTGTAATGCTTAATATATAAATATATATATATATATATATGTGTGTGTGTGTGTGTGTGTGTGTGTGTGTGTGTGTGTGTGTGTGTGTGTGTGTGTGTGTGTATGTGTGTATATATATAATATATATATATATATATATATATATATATATATATATATATATATATATATATATATATAGAGGAAAAGGAACATCAGTATAAAAAGTAGTTATATTTTTAGTTTCTAGCAAAAAAATTTATACAAACGCTACCACCTCAAACTAGCAAATCAGAGGAACCCCCTCATCCAAAACCTCTCTTCCCGAACAATCCCAGGTGACCCTGGCCGGCGTTTAAAGCCCAGCTGGTCCCGTGACTTACTAGTCGACTAACCACCACCACTACCCACGCCATGAAGTGCTACTACTTAGTAGTCTCTTCTATCAAGCCAAACAAGCCCTCTTATAATATATCATCTAGTGTGCTTATTGTAAATATATTTTATACAGATTGTACAAAAAAAATAAATATGTCAGAAAAATAAAAAAAAAAGCAATTTATTTAGTCATCCAAAATTAAATTTCAATGTAAAACAAAACGACGAACACGATTAGTCCGAGAGATTAACACGACTTATCCTTCATATTTATTCAATGTATCATTGACGTCATAAGCAGAAATTTAGATAGTTAGATTTAAAAAAATTATTGGACTTGATGCCATAGTAGATGATTTCGCAACTCAAAAGTCGTACAGAAAGCCGACGAGTACTAGGAACTTACTATTTAATTTTGAATATAATTTAAAAATGAAATAATTTAAGCAATAGAGAGCAGAGGGCCAAACAGTACATGATGTCACAATGTGGAAACCAAATAAGAAACGACCGATAGGGAGGCCAAGACAGCGATGGACAGACCGAGTTAAAGAAGACCTCAAGCTCCTAGGGATTAGAGAGGGAGAACAACTGGCGAAGAACAGAGAACTGTGGAGACGTTCAGTAGAAGCGGCGATGGACATTCAAGGCCCGAAATAAGCAAAAAAAAATAAAAAATTTAAGCATTTTTTACTACCATATTTTTTATAATTAAGTTTTTCATAGCAGACAGCCACAAAGAGATATACAGAAGAATCACCGCTGGTAACAAATGTTATTATTCACTAGTAAAATTATTTAAATCTAAAACATTATCAAGAAGAACAAAAATAAGATTATATAAGACCCTCGTTAGACCAATCGCACTGTATGCATGTGAGACATGGGCGTCTACTAAATCTGACGAAAACAAATTAATGATCTTCGAAAGGAAAATCCTACGAAGAATATTTGGACCAAAGACAAATGAAGAAGGTGATTATGAAATGAGATCAAATAGAGAATTGAGTAGTTTATTCAATGAGCCCAATATAGTGGCTATACTCAAAAGCCAGAGAATAAGTTGGGCCGGACACGTCTGGAGAGCAGAAGACCAACTGATACTGACCATCACGAAATGGAAACCAAATAAAAGCCGGCCGAGAGGAAGACCTAGGCAACGATGGGAGGACCGAGTCAAGGATGGTCTCAGGATGTTGGGAGTTACAAACGGAGGAGAAATGGCAGAAGACAGAAACGTATGGAGGGAGATAACGGAAGCGGCAATGGGCCTAAATGGCCTAGAATAAGCCTAAAAAAAAAAAAGTTTTTCATATGAATGTATGTATGCATTTTTATAACAGCTGTATATTTTTATTTTACGTCGTTAAAATTTTAAGTTATAAAAGAAACAACTATAATATTGTATGCTTTAATAAAATTTGTGAGACTAGAAAAGTATTTATATTAAAAGGTGGCAATTTGTTAAGTGCTTAAAGTGACACAACGGTTAAATCCGGCACTGCGTACATGGATATCATTGAATTTGTCTTGCATACAATCGTACAAATGGGTAAGGTAAATCCAAATGTATTTTTAAGTTTTAACGAAACATATCGGTAATATAGATTTCTCTACTTTTGATAATACTAGTTATAGTATGCTAGCATACTATAGTACCTACTTACGTCTTACGAGGATTGGTAGTAAATATTTATTCAACGTCATGGAATTTACAACAATGTTAAGCCAGAATGGCAAAATATTAACAGTGTTAAACGATTTTAAATACGAATCGAAGATAAGTGGTAATAAAACATGGGAATGCGTCAATAAATCAAGGCCAAATTGGTCTTCAAAAATGAAAAAATTCTTCTACAAGAAAAATCTGTTTTGGATCATAGTCACGAATCAGATTGTACAAGTATTGAACGTCAAGCAGTATATTAAGTAATAATATTAAACGAAAAATATCTGAAAGCAATATAAACGAAACGCCATCTAAACATAATACGAAAAGAACTTCGCGGTTCAGGAAACGATACACAATTACTGGCTAATGATTTTTCATATATTCGTAGACATTTGTGTAATGAAAAAACCAAATATCACCCACCACTTCCCGAGGATATCGACGAAGTACACGAAGTTCGAATATGATATATGAATATTATGACTAACAAAAACGAAAACTTTTCGCTAAATAGGTATAACGTATAGAAGGTATATAAAATAAATTGCCGCAGTTTGTATAATGTATCTTATCGGTTTCGTCGTAGATTGTATAATCTTAATTTTTTACTTGCCGCAGTTTACATAATATCGACTTTTAGAAAAAGGTAGTAAATTTTGCCGCAGTTTACCGTCTCCCAGTGATCCGACCGAACCGTGTTCGGTCTAGTGGACCGTAATGTTATCGAGCACGACATCACCCCAGATCCGCGGTGGCAACAAAGTCGTCGCCCTAACGCGGACTCGAGTTAGTTTACCCCCAAGCCACGGATTAATGCGTTTTTCACGCGCGCCAGACGCAAATTCGGCCAGTGTAATAAATAATAATTACGGCGATAATTTATTTGCACACTATGCGAGGGCGTGTGGGTCGCACACGCGCGTTGCGCTCGGGCAACGCTCGTAGCACCGCGCGTAATGTTATTGTCTTGTACGAACGTGAGCGACGGGCGCAGTGAAGTAGTGTTTAGTGTTAAGTGTGTGTGTGTGTGTGTGTGTGTGTGTGTGTGTGTGTGTGTGTGTGTGTAGGTACTTGCAAGGTGCACATGATATTACAGACAGGGACATACGTATATAAATATATACGTATACAGAGTGTTTAGATCTATCTGATAAATGAAGAAATGATTATTGTTATTTTAATTATTTTTAACTTAAAAAAAAAAAAAAATGATTGCGTTACGATTGGATGAAAACAATTATAGTTTTTAAAAATTTTGTTTTTTATCTGTGTGACTGTTTGGTTTATTTTAATTTTCTTAATAGTAACCAAATTATATATGCATATATTATTACAATAAGATATTATGAAAGAGAATACTTTTTTTTTTTTTTTTGAAAATGAACGCGTTTCAACAGATTTCAAAAGTGAAACCAAAAACGAATTGGTTTTACAATTACATTTTATTACTAATCGTTCTTATTATTTTATTATTATTTTACGTATACTATAACGTTTTCGTGTTGGAATAGTCACTATTCAATAGTGTATCAAGATTTACGCCGAGCAACTTTCTAAACTGGAAATTCATCTGATTGATACTTTAAAGCTGGAAGAGGTCGTTTTTCTGTATCTCTTGCTGTAGACGATATTTTCGTAAAATTTATAGTGGGTGTTTCGCAATACAATCAAAAATGATGGTGTAAGGCTCTCGAATTTTCAAAACACCAGTTAGTATTCCTAGCTATATTTAAATTTGCATAAAAATCGGTCTTGACCTTTTTTACGTGCTATTGGTATGTAAATATTGCGAATCATTTTTACGAACATTATTAAATCGGCACGGATTATTCAATATACTCTTATTGTTATACGTTATCATAGAATTATTTGTGTTCAGAAATCGACGAAGGAAATGCAATCAGAAATTGTACCCTAAACGTTATCAAATGGATTTTGTATCATGTAAAAAAAAAAAAAAAACGAATTATCAAATGAGTTTTGATCGGAATCGTTTTAAAATTAAAAAATATAATATCGTGCAAAATTTCGTTGGCCCTAATAAGCCATTTGCAAAAATGGCTCGACTAAGGTGCTTTACATCCACCACTTTTATCCGATCCCAGGATCGAAGGGACCGAAAGATGAACTTTTATCTACATAATCTGACCATTTTTTTTTTTTTTTACTATCGACCAATAGTCCAAGGGATAAAACTATAAGCAGAGTAGCCGATGTAGTAATAGCAGTATATTTTCGTGGAATACCCCAGGCTTTTCAGTTGCTTTAAGCTTTAAATGCTGATACATCGTAAACTATCGGTTCCATAATAGTAATAATAATAATCCAACCGGCGGCGGAATTTCCAAAATAAATAAATATTTTCTTTCGAAATATTATGTTATTTTATGGCGATCGCCGTTTAAGAGGATTAAAAATCGTGTAAATACAAAATCATTTTTTCATTAAATTGTACGCTTGTCGCGCGGTATCAGGCCGAGTACGTATTGAAAAAAAAAAGAAGAAAAAAGTTTAAAATAACGAATAGAACAAACTTTACTATACGCTCATCGAATAGATCTGAAACACCCTGTATACGTATTACGTATACGAAGTACAACTATAATATTATATCCTACGCTCGGAACAAAACGCCGGCAAGAAGAACATTATGTACTCGTGGAGAGAGGGCGAGCGGCGAGCGCGAGCGCGCGCGCGTATACCCCTTGGCCGCTTTTAATAAGTCAATCGTGTAGTGTAGGATAAAAAGAAATAAACGAAAAAAAACACGCACACACACACACCGTCGTAAATAATGATATATACGTATATCGCACGCGGTACCTATATTTGTTTTATACCGAACATTAAAAACGAGACATTAAGCGTGGCCGTATAAAATGTACAGGCACATGATATACAGGGTGTACGATCGTTACACCGTTTCGACGTTATCTGTATACACGTGACCGGTGTCAATATTCGGCGGTTTTCAATTGGTATTTTTATTTCGAGTTTATAGTTCTCCTGGACGCAGTGGCGTCACGAACATTTTACCTATAGGGGCAATTATCAAAGCTACCCACCCACCCACGCGTATACACAATTTTAAAACATGCCTTAAAACGTATTGTTTTTCACCAGAACATAAATATTGATACGATTTCACAATGTAAATTGTGTCGAAATAATCCAACAGTGCAATAGGTACGTGTTCAATTACAAAGCTATATTTTAACAAATTTACCGTTAAAATGTAATGTTTTAGCTAAAATATTATAATTCACTTATGATTATCAAATAAAATAAGAAAAAAAAATACAATACAGCGTGCGTTTCTGCATGCCAATAGGCTATTGAAATGTTTACTGCAATTAATCAGCGAAACATATCCATGTGACCAAGTCTAAATTCTATCAGACTGATTAAAACTTAAATATAACTTATTTTATGATGATAGTTTTCATAATATTCACAATTCGACAGCCAGAC
Source organism: Therioaphis trifolii (assembly GCA_027580255.1). Classification (NCBI taxonomy): domain Eukaryota; kingdom Metazoa; phylum Arthropoda; class Insecta; order Hemiptera; family Aphididae; genus Therioaphis; species Therioaphis trifolii. The sequence goes on along the minus strand of CM050404.1, from coordinate 148,468,543 downwards.
AAAATATTACCACCCACCGAAAATATCCTATGGAAATCCAGAGATAGGAAATAACGCGACCGTATCGACACGAGTAATACCGTGTTCGATATTATAACCTTTAGAGATACGAGTTGCAATAAAAAGTCACACGCGACAAAAATCAACAAGTGCGATGGCGATAATAGTATTTCAATCGCACACTGATTAAGACGCGAGTGCGAAATTATTTACTAACCGTTGTTATCCATTAAAAAAAAAAAAAAAAAACAAAAACAAACGCCTACGTTGTCTGATAAGCGTCGAGTTGACGAACAATCGAGTTACGCGAAGTTAACATAAGTTCATGGTGGTCCAAGAGTCCAAATTAATATATTTTTTTTTTAAATTAAAGACAGGCGCGAATCTGGAATCCGTAAAAAAAAAAGAAAAAAAAACACGGAACCGTGTGGATTTCAATTCGCAGCTGTCGCGGAACGTTCGGAGTACTGATTACGAAATTAAATTGGCCGATGTAAACGTTAAACCCGTCGATTGTACGGAACGAAAATATTACTTCCAGCTGTGTTTTCATTAGATGGCGTCGAAAAACGTCGGTGATACACCCTGTACGATAATATGAGGCCCCGGCACCAAACAATGTAGTGACGTTACACGGCGACCCTAGTGGCCTAGAGCCATATTATTGAGCACTGTTACTTATAATATTATTATAAAAGATCATTAAACAATTTAACCAAAACGCGCGATCCCGCTCGGTTATTTTTACTTCCCCCTGCCTCTCTCTTCACACTGCCACAAAACCCTTCTCACCGTTACGCCTGCGTTTCACCCGCGGTGATGATCACGTTTTTTTTTTTTTTCATATACCTCAGTGTTTTTCCCCTCTTTTATTTATTTATTATTATTATTATTATTTTTTTTTTGTGTAATAGATGTGCCACGGCCGTGCACTAGTCGTGAGTTTCTTTCAGATTTTATTATTTTCCTTTGTAACCGCATGCGAGCAACCGAAATAAATTAAGTCCGAATACACCGACTAATTATTGCTATCCCATTCATTAAAGTTACATCTTTTTTTTCTTTTGTACACACACGCACACGCGCACACACACATACAGATTTAATACACTATTATCCTCTCCAGTGTATATACAAATAAATACAATATACATATGGTATTATAAACGTATACGTTTATTTTTAGTTGCCTCAAGAATATAGACATCAAAAAGCGATACTGTTAATAATTTTACTTTTAATAGACCGGATTACCACAGTATAATTATCACAGTGATTCACTGACTAATATTACATAGGCGCTTAATGTAAATAATGTGGAACAAAACATGTTATGAATTTCAAAGCTTCACTTCAAGATATATCGTTTTGATATTACTACGACGGAACAATTTTAATTAATTAAAGTTTCGTTTAGAATCGTACATCGTTAGTATTATAATTTAAACGCATGTAGTGATGATAAGTATTTGCATTTTGGCGGTGAAAACCAAGAACAAGTTGGAGAAGGTGTTCTTCGATGCCACAACTGGGACTTGAGAATAAGCCGTTTAAAATGAAATGGAATGTAGGTCACGAAATCGTTTCTTTTTAACTTTTTTCTTGGGTGGAGAGGTACAAAAAAAAAAAAAAAAAATCCTGATAGTATTTAGTCAAGTGGTTTGAGTGACTTAAAAAGTCAATAATTATTAGTGATTTGCGACGACAAGAACGAGACTCCATAACGGTATCTGGTTACTTTTTTTTATGTATAATTGTATGATTTAATTTGATTTTAAATTTATTCATAAATTATTAATCAAGAATAGTATTCTAGTTTCGCTAAATTTGATTCCTTCGTAAAATATAAACACAAAATATATATCATTGATTTTCATCGTGACCAGACAATGAGAAATATAATATATCGGTGCAATTTATTGTCTATTTAAATAAATATTGATTACTATCTTTATTACTTTCATTCCTGTATGAATAACCTAATATATCTTTTTTGTCATTCAGTAGAACGACGAGTCATTTTGTTTATTTCACAGAACACGACTGTTCTATAGAATTTGTATACAAATAGCGATTTTCTTCGATTGGGTTTTGTCCAGCGTAAGTTTTTGAGTTTTTTTTCTCTTGCAAATTAGTTTAGCGTTAAAATATGTACGCAGAATTTACTTAGAAAACAAATCGACGTGTCTGCCGCGACATGTCTAACATTCGACGTGTCTAACGGCATGCCGTTTGTTTTTTTTATTTATTCTGCAACGTTTACTAATCATTTTACCAATAATTAAAGTGACTTTAAGTCACATTGATGTTGTGCTGTGCGAATTAGCAAAAAATTCAAAAACAGGGTATTCTTTTTTTTTTTTATTCACTGTGTCACAAATAATGTTGTACTATGAATACATTTTATACTTCTCTGTCATGAATTTGTTACGATTTTAGACCCTACTTTTTTTTTTTAATATATATTCTTCAGTATTTTCAGTTTTTATTTCAACTCTACCTAAGCTTGTTATTTAAAACTCGTTTTATGTATCATATAAATGGATCACTCATTTTTTGTATTGTGTTTAGACAAAGTTTTATTTTGTCTCCATTCTCGTTTAATTCAACAATTATTTTTATTTTAGTATTGCACGAAAGTGTAAAACAAAATTAGATTTCGTAGTTAGTATAGGTTTTGTTAGTACGTTGAAGTTTTTCGTTTTGTTTTTGAAACCGTAACCATTTCATGGTTCTATGATATTGTGTATGTATATTTGAATTTATTTACATTGTCAGTGTTAACGTTGGAAATAAATCAACTACGTGTTTTATCATTACATTTTGAGTTCATGCTAGATGATTATAATATCCGATGTAATAACTGCGTATTCGGGATGAAATGCGAAATGTACGTTTTGGAAAGTTCAAACTGATAATTGCAAATCAAATTTCGATTTTTATTTTCCAAAACGACACGCCACTGAAATCTGTGTTAAACGTGTTGTACTTATTTTTTGGCCAGCGCATAGGAATTTATAATAATATCGCATAACTGTTTTAAATATGAAAATACGTAATACGTGGCCGACGGTTGGTGGTGCGAATATCCGAATGGGGAAAAAAAATCAATTAAATAAAAATAAAGCGGTAAAATTACACTTCAAAAACAGTGACGTGTATTGGACGTGGTACCGCGTGAGATTTATGGACTGGCCGTAATCCGCTAATTACAATATAGCCAGTGGGTCAGACCGGACTGGAGCACTGATTGAGTTGGATCCGATGAGTCGGCCCTTGTGCTGTTTAAATAAATGCAAAAAACAAAATCTGGTAGAGAAGCTTGTTACAGTCTGACAGTCTGTGTATCGTTGGAAATCTATACGAGATACAGAATATTAGTTAGAATATAACACACTAGTCTTATAGCTGTAAATTTGTGATGTTCTATTTTGTTTTTTTATGAATATCGCTAACACGTCAACGTAATTGAAAATAAAAAACAATAGGTATTGTGCTTTAGAGAAGTAATTTTTTTTAAATCCTTTTTTAATTAAAGATATTATAAGAAAACTATAAAAACCAAAAAAAAAAAAAAAACATATTATTTAAGAAATGGTTTTTCTTATTGTTAATTGAAAATCGAATTTTTTTTCAACAATAGCATACGTTTGAAAATTTCACAGTATATACTTTTGGACCTATTTTACACCTTAAGTAAGCATTTTTTTTTTTTTTTTTTATGGTGAGCTATACCTACTATATTTTATAATTACTTGAAAATTGTAAATAATGATAAATCATCGAATTCAGAAAACGATTCAGAGTGAAACTCTCTGAACTTTGGTGCTGATAAGTCATTTTTGAATTTATAATGAGTACTTGAATTAAAAAAAAATGTTTGAATACAGATTTAAAAATATTCGTTTAAATGATTTACTTCTTAAACAATATAATTATAATCGCTTTTTAAAACTTGACAAACGACGTTTAAAATATTTTTAATGATGTTGAAATAACTTATAACGATTGATACTTTATACAATTTGAGAGTCTTAAGACCTGGAATTAAAATTTCAATAATCTAAGTAATCATAAAGTACTTTCAATATTTTCAAATTTAGAAGTCATATAAATCTTATACGAGAGTTGGTACTGATAATAACAAGACGATAAGAAAAGCTCATTCGACGAGCTTTTTATATTTTTGTTCCAATAACTTGGTTCAAGTGATTTATTTTATGTAGTTTATGGTATACATGAAAACCTTGAATTAGTAATAGGTAATGATTTTACTATTTAAACCAATTAAGCGCTGTCTCTTGAAAATAAGTGAAAATAAGTACTTCATTATTCGTAAAATTAAAAAAGTTAATAAATAGTGGATCGAATTCGTTAAACTTTGTCTAAACGTTATCAACATTATTTTTCATGTGCTTTTGAACATTTTTATGGATTCTCTTCAATGGCGTTCCTCTATCTTTTCTTCTCTCTTTCACTTAATCAATTATTGTTGACAGAGTAAAGGCATTTCGAAATGTCGATCAATTGAAGTAGAAATTATAGGCTATTAAAATCGATATTACAAAAGGGATATTTTTTGAAATAAATTAATGTTTCGATGCCATTACTGATTTTGACAATAATAACAGAGAGCGATTGCAAGGAGCGATATAATCAAAATGACAACCAATTTCATCGAGTTTAATATCAGTATAACTACAACAGCGAACTGTAAAGATAAACAAACGGGTAGTTGGACGTAAGTATACAAAGGTTCGTGTAAAAACTTAAATGTCTTCAAAAATTGTGTCATCATATCAGTAGTCATACAAACAAAAGAAAATGTTTTAAATATTTATAAATAATCATTATGACAAATAATTTAATCAAATTTGATGTTCTTTGTTAAACACAAAAACAAATTTCGAAATTCGATCAGTTGACGTGATAAATATAAAAAAAAATATCTACCTATAGATGATTAAGACGAGCATTTAAATCCAGAAAATCGCGAATCGTTATAAATGTAATATGATTAAAATTATACTTCTTGTATAGAAATAATAAATACTATTACTCCAAATCATCTGCAGCAGCTTGACGCTTCTCTACTCACACTCAAATAGATAACTTTTATAACAAATCGATAATACATGTTTATCTTCGATACCGTATACATATGATATTTATTCTTAACATAATTAAAAAAAAAAAGTACAAAAGTTTCAATGATGATAAAAATAATAATAATATTTCAGATTCCTAATAAAAACAAACGCTATTAAGCTATTTATGAGTTTGATGATTTATTTTCGTATAAATTATAACGCATTTTACATTATATACTAATACTAATAAAACCGTGGATAAAATAACAAAGTAATATTGCTAAAAATTAATCAAATACGTATAGATATTCATTTAGTTATAAAATAATGCAAAATAGATACGAGGTTTGGTCAAAAAATACCCGGACTGTGTTCATAATATATTTTATATCAATTAAGACAACGAAACCCCGATAATTTCATTCGATAAAATAACTTTAAATGAGCATTCGAGAGTTGGTTTGAAATCGATAACAGTATTCGTTTACATTTTATGTTATTTTTACGAAAACATGTGTTCAGTCATGTTGCGAATTTCGTAATAGAAGAACAACGTGTGTGCGTGAAATCATGTTTAAAATTAGGGAAAAGGGCAAGTGAAACTTTTAAACTTTTGCAGCGCGATTTCGGAGATGATGTCCTGTCTCGGACAATGTGTTTTGAGTGGTTTAAACCAGTGCTGTGCACCAATATTAACCATGACCCTTATAACACCTCTATGAACCCTTAAACATTTTTTCTAAATCACCCGTTTTAACCCGAATGCTCAAGAATGACGTAAAACCCGAATTAACCATAACCCAAAAGAAATATCGGTTTAAAAACCCGAACCGAATTTTATTTTAATTTAAAAATTAAGTGACACGATATTTTGGCAGTATGTTTGACGAGAATTATATATTTGTTATCAGTTTGTTATTAATAAATTGTATTTTAGCCTCTGTGGATAAAAATAACTATCTCCCTATTTATACGCCATGTACTATGTTATTTATTATTTATTATTTATTTATTGTAAGTAATATTGTTCGAAGTGTTTACCTACTGACATGGAACAAAGATTGTTATTTACGTACGTTTAGCTTGCCCCTCTATTCAATTACCATTATTTTGACAATTTTAATTTTCTACAATATCAACTTCACCAGTAACAGAATTATTATTGAAGCATTTGAAGCTATTCGACATCGATTAGTCATTTGTTTGTTGGCTGTTGCATAATGATAATGCATACAAACGACTTATATTGTATTCCTCCAATTCCTTCAAGAACCGGAATCCCTATTAACCCGAATACGTAATTTGGGTTTTGAACACCCCGACAAATATTTGTAATTTTTATGACGGTTTTTGAACACCCGAATTCACAAAACTCTTAAAAATCATAACCCGAATAAATCATTCCGGTGCACAGCCCTGGTTTAAACGGTTTAAAGAAGGTAAAACATCCGTGTTCCGTTATGGATAACGAACAACCTCGTATAGTCCAGTACGACCAGTACGACAAATGAAACTGTTGCTCGTGTCCGTGAAATTTTTCGAAATAATCGTCGCTTTTAACTATCAGAGAAGTTGCAGAAGACGTCGGAATATCTCATGGCCATTTTTTATTTAGAAATCATAGAAAGATTACGTGAAAACGTTAGGAAAAAAATTCCAGAAAGTCGGAAAATTGGTTCTGGAAGTTGCATTACAATAACGCCCCGGCTCACAGCCCGTTGCTCACTCGTCAGTTCTTAGCGGAAAATCAGACTCCAGTAGTTACACGATCACCCGATCTGGCCTTGCGGGACTATTTTTGATTTCCGAAGTTAAACCTACACTCAAAGGACGTTATTTTCAAACTGTCGATGACATTAAAGAAAAATACGAAAATCGATCTGAAGGACATTCCAATCAGTGCCTACGAGGAACGTTCTCAAAAGTGGACGAGACGATGGCAGCGGTGTATTTATTCCCAGGGAGATTATTTTGAAGGCGGCAACGTGAATTTAGAATGATATTGCGTCAATACAATTTTATTTTATTTGAAAAATCCGGGTATATTTTTTGATCACACCTCGTACGAGACCGGGGTTGTACGTTGTACGTATTTCGGATAAACGGTAACTTATCATTACGAACATGTGCACCAGGGTTACCACCTTTCAGTGTCAAAAATACAGGACACATATATTTTTTTGACAATATTAACATGCTTTAATTAACTGATTAATTAACATGCTAATGAAATAAAATATTGTTAATTTGTATTTTGTATAGCTCCTTAAAATTCAAAATAATAATATAATTATAGCTCTTTATTTTATTATGTATTCAAATTCTTATGGAGTACAAAATTAAGTTAGCCTAAAAAAAAATTCCCTCGGATGTTTTTTTAAATATTAACAATAACATAAATATAAAGGTCTCACTTTTATTTAATATATTATAATACCTATACAAACTTAATACTATTGTTAGATTAACAGACAAGATAAAATTTTAAATTTAAGAACAAATTATAATAATTGTGTTAAAAAATAAGAATATGTAAAATTAGTTATAGTATTGTAATTATGGTTTTTTATTTAGTTTTAAAAGAATATTTTTGGTTATTTGATACTGTTTTAAGTAAGTCGTCGTCTAGTCTTATTTTTTCAAAAAATTCTGAACAGTTTTCTTCAAAGTTGAGACTTATTTGAAGTTCTGACTTGATAAGTTCTACTTTGCACCTATTTATTTTAAATATCATGATATTTGTGTATAATTTTAAGAAATACTCAAATACGGGACATATTGCGCCCCGACATTCATTAAGCCAGGACGCGGGACAAATCACACAAAAACCGGACTGTCCCGTGGAATACGGGACGGGTGGCAACCCTGATGTGCGCCGTGTTATGTGCGACGAAACGATTTGCTTTCCGACACAATACCTTTGTGAATCGTTTGGTTAAATGCCCGAAATACAGTTTTATTACTCGACCTAACCGATTTTATACGGGCAACTAAATAACGTTCCGGATTCACGTCTCCGCCGGATTATATAGACGTTGTAAATTTGTTTACACGCGTCATCTCGTCAGCATGGGCGCACGCCGCACGTTAACGGAGGTACCTGTGTATAGCGTCGGTATTTTACACCTCGCCGCGAACACTCGGCCATAACGTTTGTGACGCCGCCGATGGTTTTCGTCGGTCGTTCGGAAATGTGTTTTTCAACGGGTTAGCTGACGATCCGTTCGTCAATCCGTTCGTGGCGCCACGTCGTGAACATTATTTCACTTTGCGTTTCCGTTCTTTTTGTATTCACCGCGGCAGACGAATGGTGTTCGAGACAAAGTCGACCGGGTCGCGTTAAGTTTGTTGTCCTTTTTCGAAACGCATTCGGAAAACGTGAAAACAATCGGCGGAACGGACTCCGTAGTCGAGAAATCAGGCCGAACCGATAAAACTAGGACCGAAGTCTCGCAATATGATGTTTTGCGGGTTCGACAAGCGTGTTCGACTCGATACCGTTTCGAAAGGACTCGGGAAGAGAATTTTTCATTGAAACCCTTGTAGTTTCGTACGGAACAACAGTTTTACTAGGTACTCAATTTTATCCGCGTAATAATATTTAATCGAATTAATTTGACGTGTTCGAGTAATTTATTAAGTACAGTTTTGTTGTTTCGCCGTACAACGTGGATTTTCGACTGACGTCTAGAATAATATATCACACGCAATCAGCTTTCATCGTATTTTTCAATCGTTAAAATTATTGAAATTAAAAAAATTAAATCTATCTCGAAAGCGTCATGATAATAAATTAATATTATTTTTATTCTTTGACAAACTATTAAATTAATGCTGTTTGTGATTTTTTTTTTTTTTATATAAATAACTATTATTTGTTATTATTTTTGTTTTAACGTATTTTATGTCAGCTAAAGCAATAGTTTCAATGTAAAATAAATATTATAGTATACAAACCTTGGTGGTTAAATAATATTTCCTGAAATTTGAACATTTTAAATATGAAATAGGTCATTTCCTATTCCAAATAAAATATATTAAAAAAAAAAAAGCAATATATAGTATACAATATATACATTCTTTTTACAAAATAAAAAATAATATCAGTTATAGACCATTTAATCGGGACACATTCAAGTACAGAATAATAATACGAAATGTAGATGTGAATAAACAACATTAGACACGGTTTATTTTAAATATTTTGCCATGCTTATTATTGACGACGGGCATTAAATATTATTTAAACATATTTTCATAGAAGTTTGAATGCCGTAAAAGTATTTATTTATTCTTAATTATCACACCAAATAATTGAATAGAACGCATCAATCAAGATTTTCTTGAGATTTACCAATCGAATTATTTAAATGATTGCAAAACGTTGATAGTTCTTTTTTAGAAATAAAACTATAGAACTCTCACAAAAAAAAAAAAAAATAAAAAAAAAATAATAATACCGGCATTGTTAACAATTTCTACAACGTAAAACATTAGTAGGTGTGTGCGATACACGCGTTTCCAAATTTAATGTTAACGTGAGTCATCAAATACGAACGCTGACCCGTAGTTTCTAATTTTGAAAATGTTTTTCAATCTCGTAGCTAACATAGACTACGGTAATTTAGTATTTTGTATTCATGCGTTGTATGCCGCATTAAGATTTAATAAAGGATGACGGCTAATGTATTTAGCTAAACTAAATGTCAAAACAACGGGATATCTGTGTTACTTTTTTTTTTTTTATAGTTTTACAGGAACCGAGTAAATCCGAGAAGGATTATGTAAAACAAAATCAAGTCGCCGATACGAATACGATATATATTCGCGAATTCCTATTCGTTGAAGAGGAGTCTGAAGCCGTTGCAGTTGACTTTCCTCGAATTTCAGAAAGGTAATTCATAAGTTATTCGATAATAATTGATCTTATACGTGTAAGTACAGTCAGTTACATCAAAATAAAATATATTACAGTATTGACGTGTGATTATTAAACATAATAATTGCAGCACACAAATTTCATCAAGTATCAATAATTTGCCCGTTTAAGCCATTTAAACAAATAGAATCTTTTAATTACTCTTTTCACTATTTTGAAAATAGACGCATCTTCTACGCCTACGTATCGTATGCAAAAGATTCTACAAATCGTTTTTAAGCTTATGTCATCAGAATAAATATTCATTCCTTTTGCACTTGTCATTTTCATGTTTCCGGTTCATCATAAATTAAAATTTTTCTGAGTCAGAGCTCAAAATTCTGGTGACGTATCATAAACTACACATTTTTATTTTTTATCATTTTTAAAATAACCAAATATTTCTATAGTTGAAGATAAGAATTACTGAAATATTTTATATTAGTACGAGAGAAAAAAATAGATTTAATTTTATCTATCGCAGTATATTTTAGTTTTATTGAATTTCGGCACATTTTTTATTGATGTAAAAGTAATATCAAAGTTCACTTCTTCGCTAGTATATTCATCAATCACTGATAAAATCGAAACAGACAAAAAACGTTCATTGAAAATAAACTTCGAAAAGTTTATCTTCAAAAAAATAAAAATACATTAAGTGTAATGGACATATTTAAAAGAGTTTGGATAATGTAAGTTGTCGATTTTTTCGTTCTATCATATTTTGAATATTTTCGTTATAAAATATAATGCCGTTCAACGAGTTCCGTATCAACTAATGTTTCCATAGAAAATCGTTATTTTTAACATGCTATTTTTCAAGTAGGTATCATTTATGATAAAAACTGATTTGCCAATTTATTTTGAAAATTCTATAATTAATAAGACCAAATGCGATTTAAAAACGACTAATAGTTGGTTTATTGTGTATCATTTTCTCGAATTAAATCTAATTTCTTCATTCAAAAAAATAACCTCTTGAGTCAAAGATTTAATTTAAATTAAAAATAATATGCCACGAGGTAACTAAAACTGTTTAATTTTCGCTCAAACTTTTTTTGATATAAATCATCTTTTTGCATCATATAAGCCAGTCGACACTGGATAATGATTTAAATACCAATATGGATGTATTATTTTATTTTTTTAACTTAAAAGTGTTTCGATTGTCTATAAATAACCATTAGTGAAATCGAATAAAGCTAAAAATTGTTTTTATTTGTTAGTGAATGTCAAACATGAATTTTAAACAATAGATAGTTATTAATAACCATCAACAACTGAATAATTAATTTTTAATTGTTACGTACGTAATTTAAAATAACATATACTGGTGAATGCATATTTTGGTTTTATAGAGTTATACTTTAAAAAAAATAGTAAATCATAGTAAATAAAATAACTTTGGTATAAAATATTCTAGTTTTTTCAAAATAAATTAATAGAAGCATATAATGAGATAAGTATAAATATAAACAAATAAATGTTATTTTACAGTAATTGTTATAAGTCACTATAGTATTTGTTATAATAATTTTAAATTTCATCAAAGCTTTTCAGTTTTTGTAGTTAAATCAATCTTTAGTCTCAAATCATTTAAGGAAAAAAATTCAAAAAAATATTGACTCGTGTTAAAAAAATATAATATGATTATATAGAAATAATGAAATCTACAGTAACTTAGAACCATGGAATATAGATTCAGACGATAATTTGTAGTATATTTTTGTAAGGATATTTTAATAGTCAATCTCGGAACATTTTTTGAAAACTCGGAATAATGAATGTATTATTATTGTGTGTAGTCAAAACAGTTAAGTCAGGACGCATTTGGATCAACCCATCGATTAATTCCGATATGACTGACACAAGGTAGATTACACCCTCTCTTCCCTATTTTAATATTTTTTATTTAGACCATACAATTGTTTTACCGACGCCATGCACTATACAAACCAAGCCTTAGATTTTATCGTTTTCCATTTAATATACATATAGTATTAATTTATTGTTCTTTGAAATCATGATACAGATGTTACACGGATTGCACGATAAATGCGTTACTCGTAATTATATTTCTCACGAATAAAAATGACAGCTATGTTGATGTACTAGTGTGGAGGAGAGAGAGAGAGAGAGAGAGAGAGAGAGAGAGAGAGAGAGAACATTAGGAAGACCCTTTATTTAATTATAGTTTTTTTCTCTTCATCATGCGATACCGAAAGAGCCACGTCCTCTGTTACTTCACCTTTCATGGGTGGCCCCAGAGGTGAGGCGATTGTAAATGAAAACCCTATACTACTACTACTTCGGATCGAAATAATAGCCATTAACCCGGACTGCCAGGATAAACATTTCGTCCGTCAGGGGAATTATATATATATATATACACGAGTGAGTACAGGTAATAATATCTTTGTAATTTGTGTTTTGTGTGCGTTTAATCATCGGGTTCTCGGGTGGTTTGATTATGATTCGATATTGTCCTGTAAAATATATAATTGTGATTAATTCGAGTGGACGCTACAGAGAGAGAAAGAGAGTACACGGTTTTAGCTGTAGTATTATTATTTATTAAACGAACGCTCGTGACTTACGTTGGTACGTTTTTGTGGTCTTTGGTTACTGTCGAATTTATAATGATAATTATTTTACGTATTCAATAATAATAACAATAATAAACGCATGTGATGGCGTCTCAAAACGATTTGTACAAAACATAAATACAGAGTTATTCTTACTGTTGTTATAATATAATCAACACATATGTACGTGACGCATCGTGAATAGGTGTATATTCTCGTATCTACTCGTAAAATGTTTCCACCTATGGCTTATCATTATTAAACGTAATTGTCCGTTCAACTATTATATACTTATTGACCCGAGTTTATTTTGAAAATACACACACTCGCGTGTAAAAAATTTAGAATCGTACATGATTTCTAATTTAAAGTATTTGTAAAACCAAGATCTCATTGATTTAATGACTACATAAATTTACATTTCCTTTTTTATTTGATTATGAGCCCGATAATTGTTTCGGAACATGTTTGTAGCGCATTATGAATTTAAGAATTTTGTTTATTTTATTTTTTATCATCAATCATTGTTCGTAATTTCACCAGCATACATTTGTATAATTACATAATTTATACGTACTCGTATCATCAGCTTTATACAGAGTGCCCCAATGCGTTTTGACAAATGCAATAAATTCTGTTCTATTCATTATTTTTCACTTTTTTTTTTCGTTTGAATACTATAGTTTTGCGCTGCAATAAAAACGAATTAAAAGATTTTTATTTTCGGTATCCAAGTTTGGAAATTTTAAACTTTATATTCTACTTAAAAAAAAAAAAAAATCAAAAAAGCCATTCTGTAAACCAGTTTTTTGAGAAATTTCGTTGGTAAATTGTCTCCTTAATGTTACGCCATTTATCTGTTTATTATGATTTTTCAAAATCTTTGAAATTGTGTATTTCATAGAACGGTATGCAGTGGCGGATTATCCATTAGGCTCGTAAGGCTCGAGCCTAGGGCGGCAATTTGTATGGGGTGGCAAATTTTTTCATGTTATTTTATTTTTATGGTACAAAAAAAAAAGAAAAAATTAATGATATTCAAATGGGGTATGCATCATTTTTGGTATCTGAAGAAATTAATGGCTACTTGTTTCTTGTTATAACTTGCATTATAATACAATGCGCATGAGAAATACACTCGGCCGCTTAATAAGAATAATTAAGAATAAGGCTACATTTACAGATGCTGTATAAAGATGATTTGGATGAAAATTTTCAAACTGAGGTATTGCACTACAAAGAGTATGAAATTTCCAACTTTGAACAGTTAATTGATCAAAAACTGGAGCAAACATTTTCGAATGTTTTCATAGCTCTTAGAATATTTCTTTCCATGGCAGTATTTAACTGCACAGCTGAAAGGTCATTTTCCGCGCTAAAAAGAATAAAAATGTATTTACGAGCCAACTTAGTAGAAGAAAAACTCAACGCTTTGTCTATACTGTGTTTTGAGAACCACATTACGAACGAATTAGACTTCGACCATATGATAAAAGATTTTTCCCAACTAAAATCTCGAAAAGAACTGCATTAAATCATTCGTACTCTTTATGCAATTTATATATTGTAACAAGTTAGATTATAATATGTAATACAATATTTGAACTAAAGTATTATATAACTAAAGTATTATATAATTATTCAACCATAGTACATTTGAACCATTTCTCACTCCCGGGACGACTACACCACTCTTCGATGTTAGCCCATTCAAATTACGATTTTTAGATAGTATTAAAAAAGGGGGGGTGGCAAACACTGAGCGTGCCTATGGGCGCCGAGAAGGTTAATCCGCCACTGACGGTATGGTCAATTGAGATTAAATAAAACCATAGAAGGAAACTTTAAATTTTGAGTTTTAAGATAATGCAATTTTTCAAATGTCTTGAGATATTATTATTATAGTGTCTAAGAATTTAATTAAAAAAATAGTGAAAAATAATAAATAGAACAGAAGTCATTGCATTTGTCAAATCACGAATATATAAATATATGTATATATATTTTTTTGATGTAAGGAAATATTTTTTCAATAACGTAACCAATTTGAGGATTGACTTCATTATATTTTAATATTCAAGTATTACAGCTTAAAATTTAATATAAAGAGAAAATAACATAAAAGTACCATAGTATTTATGAATCTATAACGTCAGGGTTTTGAATAGGAAGGATTTTGGGGTAAAATGATTTTATATTTTTATTCAGTAAAAAAGGACCCGCACCAAAGCTCCTTATCAATGTATCTAGATCATATTTTTTTCGATCACAAGAATAAAAATAGAAAAAAAAATTAGTCCTCGGACATTTTCTTTTAGAGTTTATATTCTATGCACCGGCCGAGTGGCCGTACAAATATAATATTTCATAACATAATTCGAAGTAACTGCTCGGAACCGAATGAAAGGTTATTTTTGAAATATTTTTATGAATAAAACGACCGAGTAATTACATGTTCACGTAATTGTATTACCGCAAAGCAGGTATAAAAATAGATTTATAAAATTGAAACACTAGTCAACAGGAAAACACGATATTTTATGTCGCAACAACACGATTACCTTTTACTGCTTAGATTATTTACGATATACCTACCTGCTTACTTTTACGTGTCGGAAAAAAAACCGTGTATTTTATTACGGGGGCGTAGTGAAGTATTAAAATGAAAAATATCGTGTTTTGTTATTTACAAAAGCAAAACCAAACGGCACTTCGGTATCTATTGAATAGATCACGGCGTTTAAAAATCGTTTTTCAAAAACCATAACATGCGTGATTTTTAGATTATTGCAGGCTGAAGATTACCGACTAGTGTTTTTCGCGGTCGACGAAAACACACGTCGGAGATTCGGACGTGAACGCGTCGCATTACATCGCGTGCGAAATTACGGATCGCGTGAAAAAAAAAACCCGTACGACATGCCGCAGACGTACGTCGGCCGCATAATAATTGTTATAAACGAGAGTGTAATAACGA
Source organism: Therioaphis trifolii (assembly GCA_027580255.1). Lineage (NCBI taxonomy): Eukaryota > Metazoa > Arthropoda > Insecta > Hemiptera > Aphididae > Therioaphis > Therioaphis trifolii. The sequence continues at coordinate 148,452,973 of CM050404.1, read as the reverse complement.
TATTATGTATATTATGCGTGGTCGTCGCGGCGTAATTCGCGGCGAGAACAAAAACTTTTCAATAGAAAACGAGGGAATTTCGCGAGAAGAGGTCCGTACGTCATCGCGTGTTATGTATTATACGTATAAACGCGTAATAACATCGTATTAAGAGAACGGCAAAGCGTATTATCGCATATACGCACATGCCATCTGCGGCGTAAATAATAATAATAATAATAATAATAATATAATAAAATCTCTGCGTGTGCGCGCGCCGCCGCGGGATCAAAGAGACGACGGACGTTGTGAAGACACGCTGCCGCTTGCGGGATATAATTAACCGGTGATTTCGGTGCGATTCTTGCGGACCGAGACCGATTTAATTGAGACCTTTCCCCGGCGGATCCGTACGTGTACCTCACACATTGTGTCGGCGGAATAATATCGAGGGACGGCGACCACCGCCGCCGCACAAGGACCGAGTAGTGAGTACCACCTACATGTATATAATATATATATATATACGATATATTATAAATGTATTTATTGTGCGCCGTGTCGTATATCATACATTCGTGTTTTCGGCGCACAAAAGACCCCGGGAAAGGGGCGTCGTTCAAGGTGCAAAATATATTTATATGGGTGCGCGCGTATATATACCCCGTTGCGCCGACGACACACACGGGGGACGTAATGGAATCCTCGGTTTGTGCAGAAAATCCGGGGACCGAAATGCGTGTGGCGGGCCGAAGCGAAAAATCGCGTTATTGTCACGGTTCGTGTCGGGCCGTCATTCGTTTGGGCGAATAATCCAAAATTCACCCGAGCAAAGCACATATCATCATTTGGGCGCGAGAAATCGACCGATCGTTTAGGCGAATTTATTAATCGTCGAATAATAGGCGAGTAACATAGTACCCGCGTATACAGCTAAATATTATTATAGATTAATTAAACCGTTTCGGCTGGTTGTCGAAACCAATTTACAACGGCTATAGACAGTGAACCTTCGTTTGTTAGACTGTACCACAAGGCGGAGACAAAACAATATGATGTGGGTTACACAGTATACTACACTTTTGACCAGTTGGAGTCGACTCAGTGTGTTCTAAGTGTCTAAAAATGGGAAGAAAGACGTGTTAGTCTGCGTACGATTTTATAATAATATCTACAGTAGACGCCGCTTATAAGACTCACTTTGGGACCAGCACAAAGTGAGTCTTATAACCGAATGAATCTTATAGGCGAAGTGGAAAAAAAAATGTATTACGTATTTATAAATTTTATTTTACTACATATTTTGCTTTGATTTTAATACATTAACACATATTACATATTACATACTTTATTATTGAATAAATTTAATAATCCCGATAAAAAAAACTACGTGCACGTGTACGTATGTGTATTTATGTACCCGTAATTACGATAACTATGCAGCCGCCAGATAATCAGTACACTATAATAACGATAATCGTTGCGATTAATTTTTCAATATCAATTTATTTCTAAATTATAACCAAAAAAGTTTATTTTCTACTATTTATTTTACAAAATTTGAGTCTTATAACCGAAGTGTTGAGTCTTATAACCGATTTTTTCAAAATGTATTTGGATACGTCCGGTCCGTTCCAGACGATTTTGAGTCTAATAAGCGACTGAACCTTATATCCGTGAGTCTTATAAGCGGCGTCTTCTGTATTTATAGTTCGCCCAAACCAGTGCTCGAATTGGAAATATAAAAGAAGGGGTACTAAGAAACTTTAAAAAAAATTAGCGTCCCACTCAATAATTGAAATCAATGCAAATTAAAAATTTAAGAAGGGGTACGCTTAAAAAAATAAAGATAAGAAGGGGAGCTCCGTCCGCCTGCGTCCCCCCTCAATTCGAGCACTGGCCCAAACGATATTACGTTATATTGGGTCATTCGTCCAAACGAAAGCCGCCCTCGTACGGTGTACAACATTCGGTCGAATCTGCGCGTAGTACACGAGCACGATATACGTAGGTAATACCATAATATAATGTATAATAATATATATTACGACGTACTTGTACGTGCGGCGGCGACGACGACGGTGACGACGACGATGACGGCCCGCGCGACCGTACGCGGCGATGACCCGCGGGGGTCTCCGGGCCCCGTGACATAATAGGCTGCGGTTATTAGGCGTGCACGTCAGCCCGAGGATCGCGTACGTACGCGGCGTATAACCAATTACGAGGTTCGGGAGGCGTGTCGTGACGGCAGCGACGGCCGTTCTCTCTCACTCTCTCTCATTATCTCATTCTCTCATTCTCTCTCTCTCTTTCTCTCTCTCTCTCTCTCTCCCTCTCTCTCTCACTCTGTCTGTCTGTCTGTCTCTATCCCGCGTTCGTCCGCTCTCCGTCTTTCCGTATACGCGCGTATCTCTCTGCCCACCGCCGCCGCCGCCGCCGCCACCGCCTCCGTCGCCGCCGCTGACGACGACGACGACGACGACGACGACGCGGGGCATTAAAGTCTCCGACGTCGAACCGTCCGCGTGCGATCATCTCCGTGAATGTATACGCGTGTGCGTCCGCACTAAGCTAGTGTGTCCGAGTGCTCGTGTGTCGTCGTTTGAATAATAATATTAAATAATATTAATAAGTGGCCGGGAGTGTGCGCGAAACCGACTTCTCCGTCCGTTTTCCCGATCACGCCCGCAGACGATAAACACCGTAGGTACCGTACCCGCGGATGGCGCTCGTCTAAACGCGCTTCGTCCGAATCCAAAACCGTCGCGTTGATCTAGGTGCACCTGTGTTTGCTGTGCACGCGTTTCGCGCGGACCTCCGGACGAGTGATGACCGCCGCCGGACCGTAACACGGTAGTGGCACCACTCCGATTCCTCCGGGCCGGCGAACAGCGCGCGGGAGTCGTTGGACGCGAGCAGCCGACCGGCTGGTGGTACGGGCCGGCCCCCGGGGGCATGCCGCCGGTTTCGTAGGGCTCCACCGGCCCATTATGCCCACAGTCCGGACGGGAGTCATCTTCACGGCGTTGTTTTGGAACGTTTTGTTGGCCATCAACTTCAGGTTAGCGCTCGAGTGCATCGGCTCGTATTATACGTATAATTTATCGACATAGTAAACATTATTGTTATCGCTCGGTACGAATTTTCAATCCGCTTTCGAGTGTTTTCTACATGGTGTAGAAGCTAAAATAATAATAATAATAAGTATAGTAAAAAAAAATAAAAAAAAATAATGTATACATAGAAATAAAAATCGACTATACAATGTACCTGATAAACAGAAAAACAAAAAGACTATAATAACTCGTGATCTATTAATATGTATTTTAAATTGACGATGTTTTTGATATTTATCAAATTTTACTGACAGAACTATAGATATGTTACGTATAATGTACTTGTACACGTTACTTTTCGGTGCTATTTTTTTCGCACTACAAATTATCGACGATTTGAATGACGTTTATACAATTTATTAAAGTCTTCAAACGTTGATTTTTCGGATTATTATAATATCCTAAACGTATTTGGAGTTGAATAATTATCATAACAGTTTGCACGGGTATTTAGATCATTTATCTAAACATGACAGTCGAGAAAGAATTATTTATTTAATTGTAATTTAATTTTGTTTACAATTAAAAAAAAAAAATAATAATAATAATAAAAATAATAACAAATAAACATATCGAAAGATATTTTGCACCGTGACGTATAACACGTATCTATTGAAGTTCATAGATTATTGTATCCATACGGTTAATTAAAAAAAAAAAAAGTAAAAAAATTGCGTGCACAACTCATTGGTTAAAAACACGCGGTTTCTCCGACGTACGATATAATATGTGTAGGTATATTTCATCGTTACAAACGTAAAAGCTTATTTTAATCCGCTGTACGCTTATTATTTTTGTCGGGACAATATTTGTTTAATGCATCGACGTGATCGTAGAACGTAATTCGACTAGAGTTTATGTAGGTAATCACGTTTTCTGGATTTTTGTTCATCTCAAATCCAATTTAAAACCCAACCGATACATCCCCTTTCACCGTGTGATTAATGCGATAACCGTTCCACAGACCCCCGACCACGACGAATCGCCCCGAAGGGCTTTCCGTTGTTCGGTCCGCGCCAATGCTGGAGGGAATTCGACGAACGAAAATCTATAATGGACACTCGCGGGACGTATTTTTCGTTTCCTCTACGCGTGCGCGACGCACGGAATAATACGCGATCGCACTAGATTCGCCGCAGAATCAAATTGGGAATCGATGGCGTCTTTCACACGCCGCATTCCGCCGGTAATGTCATAACACACACACACACACACACACACACACACACACACACACACACACACACACACACACACACACACACACACACACACACACACACACACTATTATTATTATGATGTACGGAGGGTTATATTCGTGCGCGGACGGCCAGTCCAAATACCTACCGTACAGACAATAACCAAACATTTCGTGTACGGCGTGTAGAACCTATAATTATTTATAAAAGACATGCACGTGCACACTGCACGCGAAGCGTACCTACGCCTAATTTTCGGATTAATCGAATACGGTGTAATATACGACGGTTATGTCCAAAAAAAAAAAAACTTTACGGTAAAAACAACGTCACTGCGTAAAGGCTTCGCTACGCCGGGGCGGAGCGGAGTGAAGAACCCGCCGGAGAATGCTGCGGCACACGCGTGTACACCACCGCAGACGGGCCCTTGAGGCATACGCACACACACACACACACACACACACACTCACTCCATAACAACAACAACCAGTTGGAAATACCTTCGAAATACTCGGCCGGTCGTAAATTATGCCGTTTAAAGAAATTGAGAGAGAAAAGAAAAAGTCAAACGCACGCGTGTAATACATTTATCGCGGCGTTTTATTGTCGAATATCGTTTATAAATCAAATCCGCTAAAATCGTTTCGCAAATCATACGCAACGTCCCGCGGCTACGCGTCCACGCGCGCAAAACTCTTGCATTTATCTCTCCACCGCACGTACACACACACGGTTATTATTATTGTAATACGCGTACGTACGCATAACGTATAAATACGTATCTATACGAACAATACGCAATAAACATTCACGCCGGCCCATCGTCAATTGGCACAGTTTTTTTCGTTTTTTTTTTTTTTTTCCATACTGTCGGTGATCGATTTTCCGGTTGAATTTTTTCAATTTTCTAAACGCGAATATTTATAACACCTCGTTCATACACGTGCGGCTGTAACGACTTCGCGTTGGCACACATATACACGACGTACCCGCTCGCTCGTATTATACGACACGGATTACTGTACGCCGTGCTACTCACTGCCGGTGTACCGTTTACCGCGCGGCGTACGACCCCGCAGCGGTGATACGTTCGACTTATTTGCGGCCAAAGGGTACTTAAAAAAAAAAAAAAGCAAAACAAAACAAAACATAAAAAAAAAACCGCTCAGTGCGTGCCCGCACACTGTCTGCGGACGTCGTACGTTACGTTATACGATCATAATAAAACGGGTACTGACTACCGCGCCGCCGTGTCTTCGTGCCGCGGCGTAACGTTTTCGAATCGATAATAAAACGTCCGTCGGCGCGCCGTGCGTGTGTCCATCGAAACGTATACGCGTTTGAATCGTACGCAATACGCGGTGATGACCACGTCGTGATTCGGTAATCGTCATCGTTGTTCCGTCGAACGTTTGTATCCGTGGCGGATCTGAAACTTATTTAAGAGGTGTTGGGGGGGAGGGTGAATCGGTATCATGGATTCTTAATATTGACAAGGACGTAATTGAAATTTTTTTTTTTTGTAATTTGAATTTTTACGAAATCGACTGTTTTAATCGAATTTCATATGAAACTTATTCTCCACTCAGAATCATTTTATTGAAAAAATGATTTATCATCGCTTTGCGATTTAATACGTCTACCTCACTTTACGCAGCAAACGCAAAGAGAATGTACACTAGACTTCTGATTGCGCGACAAGAGCGACTAACCGGATTTTTTTTTTTTGAATATACATCTATAAATTATTTGACTAAATAATTCTTACGGTCTATAATAGAAAAATCCTAAAAATTAATACTTCAATAATCTACGGCGGAGTAGCTACTTTGCTGTAAATATTATAATCAAAAACTCTAACCGGTGTTTAATACAATAAATTGCGGTTGTGAGTCTGACCAATTTGTTTCGAACATGATATTGTAACCTATTTAAAATCGATATTTGTACCAATTGATAATCAAATGATAAATAATGTGTGATAAGATATTCAAAAGGATACCGTTTTTTATCATTTATTAAGTTTGACGTAATAGTTATAAGTTATAACTAAGGAGCGGATGTTTATGCCCGAAAAAATTGAAAATATACTTAAAATGTACTCAAAATATACATCAATAATAATTAATGAAAATCAAATTAATTCTAAATTATTCATTTATTTACCATACATTTATTTTATTTATCAAAAAAGATTTTAATTAATTAATTAAAACTTTATTTTATTCATGAAAAACGTACACAAAATACAGATAAATAGAAGTACAAAAAAAAAAAAAAAAATCGTAGATATCATTAAATATTTCGGAAAAAAAATATATTATAATGATAAAACAATGCCTTTTAAGTTTTAAATTTATGTATTTAAGCATATTATTTTTAATTACCGTCACATTGCTTTTACAAAAATTAACAACTATACAGAAATCAGTACGTAGAAGACCAAAATTTTAAAATTCTTAGATTCTAACGGAGAAAGTTTATAATGATTTCTGTAAAGAGGACATCATATTCTGAAGTCAAAGTGTCAATACGTATGAAATATTAAAACCATGTAGTGTAAAAGATTTTTAACTTCAAACTTTGCCAATTGTCGCTGAATTGTTCGTTAATCTGAAAAAATATAAACATAAGTATATGTTAGAAACAGACAAAGCGTTAAAAGATTAGAAAGCAAAATATGCACTAAAAGCACGATAACTATAAAAATACGATCGAGCTAGTAAAAATCGAACAAATATGCAAAACTAAATTGATAATTTGAATTCTTCAAGTAATGAAACACGTTTCTATCTTACCCCGAACTAATTAAGACGCCATGAAAAAATAATATGCTAAATGCATAAACATCCGCTTCCTAGTTATAACTATGAGTTATAAATGTCATATTCGTTATATCGTACGGCGCTATAGTTCAGGTAATAAAAAAAAGTCCCTAGGGGGGGGGCGATCGCCACGTCGCCCCCCCTCAAATTCGCCACTGGTTTGTATCCGTGTACCGTGTGTTCGGGCCAGTGTGCGAATTCGCCGGGGAAATCGTAAGATCCCCTGTTCCGGCGGTTACCCTACGCCGAGACAATAGAACCGTGCGAAAATCTTGATCTTAGGCGCGAAACGGCGTGGTTATACGTAATTTACCCGTCATTTTAAACCTATGACGCGTACCACCGAGCAAATGAAAATCTCTCGGACGAACCGAAGTGCGATTCTTTTTCCGCTGCATTCACGACCGCGGCGAAATATACACATACGGCGAAATCGATTGGAAACGAACTATACTACGTACGGATCTAAACACGAACCACCGGAACAATGATTTACTCACAATTAAAAAGCGAGACGCACACGAACGTGCGGACGTGCACGGTCGACTCCTACGTCGAAAGTTTCATGGTTACCTATCTGTTGTGAATACTTTTTGAATTATGACCCGGACAGTCGAACGGCGCGCAATTCGATTTTATACGTTATACACGTGGACGGACGTGAGTGATAGTGTGCGCCGGGTTTCCTCCGGTTCGTACGGTTCGAGTGTGTGTATGCACCTACCAATATAATATAAATAGTGTTATTGTGACTGGATTTTAATCCGTCGGTCGCCAACAGGATTCACCGACGAGAAAACGGTCGAAAACAATAAATATAATTTTAACTAACACAATAAATCATTGTACACTACCGATATTTTAGTTCGTATCGATTGTTGTTTAGTCGCACACAGTCTAATAAAGGTTTTATCACACACATATACGTTATTATCATTATCATTATTATTATTATTATTATTATTATTATTATTATACGCCACCACGTCATCGTAAACATCCGATGTCAGTGCGATTAACGTATTACGGAAACTCGTGGGTTGGATGACCATAATTCTAAACTCTGCGTTTGGCTCAGTAAATTAGGTTCGTCATAACTACACACGTGTACGTTCACCGAACGGACGTAGGTACGTGTGTTTGTGTGTGTGTAGAAATATTTACGTTTATTTTCTCGTGTCTAATGGATTCGCATTGTTAATCCGGAGTGAGATACGCTGCTCGTAAACCTCGGTCGTCGATAAATCAAGTTTTTATTCGCGAACGTGAAACGCATAGTAAACTGTGCTAATTGAACGAAAACGATTCACTCGAAAATCGTTGTACAGCTCATCGTTCGGCTAACCGCGGTGCCTCGTTAGCGTTAGCCTCGGTACCGTCTCGGAACGACACACGGTCCGCGATGACGTGAGAACATGACGTGTTTTTGTTGCATCGGACAAACAAACAAAACAAAAAAAATAATAATAAATAAATAAAAGAGTTTATACATTTTTATATTATGTATGATATGCAGAAAAGACCGTTTACTATTACTCGAGGATATGAAATTTTTAACGAGATTAGTTTGAAAATCTGTGGTCTGTCGTGTCGCTCGTGGTCGGGTTGTTATGTCGGCAAACTCGGTTGTTTTATTCGCCGTTCACGTTGAAAACTCGGTCGGTTTTTTTTTGCGTTTTTGTTTTTATGCCGTTCGGTTGTAAAATATGACGTCCAAACACCACCACCGTCGCAGGTACGGCCATAAAGATTTCAGGTATCCGTCGCTGCCGCATGACGTGATATTTCACTCAACGCGACCGACGACGACCCGACACGGCAATAATAATAATAATAATAATAGTAATAATAATAATAATAATAGTAATAATAATAATAATAGTTATAATAATAATAATAATAATAATAATAATAATAATGGTTCGCGCGCGGTGGACAAACTCGGAGAGGCCGTGAGAAGAAGACTACGCGGTACACAAGAACACGGTCGCGCGATAAACTCTCGCAGTGCATCAGAGATAATACCACTATAGTCATCGTCAAACGCGTGCATTTCCGTTTTATTTCCTCTCTCTCTCTCTCTCTCTCTCTCTCTCTCTCTCTCTCTCTCTCTCTCTCTCTCTCTCTCTCTCTCTCTCTCTCTCTCGTTTTACGTGTGTCCGTTCGTTTTCTCTCGTTGACCACGCCGTCACTCGCGTAGGTACACATAGCGCGGGACATATTAATCATAGTTGATCATTAACGATACTATGTTTCCGAGTAAAAAAAAAAATAAAAAAATAAAAAATAAAAACAACAACGCAAACATTTCGTTATTATTTTCAAGTGCGCGAACATCTGGTTCTTAGGAAAACCGTGTATTTTTTTTGTTTTCGTATCGATGTATCTACCAAGGGTAGAAATCGACCTGATAAAACCGCGTACGTACCTACATGAAAAGGATATCGGATGATGCGCGTGTTCGTGATGCGGGGCGGCGCGGTGTGCCCAGGTGTTTTCGCAAACATATTTTAAGACAATTTTCTTTTATGTGTACAGTGATCGGCCGCAAAAATGTTATTCAAAGAACCGCGGTGGTGTCGGCACGGCGATTGAACGCGCATTGTGAGGCTAGAGAAATAATACGCACATGTTCTGTTATGCGTACACTTACATGCACACATACACGTATATATATATATATATATTCTTAGAACACTGAGAATCGCGCGTTTGACACTCGTGTTATTGCACAGATTCGATTTCGATTTTTCGGTTTTATATTATTGTTTCGATGAAAGATAATATGTTAAACCACGGCCCGGGTTCACCAGTAAACGGTATAGTAACATATTTTGTCCGCCGAGGAGTTTTATTTTATTTTATTCAATTTTATTTTCTCAATGAATCTTTCATTATCATAAAAAACACGTTACGAAAACAGGTTTTCAAATATGTTCGATTAGACTAGTAGCTACGGGAAAAAGGCGAAAAAAATAGCAAACGTCCGATAAACCGCTGACGATTCACCGGAATCTATAACATCCGCGGATCGTCGAATATCTACTGTTTCGGTCACATACTGATAAGAAACACACGAAATATTTTGCGTAATAATAAAATAAACATTTTGCACACGAAGTAATGCGTTTTTTTTTTTTTTTTTTGTTCTTTGTGTGTATCGCACACAATCCGTTTTCGTTTTTTCTTTTTTTTCTTTTCTTTTTTTTTCATGATATTTCGCAATTAGTCGCGTAGTCGTCCCGATCCGACCGGTCAGTAGGTTTCAACGATCCACCGCGCGTACAACGGGATCAGCCGTTTCTATTGACGGGCATACGTATTATTTATTTGCGCACAAGTGGCCCTGCGGTGAACAAGAAGAGATTACCAAACGCGCGCATTAAGCGTGCTCGAGGATTACTTTACGTTCGAGCGACAAAAAAAAAAAACAGACAAACAAACAAACAACCGAGCGCGGGCCTTTGTGCGACAGATTTCTCATCCGATTTTTCGGATAAATGTCCTACTGGCCCGCCTCCGTCTCGAGCCCCGCCGAGGGAGTGCGAAACGAACATTATAATATACTGATGATAATAAAGTGTATACCTTTATGTACATTTTTTTTTCTTTATTATTGCAGGGATTTTATTTCATTTTATTTTTTTTGTACGTCTGACAAGACGCGGAAAGACGTGCACACTCGGGGGAACTCGAACGCGGCAATAAACAGTAACGACAATATAATTAGAGAGCTCGTGAATGGGATATTAGGAGGTCCGCGTGTGTCCGCGTCTCAGTTGGGTGCCCGAGACATTCGTGTACCGCGTCCGCGTTATATATATATATTTGTATTATATCGGTGTATGAGTAGCACCAGCGGGATACCATTACGGTAGCCGGATAACGTTACCGGTCTCAGCCAGGTGACCAGGTGTTATAATGGCGGCGACGATGTCCTGCCGAAAGTATAGCCACAACAATGATCGGATAAAGAGGACGCACGGGGACCGCTCGGAGGGAAAAATGTTTTTCCGCGATAACGGCACCACCGCACAATACGATATATTATAATATGATTGCACAGATATGATGTATACATAATATACTCCGATGATTCACGACGACAAATCATTGTTTACCTTATGAAATGTGCATCGCGACTTAATTTATTATTTTAAACATGGCGGAGCACGTATTGGTTAAGTAATGACTCGTTTTTTTTTTGTCTTTTTTATGTTTGAGATGAGGTTTTCATAAAAGCGGTTCAAAAGTTTTGTTCGGCCCCTTCTACAGATTAGAAATCCCTTACGTGTTCACAAATGCTTGTGGGAAGTAATTTATTATTTTACATCATATTTTCGTTTCAGAATCGGTTTTTTTTTTTTGTTGCGATTATATTTATTATTGCTTTCAAATTGAAAACAACATCACGAAAAGTTATCGTATACTACAAGCGAACCGATTATAAAAATGATCGAATAAATTGAATAAGTCAACTTAAAAATAAATTAGACTTTGTATACGTGAAGATGGCGTGTATCATACGAGTAATTCGATTAAAAGCTTAGGCGTTTACCACTGCGATAAAAAACGTTTTTCTTCCATAGCAAAAAACGCCGGCCTCTTTATTCCCATTTGATCTCTCTAATTAATTGGAAAAACTTTATGGCGTTACGTTCCGAGTGAAACGGTACAGTTATTCCGTTCCCGTTTCTTGTTCTTAGGAAATCGCATTTAATCCAGGTAACTGTGAACTGTCCCCCCATCTCCAGCCAAGTGTTTATCGACTATAAATTGGATCGTGAATTGGTATTATCTAAACGGCTAGCACAGAAGACGTGATAATATGTGAAAAAAAAAAAGAATCATCTGTTTTTTTCTCACCGGGACACCGTAGTCGTTCGGACATGTTTTCGTTCGTGTTTTCAGTTTAAATCTTGATTTTGAAAATGTACTAATAAAGTAATGTTGCGTAGCCAGTTCATTTATTAAATAAGTCGATGAAATATAGCATCTAATTCGATTTTATTTCAATTTAACTCGGAAACAGTTTTCAAAGCTCACGAATACGTAACACGTTTAAATTATAATTTATTTTTTGTCCACGTCAAACCATTTTTACAACGGTTTTTGAGCTAAATAAAAAAAAGACAAAAAAAAAAAATATTTAATACATTTTAAAAACAAAATAGTGAATAAATCTAATATATACCGCTTTAATGAGTTCGTACGATGACAATGCCATTTAAAGAATCGCGACAATACATTATACACTAGTATAAAGCACAGCCACGATCAAAATGTCCGTATATATAATATACGTATATATCGTAGTATGTTGTCATTTTCAACGTTCACCGGTCGTTTAGAGGTCTGCGTGTCACCCCTTAAAGTTTTATCATTGCTTTAACCCGCCTTGAAATCGGACACAATGCTTAGTCGCCATTCATTTTATCTTTCTTTGAACTATTCTCATTGAATCAAGAGGAAACAGTATGGGACTTAAATCCTATATCCTATTTGATTATGTTGCTCGATTCTTTCTAGTACCTATACGGACATATTCTCTTTTCACTCCTATGTTTATCCTCACATGGTTACTATTGACGTTCTATTGACTCGAAACTCGTCCTTAACTTCCGGTCTACTGATATCGCCACCTGATGATTTATTTTTGTCTAACGCTCGCTCCCTAGTAAAATTATTTTATTAATTAATTGTTTTATCGGCTATATTAATGTCTCCGGAAGAAAAATCGTCTTGTTTTTTTTTTTGGATATTATCCTTTCGACGGCTTTATATTTCCAATTTTGACTTAACGCACCAATTATCAATTGAAATATATCGAATCCCGACCACGTAAAAAAAAAAAAAAAAAATACGTCGGCCGATAATAGAAAGCATTATATTTGTTTTCGACGGATTGGATGTTTGATTGGAACGCAGCCGTTAATAAAAAAAAAAAAAAAAAACGTGTACTGCGGCAACGTACTACGTCTCGATATTATTATTAATCGACAAAAATCTCATTCGAATCTATTAAAGATACTCTCGGACGTATCGGATGTTTACGTTTGATGATTCAATAATGTTTTAAGAACATGGTATTTTCAGTTGATTGATGTTCGTCCATATGGTTAAACAGTCGTTTTACCAGTGTACACGCGACGAACGGATACTTTTAAGTGCTATTAATCTAAAGTGTACGCATCGCTTGGAAACACTGAAACGTTTTTATATCTTACGAGAGATTTAATGTTGTTCTATCGGTTTAACGTTTTATTGGACGCGCGAAAATAACGAATTAAACGCGCTGTGGGTGTGACGAAGACGCTGCAGAATATTCGTTGTACCGCGGACGGGTTTAATCGTGAACGCGATAAATCAAAGTCGGTTTAAAATTTGTCGGATTACTTAATTACAAGAAAATATATATATATCACTTTTTTTCGGTAATACGTCCTGCAGGTATATTCTTCATTAATTGATAAACGAACGATCACGACACGAGTACACAACTCGGTACACTTTGAAAATTCGTTCGGGGTTTTTTTTTTTTTTCAGTCACTGGAGTAATTTATTCATACGATTTTTTCGTCGGGTTGGCATCACTATCGAATCGTAATTATTTTTTAATTTATAATACGAGTAGTTAACGCGAGTATGATTATCATGAATAATTTCCACGCGAGTATAGTATATTATAATATTTTAATCACTGAAGACATGCGCATGTAATCTATATTTATTCGGTAAACTTGCTTTTCAAATAATTATTCAATGATTTACTATAGCTACCGGACATTCACGAAACGTGTTTTATATGATCGACTTGATATTTAGAATTTTAAAAAGAAAACCCGACTAATAATTACTTTACGCTGCGCTTGATAATATTATGTTGTTTTAAACAACACATAAAACGTGCGCGCGCACACGCACACGCACGCAGTATTAAAGTACGTCTATTACTTGTCGCGCTTACGAGTGATGTCTGAATAAACAATCAACGTCGTTATTTGTCATTATTATGGCTTTGTCAATTTTATTTTACGCCCGTCGTATTTAAACGTTTTACTGCCCAACAACGGATTTCCGCGATCGAGTCGAGTCGTGAACTGTACACATTTATCCGAATCCTCGTCGCCTCGCGAATGACGACGATTGGCGTTTCCGAGAACCTATAACGACAACGCTCACGTCACAGTTCGCTAGTCGATCGAAAGTCGCGAAAGTGTAGTAAAAAGATTAAAAAAAAAAAACGGTACGGTCACCGTGAAACGGAAAGTTCGCGACGAAGGTTCCGACGTGCTTGTCGTCGAATCGACCCGAAAGATCCGTCGAAATACGTAACAACGTCGTGGACGTGAAACGAGACGACGACGGCGCGTGGTTAGGGTATTTTCGTATCTACGCTCGTATATTCGCTGCGAACCAAATCGTTTCGGTGACATCAAAAGATCCGACCGTGGGTACGTACGAACGTGTGATCAGTTATCGTCCGACGCGCAACGCTCTGCGACATAATATTATTACACCGCGCGTCACCAAACGGAGAAGAGAATTCGGTCGTGGAAACAAATACAAAAAAATCTCGCGCTACAACCGCGGCTGTCCTCGCAGCTTCTTTCAGGCGCCCTACATAAAAAAAAAAAAAAAAAAAACGTCTTCGTGTCCATACACGAGCGTTACGTGAGTTTTATTTTTACTTTTGTATGTGCGTGTGTGCGTGTGTACACACTGTACAGTGCCCCCGGAGAATATTTCAGCTCATTTCACACGCGACTCACGTTTTTGAACTCGTTATAAATTATATCCCCTAGCACGCACAGTCTCTCTCTAATAAACAATCATCATAATACTCGGAGCGCATCAACCGCGCGAGTATACACCCGCCACCGCTATCAGTCACATCAAACAGGTTCTAAATCAAATTTCCTTCTAGGTCCCAAAACCCGTGGCCGTGCGGGCGGCGAGACGTCCTGTGTTATAATATTGTTATTATCGTTATTATTAATATTGTTTTACGACGCGACGTCGTTTTTTACGTGCGCGCGCGGCAAATGCCTTGGCACCGGGTCCGTCGTCGTCGTCGTCTCTTGTCGTGTACACCTT
The DNA here is from genome assembly GCA_027580255.1 of Therioaphis trifolii. NCBI lineage: Eukaryota > Metazoa > Arthropoda > Insecta > Hemiptera > Aphididae > Therioaphis > Therioaphis trifolii. Next base: position 148,437,752 of record CM050404.1, on the reverse strand, counting down.
CACACGCGTGATATTATGCTAATGGACGTTGTGTTATAATATAATATAATGTATTATACGCGTACGCCGCTGCCGCCTCTACGCCACCGCCACGAATGCCTCTATTTACACGGTGTTTGTAACACGTAATGAGAGGCTAATCGTTCTCGTCGACCAGACGGAAACGAATAAAAATAATATTAAAAAAAAAAAAAAAAAAACAACAACAACAACCGCACGGAAATATTCGTAGGTCGCGCGCGACATCGCCGCCACTGTCGCCGCCGGCCGATGCTGCGGCGCGTGGGTAGTGGTGTGCTGGCCGACCAGCCGATGGGTATTAATTGAAAAACGATATATGGAAAACTAACATAGTAATGTATTTGCATTAGATAAGACCGGATTGGTTTTGTACACACACACACACACACACACACAAATACATTATATATATATTATATAGCTCGCATTTACGTACAAGGTAATTATTATACGCGGACGCATTCGATTCGATATGCATAACAAGTTTCGGTAGCAGACGTGACCGATTTATCTAAGACTGTCATAGTGTGTGAATGTGCGCGTGTATGTCGGTGGATAAGTGTCCCTAAATACCGTCAAAAATCTATTTAAACACAGTTTTATAATACAAAACAAATAGGTACGTGTCTTTTACATTACGCTATAAATTAGAATACACACACACACACACACACACACACACACACACACACACACACACACACACACACACACACACACACACACACACACACACACACACACACACACACACACACACACACACACATATATATATATATATATATATATATATATGTCGCACCCACATAGTGAAACTAATCATTTCATGAACTGGATATCCAGATAGTGAAATTCATCCAGATCGTGAATTTTGACGAAAATACATTATATGGACCCACATAGTGAAATGAAATGGACAATACCTATTTTGTGTACGTATATTATATTTAATTTTTCTATATTTTCTATATTGTTCTATACACAAAAATATAGCAATTATAGTCAATAAATTATATCATATTACATTATATTTTATCCCATATTAAGTGTTATAAAATATTCATGAAATTAACTATAATTATAATATTTAACTACCTATATTTCTACTAACTTTGAACTTCTTTTAACTATTAATAGTTTTAACAAAATATTTATTTTTACACGACGATTGATTATAACATCGACTGTTACATTGCATATTATTTTTAAAACAAGCACACCTACTTGATTGGCAAGGATTTTTTGCCTTACACGAACAAGACAAAAATCCTTGCCCTCCTGAAAGGTTTTTAATCATTTCTCGCACCGAAAATTCAACATTTTTATCAACTTGATCAGTAGTGAGAAATTAAGTTGTTGATTTTTTCAAACATTCACTACTGAACCATCCTTCAAGTAAACCATATTTTGTTCCAAGTTTATGTAATCCATTTTTTTTTTTGTTCTGTGATCACACAAATTATGTTTGAAGAATCTGTAGGTCCCCTATCAACTTTTGGTACTCCAAATACAACACGTTGATTTATTTCAAAATCGTCCGTTTTTTTGTTGTTTCCTTGTTAAAAGAAAATTTAAATTAAGATCTAAATAGTAAAAGTACAATATAACTGTATTCTATTACTTACCTTGATCATTTTCTTTGCAGTTATAATTTGACCTTCATGTCCAAGTTCACGTTGAATTTATAAATTTTTGCTTAATATCTGGATATCCAGTTCATGAAATGAGTAGTTTCACTATGTGGATACGACATATATACTACTTGTTCTTGACAATAATTCTTTGCAGGATTTTTTGTGAATGAAAAATAATAAAATCAATAAAAATTAATGTTTTTGGAAAACGTCCCGTCCGCTAGTTTTCAACTATTACAATATTGCGAATTGAACCGACAAAGTCAACGGCCACAACGATTTTCGTGTTTACGAGACCATAATCAATTATTTACTTCAGCTCAAAGTGCTTGCCCTGTCTAGATCAATCAGTGATTACTTCACACTTTGAGTTCACGTTTCTATGAGGTCAATACGATAAAGCCAAAATATCTTGAAGTTTTATTAGATAAAATTATAAAAAACTCACTCGGAATCCTCATATATCATCGAAATTACAGCAAGGATACCGACGCTTAAAAATATTATATCCACTTATAAATCGTCAAACTTCATTGAACTGGAAGTGCTCACTATTATTATATAAACAAATAATTCGCCCTTTAATTTTATATGCAGCCCCGGTCTGGGGTCAATGTGCTACAACTCATATACACAAATTGCAAGTATTTTGCAATCAAAAGTACTACGTGTAATTTCAAATGCCCCTTGGTTTGTCCGAAATGAAGCACTGCACACAGATTTCAAAATTCCAACCATAAAAAACTACATAAAAGAATTATCGGTAAGCTTCTTTAACAAATCATCTAAAGCAAGTGGTCCACAGCATTTCAGGCTTCAGCGATTCACCCGTCCAAACAGTCGCAGACTCCAACGCGGCCGTCCACATGACGTCCTAAATCTTTAATCTACTATTGTATTATGTAAACATTGTCTCATGTTTTTATTATTCTCATTATCTGTTAATGTTTCACAATCTTATCCTACTTGGTATATTTTAAATCATAGTGTTAACTATGTATACCATAATTGTGATCTAATTTATAAATGTTAAAAAATAATTAATTCTGTACACCTAAGTTTAGATCGTTGACTCCAAAAACCGCACACTTTTGATAAAATATAGGACAAAACCGCACACTTTTGGTAGGTTAAAACCGCACACATTTAATAGGTTAAAACCGCACAATTTTAAAAATTGTCGTATCCAAAAACCGCACAGTTATGATTTTAACCCCAAAAATGTCGATAAACAAAAAAATACCTATAATATTAATTAATGTCAACTTAAAAATGCATATATTCAATAATTTAAAATATTAATTAAAAAAAAAAATATAAAACTAAAAATTTATAGGTATTTAAAAAATTTGAAATATTAATTTTAAAAAAATTTAAAATATTAATTTAACAAAAATTTAAAATATTAATTTTAAAAAAAATTTTTGATGATGTCGACTGTCAGGAAAACTTTATAAAAATTAAAAAAAAAATAAAAAATGAAAAATCGAACGGACACGTGTCACTTGAATAGCCGCGGTTCGATTGTTTCATTACACAGTTTAGCTAGCGTACACAGCGCGCAACACATTGGTAACGAGTTGTTTCAAAGTTTTTTTTTTTTTTTTTTTATCATAAAAGAAATTAACAATCTATAATATACTAGTTTATATAATTAGTAAATGTGAGATAGGTACAGCTTACAAGACTTGAAAAACTTGAGGGAAGGGAGTGTCCAGTGACACTACTTCCAATTTAAACTTAGGGGGGAGGGGTAACTTTATGAATACGAGTAGAACTAGGCATTATTTAATAAATCACGTGGCCGTTTGCGTTTGAGACGAAGGAGGTGGGTTATCGCGGGGATCGTTCAAGAAGAGAGTTTAGATATGAGCGGGTTTGGAATAAGTTTTTTTTTTTCATAAGTTAAACACAATATCGTGTTCTGGTAAAAGCATATACCCGGCGGCACGGTACCTATATTATAGTGACATGTGGAATTTAATTCGGACGAGTTCACGTGCCCACGGACAATAAATTACATTCCGACGCGATACATAAATATATTTGACGCTAGTGTTCCGCGAAATGCTCGAGATTCCAATGTTTGGATAAAATTGTGTTCTCTGGCTCTCCAAACGTAGATCAGTGCGCCGCGCCGGTGAGTCTTTGCGCGTACGTGGAAAGGGTACAGGGGTCGTATGTCGAACCGGATGTTTGTCGAGTGTTCTGCACGTCAAAAGGGGAAAAAAAAGAAAATCGTTCGAGCAACGATACCTTATCGTTTCGAATTAATACGAGCACAACTCAAAAGTCGCGTCCCACGTAAAAGTATTCGTGTTGACGTTATTGTTGATGAAAACGATAAACGATGTTTTGAATACAAACTACCCGGTTACGTTTTCGTTTCAACTGTCGTTTCAGCAGGCCAATTATTATGAAAACTAACGACCGACACGGGAATACATAAGAATATACTCGCTTGTAATCGACTAAACTGTACATTTACCCGATAAAAGTGTTGTGAAAATTAATCGATTCGCTATTTTTTTTTTTTATCGATTCAAAATTGAATCGATTTTAGACAATTAATGAGCAGTTATTATTATATTATCTATTTAAGTGTTTTAAGCGTTAAGTCGTTTTTGTTTTGATATTGTTTATGCTAATTTATAGATTGTATCTTTGATCTTGTATAATATTCATTTAAACTGTACGTGGTAATTTGTATCTGAGACGAAATTACCAGCCGGTTATGGGAGTACTACTTTTCGTTTGAACGCAAATATTTATCTATCGTTAAACGTTGGTTTGACTACTAATGATTTTATTATTATTTATAATTTCTCATTTTAATATGAGGTAATACCGATAATATCTAAAAACATTTTAATTTCATGTCTATTATAACTTTCAAGGTAAATCTACTGTTATCATATTTGATCATGTCTTTGAAATCTCAACTTCAGCGGGGCACTCGTTTAAATGCTATGTGGAATTAAGATGTAAAATTTTAAAATCAATTATCTATTAATTTAAATAAAAATATATAAATGATATCAATTTTCGAATCACCTTCGATTCCAAAAAGGTTGTTAACATTTTAAATATTTGTAAAATATTTTTGTAGAGTAAATATAAATATTATTGTAGTTAAACATGCTTAGTTGAAGTAAAAAATAAAATCATAATATCAAAAGGTGTCAGTTGTCAAACTAAGATATTGACTTTTTTATTACCTATTTCTAAACGTTCTCAAAGTGTTTTGCGTGTTATTTTATAAATAAATGAAATTGCATGAAATTTTCGAAAAAAAAATCGAAGAATTATGAAAATAATTTTAAAAAAGTAAAGCTTATTATGATTTAAAAAAAAAAAAATTCGATTTACAAAATTAAATAAAATAAATAAATGTATTTTTTATATGGGTGTTTCCGTATAGTTTTACTATAACTTGGTCACTTATTTCAGGGTATACGTATATTAGTTTTCTTCGTGTCTTAGTTTATTCCGAAAATGCTTCCGTTCGTTGTTTTTCGGGTGATTAAAATGTCTATGTTGAATGTACATTCAACTCGACTCAACTTTCGTCCATGATTTTTTCAGTCAAATCAGTGATATTTAATTACTCCAATAGCCACTCGAAGTCTCGAACTTGGTAACGGGTTTAAAATTATTCTTTCTCATATATTATTATAATCAACGCGTGTACCTATTTACTTGTTATTCTCGTTCTATATAATTGGAAATCTTTAATTCATTTACACTTCAATAGGTATCTCAGATGACTAAACGCAAATTCCTATAGGTTTTTTCTTGTTTTTACACATTTCCAACATAATAGCGTGTAACTTTTCTGTAATAAAATTTTAATACCTATTGCTTACGTGTAACTCGTATCTAAAAGTAATAATTTTTCCGTAAACGTAAAATTATTATAAATTTTATTGGTAAATTTTTCATATTTATATGTTACTATAGCCGTAAAACATTATAATATAGGAAAAGGAAATATCACATCCTACAATCATTGACAATTTAAATAATTATTCAGTTTGAAGATAAAATGGACCGAACAAATTATGTTTTACATACTTAATTGTTTTTATAGTTGATATTATTATTATTATTATTATTATTATTATCGTATAAAATATTAAAGATTTAATCTATACGCAATCGTGTGTGTCTTAACTTTTGTTTTAATTTATCGTTCTTGTTTTAAAGTGTATGCGTTTTATCTCTATTGCTATTAAACAACTGCACATCACAATAGACAACGAATTACGATTATTTATTAAAACGGTGCGCGTATGTATAAAACAGCGTAGTCTGTATCTACCGAGATGTGTACTTAAAACTTCATCCTCTGAATGCGCACAACGTTTCATACGATATTACAGTCGTGAGTCGTCTCATTTTTATGGATACATATTATTATTATTATTATTATTATTATTGTTGTAACATAATGCATTCCCACGTACGTATACTCTATAGACGCGTCAACTTTGTTTGACGTTAGTAGTGTGTACGTCCAGTGATCACTATCTGAATTTAAACACCAGATTATAACTAGCCATCCGGCAATGTACGCCTTATCGATTCGTGTAATAGATATAGATTTCATACGTCTATAGCAGAGAGTTCAAATTATCATTACACCTCCGGTTTCTATACACTTGCCGTGATCACACGAATTAAAATAGGCAAGATACTTTCAAATCCGTGTACTCCATATCGAAATAAATACATTTAAAATATCTAGGATTGTAGATTCTATAGATGCCTCGTAACTCGATTTGTTTTCGAAAACGTTGCTTATTTCGATATACTTGACTAATAAATAATATACAGATGATATTACTACGGATCCATAAACCATCCAAGGCAGAGGGAAGCAATCAAAATGTATCCAATGATACATTTAGGCATATTCAATAGGGACACATAGGCGCCCGCAGAATTTTTTCCAGGAGGTGGTAAAATGCAATACATTACTATAGGAAATGTGGTATTGACTATAAAATATTTATGGTAGGTAATTTAAATTCCAATGCATTTGTTTTTTTAAATGCTTGATCCAATGCAAGGTACTTTACAAGATATAAATGTGTTTTCAAGTGTTACAAGTAAACAAATTGCTATCAGGATATTGTTTTGGGATATTTTCATGCATTTTTGGTGAAAACTAGGGCTCCGATTTTGTAGCAAATGCTTCTTTTGAGGGGAGTGTGATAGAAAAATAATTCTTATATACCTATAAATACGTTTTGACTCATTCTGATTTCAATGAAGTAAACTTTATTTTGCTTTTTTTGCTTTTTTTCCACAAAATCTGCTTTTTATTGCTTTTTTTCGCCATTTGGTTCTTTTTTCTTAATTTTCACATATTTTTCTTGAAAATTTAATTCATTTCTATGTATAATATACTTGGGCTATAATATTATACAGACAATCTCGTCTACATCACAACAAATTTTGGATTTATACCACATGCAATTAAAAAAAATACTTTGAAAATTTAACGGTGTATAGAGAACGCTAATCTAAACATTTGGTGAAAATTTCAAGTATTTACATCGATTAGTTTTTGAGTTATAGCAAAATAAAAAATTTGATTTTGTCGAAAACTGGTTTTGCGTAAAATATACCGTTTTTCCCTCATTTTTTAAGGGTTTTTCCCGGCGTGTTAAAAAAATATTGAAAATTTTTAACTTTTGACCCCCAAAGTACCAACTAGATTCACTTTCCTTTCAGAAAAGTTGCTATATAAGGCAATCGAAGCATTTTTACTGCCCCAAATCGTGTCGACAGACACAAAAATAAATAAATAAAAAAAAAAAGCCGATAAGATAATGGTGGTGGAAGTTCGTCCTTCGTCGCTTCGCTCCTCGGACAAGATAATGGTGAGGAGTGTATAGCACTTTCTATCATGGGATCACCTGGTTTACGATAGTTTAGTTGTATGGTACTTTACATTTGAATGCAATGATAAATCATTGTAAGTTAAGTACAGGATACAGTAGTTGGGTGGGATACACGAGATGCATTGCTAGATTAGGCATTATTGGATAGATTTTGGAATTATTTTATATTATAAAAAAAAAAACGATTCTGAACGAAGATGAAGATGTCAGCCTTAAATTGTAATATATATTTTATTTTAATATCCTAGATTGGGTTAAATTTACATTTGTCTATTCATGTGACTTCTGCTCGTGAGCATTGGACAAACCAGGATGTGCATAGATAGGGCGTAGGTAAATACCATATTATTTGCCTAAATGCACTATCGTGACGGCACCACCCGACCCCGCCGTCCATATATGCTGAATGCTCCGTGGCTACGTCTATTTAAATATTAATAATTAATAATAATATATAAAATCCGCATGTTTATGGAACTGATACACACATTAAAATAACTGGAAATTGGAAGTTAGTAACGTTCTATTCAACCATGTAAAGGTACGTTATACACCTTGTGTTTACAATCTACCAATTTTTTGTATAGAACAGCTGTCAGCTACTGATTATATTATAATAAACTTAATCTATTTAATTATCTTTATCAGCTGTGATATTACATAATATTTTCATTTCTTATCTTTGAATACAAAAATTTTTATACATTTTCAACTACAAAATAATTTGCAAATATTCGTGATTTTGACAAATTTTGTCGATTTTTGAACTTCAACTGCTTATAAAAAAAAATTGTGCCTATGTATTTGAATAATTTTTGAATCACTCTTAGATCAACTTATTCAAAACCTTCTATTAAATTTTCAAGCGATTTGGTAGGGCCAAAAAATTGTTATCGACTTTTATAAAAAAAAATCTAAGAAAAATCGAATTATTCAAATGCCTATAAATAGCTAAAAAATAAACGAAATATTTTGAAAATACAACTATGTAAAGAAAATGCCTATTTAAACATTTTGTAAAAGTTTTAAGTTTCTACGACCTATACTTTTTGAATAAGAACAAATATCAAAAATCAATGATGCCTAAATTGTTATTTTACGCGATTATGTGAAAAAATTGTAATTTCAAACACTCATAAAAATTTTTGATTTTATTCCAGTGCAAATTTTTTTACAGATAATTGAAGGAAAACGTATGTCAAACTTTGTACCGAATTTACAATTCTTAGTTTTGAATACTTAAAATTTTATGAATTTTCAACTGCAAAATACATAGCAAATATACATGATTTTGACGAATTTTGTCAATATTAGCACTTATAAACGCTTATAAAAAAATTTTGTGCCTATGTATTTTTATAATTTTTGAATGGGAGTTAGAACAACTTATGTGGACCCTTCTATTAAATTTTCAAGTATTTCGTCCGAGCTACATTTTTTTTATCAACATTTATAAAAAAAAAAATAAAAAAAATCGAATATTTCAAATGCCTATAAATTGATTAAAAATGAGTGAAATCTTTTGAAAATAAAATTATATAAAGAAAATGCCAATATAAACAACTGATAAAATTTTCAAGTTTCTACAACTTATACTTTTTGAAAAAAAAAACAATTAGCAAAAATCGTTTGAGGCTAAACCGTTGTTTAACGTGTTTTTGTAAAAATTTAAATTTCAAACACTCATAAAATTTTTTTGTCTGAATCCGGTAGAGTTTTTTTTGCAGATAATTGAAGAAAAACTAATGAAAAACCTTGTACCAAATTTTCAAAACTTAGTTATAAAAGAAAAAAATTTTACGATTTTTCAACAACAAAATTATTTGCAAATTTTCGCAATTTTTACATATTTCGTATAAATTGGAACTTTGAGCACTTATAAAAAAAAATTGTGACTTACGATTTTGGATTTTTTTTTATCAGTTATGGAACAACTTATAAGAAACCTTGTATTAAATTTTCAAGATTTTCTGGCAAAAAAAAAAAATTTTATCGTTATTTTAAAAAAAAATACTTAAAAAAATTGAAAATTTCAATTGTCTATAATTAGCTCAATAAAAGTCAAAAGTGTTCAAAAATTTTACCACGTATAGATGATTTCAATATAAACATTTGGTGAAAATTTCAAGTATCTACAATTTTTGGTTTTTGAGTAACGGCTAAATAAAAAAATCGATTTCGTCGAAAACGGGTTTTGCACAAAAAGTACCGGTTTTTCCTCATTTTTTGTTTGTTTTTCCCGTGGCATTTGAAAACTTTTGGGAATTTTCACTTGTGACCTCTCTAAGGTACCTCCGATATTCGTTTTGCCACCGAAAACATACCCTGAAGTTCAAAATTGAAGCATTATTTCGAGTAGTTATGGTGTACACAGACACAAAAAAAAAAAAAAAACAAAAAAAAAACAAAAAAAAAAAAAAAAAACACACATCATAGTAAAATCAATACATTCTTCACTTCGTTCAGAATCTAAAATTAGAAAAAAAGGTATTTTTTTTTTTTATTTCAAGTAAGTATTTGCATTTATTTATTAATTTTTTTAGGCGTCCCTTGGCAAAAAATATGGCTACTGTTTTAGAAGCAAAACTCAAGTTAAAAGAGGTAATGGTGAAGTAGCGGAACTGATAATAGAAACGTGCAATCGTGTTTTTTCAAAGAATAATGGATGGGTAGAACTTCAAAAAATCAATAGTATTCATAATGGCACCACACTTAACATTAATGTGGATCAGTATGATTAAAATGATTAAGTTTATATTGAATATGCACCAGTTACATCGGTTGATGTGGAAAGATCTTTTTGACCCAATTAGACGGGTTTTTATGAAAGTAACTTGGCCAAACACATGGTCGTTAATTCATATTTAATATTTATTTTTATGTACAATTTAAAGTTATTTTTTAGAATTAAATTAAATAAATTTCTTCTTTTTGTTTTTTTTGGCTTCTTAAAATGCTTTTTTAAGGATTTATTTTGCTACAAAATCCGAGCCCATAGTGATTACTAACGGGTTTTCAAAATGTTCAACCTAAAGAGTAACATTGAAATACCAACAATGTTTATTAAACATAATTTATTTGTATTCTTATAATTTTACACTATAAGAACATTAGACCATCAGGTTTTAAAATAAAACAATATCCGAATTTATTTATAAGTCATACTAATTTGGAAATTAAAAATTAAATTGATAGTTGTATATTAATTTTCGAAAACTGTCTACATTTTATCAATTGTTTTGTAGTTTTCGGGTCATTCATTCATATTTTGAAAGGCATTTAAATCCAAAACTCAAAAATCGCATATCATGTAATATATCTAGTCTAATAGATCCAAATAATACTTATTGTCCTGTTCACAAACGGATGAGTAGAACAAAGTTTTAATATCATAACAAAGTCGACTGAGGTAAAAAGTAATGATTAAACTCATTACTTTTAAAATTTTTCATGTAATGAATTCCAATTTAAAATATTGCCTTATGTTAATGGCTCATGTTCGGTTTTAAAATTCCAGGGGGGGGGGGCAAATGCCCCATCTTGCCCCCCTCTTCGGGCACCTATGTGTATAAAAATACGTAGCTCAAGGGTAGGGGTGTGTACCAAGTACCTCAGAACTCTCCCCTGCTTAAATCCGCCACTGCGTTACTGTTACCGTAATAACGATGAAAACAGAATATTTCTCACAGCCGATAATGTTGACACGGATATTCGTGCATATCGCATATTATAAAAAAACGTAAAATAAAACAACCGGTATGGCGCGTCTTGAATCGATTAAACGTTACAAACGACCGGCGAGTACGATTTCGTGTACGCGTCATACGTCGAAACAATGTTGACTGCTTAACGTCGACGGTTTATGGAGATCGTACGCCCATAACGCGCGCGCGGTGTATCAAACACGGGACTAGTAAATAATTTATATCTATTGTTTCTCGATCGCGTACGTCCCCTTTGTCAATCACAGAGTGTTTCAGTGCATACGATTAATTACGTCCGATTCATAAAGTATAATATTATGTATATATCGCGACTCGAACGTCCATTAAATCCGGGATAATGGCGGAGCGTCGAGCCGAAATGCGTTTGGCGTCGGTAGATTTATCGGGCTTATCGGTGCTCGCCTCGGGAGTATTAAATTTGTCAACGAATATATTGTAATCGTACACAAGGTCATTTACTGCAGGTATCGTAAATTTCATTCACGGTTCGTGAAAAAACTAGATCCTATTTGTTTGTCTAAGAATCGACTTGGTTTTTGTTTTTTTTTTTGTTTTTCGTAAACATTTCGATTTTTTGTAAACTGATTTATTGAAAACAAACAGACGCGCAGAATACGTTTTCAATAGATCACTCGAGTGATTTACTTACCTGTTGAATAGTTTTTGAATAGAAATTCTTAAAAAGAAGTAGAATTCAGAATCAATTATGCAACTGACAGGAAGCCACGAGTCTATGAAATACGTCGGGTTTTTATAAATAAATAATATCGTGTACCTGTATATCATATACATGTATATTATTTTATTGTGTTTAGCTGAAAAACAAACACGAGTAATAATAATAATAATAATAATAATAATACATTTTTGTGTTTTCAAACCGTTTCCCTGTTGTTCGACTAAAAGCGGGCGCTTAAAAACTTTGGACGAAAAATTCGAAAAAAAAAATCCTTCGTTATAAAACAAAAAAAAGTTGTCTATAGTAACGAAATACCGAGCCGACGCAATAACTCAAACCTAATTGCTAAAAAATTCTACACACAAAACAAAGTCTTTGGTATTCGACGCGGCTATTGTCTCTTCGGCCGTCCGGGAATTCCGTTATGAGTTCCGTACATTTTTTTGTTAATGAAGCTCATCAATCTCCGACGGGAAGGTCAATGAGATTTTTTTTCGATACCTACTCGTCTACTAATACCGGGATATCGAAAATACTTTCGGTAGAGTACCCCACATGAACTCGATATACGCATAAATATCAAATGGTAGGTATCCGTATGTATATACGTGACAGACGCGACGGAATATTACTACACTACAAAAAAATTATTGAAACTTGAGGGAAAAAAACAAAACAAAAAGAAGAAATTACAATAATAATAATAATGACAATAATAATAATAAAAATAACAATAATAGGTTTTAGACGCCGCGCGCGCGCGCCCGTTGGCGACAACTTGGATTTTCATTCAATTTTTACCGCGGGAATTTATTACGGACGTAGGTATTCGTCTCGATCATATCCACGTGTACTTACACACAATACGTACCTGCATATACGTATTATATCGTTATTGTGAATAATGCCACGATTATTTCAATGATAAAATAAAAAACTACCTATACTATATATACATATACATACGTATGTACTTCATCGGTACACATATGATCGTACGTATGTATATACATTATATATATATATGTACTGGCGCGTAGCACATAATATTTCGAACGTTATATAGAAAACATATACATATATATGTATATATTATATTGTATTATGTACACATAAAATATACGTATTACGTATGGAAATGCGTTTATCCACAGACGCCGCCACAAACGTCTCCAGCGATATCGAAACGCCGTCGTGAATGCGTGTATTTAGAGAGAAGTGTATAGGTACGACAGACAGGTACGACAGACGTACGTACGTACATATATATATATATATATATATATATATATATATATATATATATACGTATAAATAAACTGGGTGTATCTCTCGACGATACGACAATCGTACGTCTCGGTGATACACGTTAGATTGTCAGATGAACGGGATGATACACCCTGTATCTTTATGCGTGCGAGTACTGGTATTTCTCTCGTACGACGTGTGTCGTTCTCGACTCTGAAACAGTCGTCGAAAATCGAAATTTATTACAAAGTAGGTACTCTCGACACGAATAGTGTAAATCATAGGTTCCCAACCTTTTTGACTCTGCGGATCACTTGGAGAACTTTCAATATGTCACGGACCACCTCAGTTTTAGTCTTTATTTTTCTTATTGAAAAGAATGAGTTTGTTTTACATATTTTAGAATTTAGATCATGACTAAATTAAAACCAATGAAATTCATCAATAGCACGCTTATAATAATGTTTATGCTTGATCAATTTTGAAAAAAAGTTTAAAATTAATAACATTTAATGCAAATTACTATTATGAAAAAACTGTACATCATAGTATAATATTTATTATAGGTAAACTAAGTTGTCGAAAACATGACTAAAAATAACTAATGCGATTTCTCGAAGCTTAGGGTACGCAATAGTGTATATCGCTTTTTAATATAATAATGTATCGCTTTTTTACACCAAAACTCTTCGATATTCATGCAAGATTCAAACGTATCCTTACAGTTTTGATCGTTTTGCAATTCTATCAAATCTTCCTGGTTATCATCACGTACCTCATCGACTTCAACAATAAAAGTGTTTCGAATCATATATCGGATACTTTTCGTTTCCGAACCATTATATTCTGGGAAATACCGATTAAATTCATCTTTAAGCTTATGCAAATGATGTCAAACGTTTTGTTGGACCTTAACTGTGAGGCCCCCCTCCCAAAAAAAAAATGAAATATTTTTAAATTTTGTAAGTATGGCTCACGGACCACTACACAATGTCTCGCGGACCACCAGTGGTCCGTGGACCATAGGTTGGGAACCTCTGGTGTAAATAAATAGTGTAAATCTGTAAACGCGTGACCGGATGATTATTGCAAAACGCCCGCAACAGCAGTGATGATTATGATTTGAAACTCTTCGTCTAAACGTGATATTCGTTAAGAAAAGTATGTAGGAACAATTCAGACGACTCAACAGTTTGTCGCGGGAAATTACACATTTACTTATGAGCAGATGAATAATTAGACTACGTGAAATTAATTTGACTTTACACACAGTGTGATACATTCGCGACATCGTATTCGTATTATTTTTATTATTTTATAGTGCGTGCGATTGCATTTTTATTCATTCGCGGTATTTAAAACAATGATAAAACGAAATTTTTGCGAAAAAATTAGTTTTTTAAACGTGTTGGAGTACGAGATATTATTTTAAGTCGATTAGTTTTCTTAAATGACAACCTTTGTTTATAATTTGATATTTTGAACGACAATTTTAATCATTTTGCGTATGTTTTTTTTTTTTTTTTTAATAAGAATTTATTGATTTATTTAACCGCACTCGAGTCGGTTAATATTGTGCGTTATATTTATATCACATCGCATCGTCCATCACTTAGTGTGATGGCTTTTTTTTTTGATAGCCGGAGGTTTAAAAGATAATAAATAAAAAAATAAAAATTCAATAATTATTATAAAATAACCGAAATAATGAGAGTATCAGAATGAAAAATTAGGATTATTCCGCAAAAAATTGCTACCACAACACAGCTTTAACTAAAATTAAAAACGATTTAAAACGTCGCATGGATAAAATCACGATTGGATTTTTTTTTTCATAACAATGTAGTTCCATCAATGTTTTGATTTGTACATACAAAATTATTCAAATATATATATTATGCATTATATAGGGTTGAAACGGGGTGAACATATCTAAATATAATTCGGTAAATATTCAGACAAGAGCACGACCGATTAATTTACGTATTTTCAACAATTATTGAAATCGTTATTTTCCATTAAAATAGTAATTAGCCGCCTGTGTTGTCAAATATTATCCCGGCTAAAAGTTTGTTTTATTTATGAAAAAAATAAATATCTTTTAAAAATGAATTTCCTAATTTTAAGAGTATATTTCAAGCACATTTTTGTGAAATAAATTCTCAAATTAAATTATCATTATAACGTGTAATGGATTCTCTTCGAGCTTGAGTTTTAATAATGATAAAATGTAATTATAATTCGTAAGCAGATGAATGTATAGTGTATTCGTTTTCAAAGACTATAGTCGTGTACATTCGCTGCTATGCTATACAATCTTTAGTTTTTGTGGCCAGGAAGTATAAATGCGAGTGCGAATTAATTAGTAAACAAGACGCACACAAACAAACATACTCATATACACTTGTGCTTTTAACAGTGGTGCTATTTTTCTCGAAATTATATTTAGTAGACTCTAAGAGCATATAAAGTTTGGCACAAGTTTACCTGCCAGAATTTCTTCGTGCATCGTTCTTTAATTTAAAATATTTATGTTTTATTATATTATTTCATGTTTGATGACATATAACTTTTCAAGTCATTTTTTTGCAAAAAATCCTTCTCGTATATACATATACATATAAGTGTACACACACACACACACACACACACACACACACACACACACACATACAATCACATTCACGCACACATATATTTGATAACATAAAGAGCGGATCTTTAGGTTTTTACATATTTTTATTGATTTTATGCAACTTTACGAAGATGAAAAATGTGGACAATTTATCTATCACAGAGTTCATACCAAAAAAATTAATTTTACACATTAAAGCATATTTTGGACATTAGAGAATATATCACCAGTTTTTCATATTTTAGAATATATTCTATTATTGTTCATAAAAATTCGTACATTTTGTTAATTTCTCGAAATGTGATTTTTCCAGCAATAATTTTTTCTAGGAAAAAAAAAATTATTAAAAGTGATAAAAATTCAAAATTTTTCAATTATCTATTGGTGTGTAATCGAATTGGTTATGTTCCTAAGGAATGGGGCACAGTTATCAATTATTTTTTATTAAACTATTATGATTTTTTTTGTATATTTTATTAAATTTATATGGATCTGTATCAACTGATTTACATTTTTTATTGTTCAATTATTTCCTGTTACCAAAGGAATGGTGCAAAGTTATTAATTATTTTCACTAAACTATTATGTATTTTTAAATATATTTTATCACATTTATGTAGCTATGTATCAACTGATTTACATTTTTAGTCATTTAATAATTTACCTGTTACTAAGAGAATGGCGCATTACAGTTATTTATTGTTTTTATTGGACTATTTTAGAAAAAAATCATATTTGCATATTTACAAGTTTAAGGAATATTTAGAGAATATTTTAAGGTTTTTTTGAAGCATATTAGAATCATGTTTTAATGTTTTAAGAACCCAAAAATCCGCTCTTTATTGATAACTAACCATGAAAAGTTCTTTATAAGCTCGATGATCAAAATTGCTTAAAATAACTGATTAAACAGTAAAAAAAGTCATTTAATGCATAATGAAATGAGGAAAGTGATTTACAAATTTGTGATTTAATTGAAATAAAAACATTAAAAAAATATTATTATAGACGATTCATAAAAGCAGTGTTGTAGATAATGATATTGGATTTTTCGGAGTTTTTAAATTGGAATAATATACCCTTAATTTATAGCGAAGAGATCATATTTTAATAAAACAATCTTGTAAGAAAGGAGTGAAATGCATCTAAAAATAGCATGTCAGCATCTCGAAAAATTTCTAAGTTATCAATTACAATATTGTGATGTACCTGTACATCACATATACGTGCGCCCTGTTTTTATTAGAGGTCGCACTGCAATATTGAATTAATTCAGTAACGGGCAACGGTGTCGCAAGCCATTAGTCCAGCTGCCTGTTTTTCGACGACCATTTGTAGAGTTACAGAATGAAAAAAATTAAATTATGTAAAGACAATCTATGTGAAAACTTTAATCGAATTAACCGAATAAAGTGTCAATTTTCCTAAAAGGTGATTCCGTTAAACACAGTGGGAAAATGTTTTAACGTGGAAAAACGCATTATTGAAAACAATCGTGACGATTGTGGTTCATGATTAATTAGGTAATTACTGGCGAAAGATTATCGAATAGCGCGATTGTCGTGTACGCTATTCTGTTTGTGCAGTTGTAAAACGCCGTGTATTTTAAATTCGCCGGCAAGCCGCGGTAGATCGTCAAAGAACAATAATATCGCGGACCACCAAAATAACGGTGGACCGAGTATACTGGTCAAATTTGTCTGGTCAAAAAGTACCAGGGCAAATGTCATTTCGGCTAATCTACGCATTATAGCCTTTTAAACTAAGAATATATTTATTTCCCATGTATCAGTGAATATTTCAAACGAAACCCGAAGTCGCTATATTATCTCGTTTTAATATTACATGTTTTTAATATTCAGTCGTTTTGTTCCGTGCGCAGTTTTCGACGTGTCCGAAATTAACGAACAACTCGTGCGCGTCGAGTTTTGCACGAAACTCGGTAAAAATGCAACGGAAACGTACGCAATGATAAAAATTGCTTTTGGGGATAGTTCCTTAAGGCGTTCCGTGACTTTCGAGTGACAACTGAAAATGATCCACGTTATGGAAGACCTCAGACATCCAAAAACGATGACGTTATGGCGAAAATTAGCGAAAAAGTGCGAAATGACCACAGATAAACCGTTTGTGAGTTGGTATTTAATCAGGTATTCTATGTAGACGCGTTAACACGTTTAAAAAAAGATAGAATTCGCAAAAAGCGTTCCGAAAAACGACAAAATGAAATCTGGTTTCTCCACCACGACAATGCGCCGGCTAAAAAATTAGGCGCTGTCGATTTGTGCATTTCCGGTTGATAGAAAAATACCTGTGGTCTCGCACCCACCTTGTTCTCCTGATCCGGCCCCCTTGTGATTTTTTCCTCATTCCGAATGTCTAAAATTTGCACCCATAGAACAGCGATTTCAAGACGTCAAAACCTTGAACGAGTACCCAGAAAATGTATTCGTTATAAAAGAAGGTTAACGAATAATATTGATGGTATTTCACTTCAGATCCAATTTTAGCCCAACGCAATATGTCAGATATATCCTTCTTACATAAATTAATTAATGCTATCATATCTTGCCCTCCTCTTCTGGAATGTATTTCGTTTCACGTACCACAATTCAATATCCGCTCATGTGCAACATTTCATATCAAAACACACCCAGTGGCGCAATTATCGGGAGTGTTGGGAGTGCAATTCACAGGGCCCCCCGGTTTTCGGGGGCCTCAATTTCCGAGATTTTTATTTTAGAAAATGATTTTAGCACTACATACAGTGATGTATTAAGTGCATGTCTTATTTATTTAACGTTACCCGCAATAGTTGCTTCGGCAGAGAGATCTTTCTCAAATTTAAAATTGATAAAGAATTACCTGCGAAACTCAATTGGCCAAGATCGTATTGCCAACGTCAGTATATTAAACATAGAAAAAGAAAAAAACAGCTGACTTGGATATAAACAAAATAATTAACAACTTTGTTGCCGTAAAAACAAGAGAAATTAATTTTTATACTTGATTTTATAAAAAAAATTATGTAAATTTTAAATAAATAAACAGTTTAAAAAAATAATTATACGACATATTGACACGTGAGAAAACAATATTTTTAGAGTTATAATAAATAAGGTACCTAATATCGTTTATGACTATTTTTTTTTTTTTTTTGGCAGGTAAGGGCCCCAATCTGGACATTTTCACATGGGCCCCTTATTATCAAGTTGCGTCACTGAACACACCGTATTAACTATGTTATGGACAAAATAATCCACTTAATAGACTCCTAACATTAGGAAATACATCAAATTTTGATTTCTTTTTTAATAATCTTTCAGATCTAAAACGTCATTATTTAAATCTCTAGTCTATCCAAATCGTAATAATTATATTCTCTTGTTTATGTTTAGTTTTGATCCTACGTATAACATTTATATGATTATATCACACTTTTAAATCATTTTTCTAATACGACATCCTGTAAACTATGTTGTCGATCTGTACTTGAGCCTACCAGGCGTTTTTTGAAATAAATAAATAAACGAAAAGAAGAAATCAGAGCGAATACGGCAGCAGAATTTAAATCTACGACTTTGTGACGGTTCCTAAGGAATTTTTGAAAAACGGCAAGATCGCTAAACGCGTTGCATATCGTTCGGAGGAGAGTGTTTCGAAGGACGTGTCTTTAAAATATAATATGCGTCTTCGTATTTTTGTAATCGTCAAAAATTAAACCCTGGTATTTTTCGAGCGGACTTCGTAGCCGTGCACCTGGCTGCAATAGTGGTACGCGTGTTTAGTTTTACGGTTACGTTTGGCGGCGAGCCGCGCGAACAGTGTTTCGCTCCGTATTATTATCTCACTCCGTATTATTATTTTCCGCTGGCCGATCCCAATTTCCCGGCGCTAGTCCGATGTTTTAATAATGTACGAAATAATGCCGTCGCGCTCGCGTTATTTATGGCTCGCATTATCCGGGAGCCGCAAGAGATTAAGCCGCGGCGTGCGGCCGCCTTCTGATTAAACGGGAAACACGTTAGACGCAGTGCCGGGAAACGTTCGATGATTTATTAACGACTAAACGATATCGCCGATACACATTATATATTATACATACTTACATATCGATGTATATATAATTATGTGTATCGATTTCCGAATGAGTACTCTTGTAAAATGTTGTTTAATACATGTTACGCGTCTCTGTGCGTACGGACGCGGTGTTACGAAATCGGCACGAGCACATATTATTATCATCATCACACTTTGTTGTTCCGAATTATTATTATGTTACAACACTGCTCGGAGAGTGTTAGAAAAACGACGCGTATAACGTTCCGACGTACACGCCACGGGCGCCTCTGGGAATTCTATCCTCCGAGAGCAATGAAATACGTACTTTAATCGACACTCACGCTAGCTCATAAATCTGCATTTTTTTTCGGTTTTTTGTTTTTTTTTTTTATATATTCCTTGAAACTAGTAGTGAACAGGGCCCACCGGGAGCGTACACAAGGGGGGTTTTAGGGGTTCGCCCCCCCTCTGAAATTTCAGGAAAAGTATTCGATATTTAACGAAATATAAGTGAGTAATTCTATAAACGAGGGAGATATTAGATAATAATATGTTGGTTTTATTACTATTTATTATTAATTACAAATTTTATCGTAAAATGTTTAAATATGAAATTATACAACCTAACCCCCCCCCCCTCAAATATTTTTTTGTGTACGCGCCTGGGGCCCACTACTCCGCGTTTTCCTGGTTACGATTCCGTTTCGGGTCACCCGCGTTTACTTACTTCTATCTTATTCTGATCGCGAGACACGAAAAACCCAACATATTTTCAACAGTGTTCCACTACAATATCGAAAACATCGTCGAAGCATCCGCACGAAAACTCTGTGTTATTGTTTCTGAAAACTATACATACGCCTTTGCGGGGAAGGGCGGTAATTCATGGTTGATCCGTATCAGTGGTCACCAACTTATTTCTATGGGAGTCCGTTTTAAAACTTACCAAAGTTTCTGTGGTCCCAATCCAGGCGCGTATACAAGCGAGGTTTTAGGGGTTCACCCTCCCCCCGGAATTTTCCGGTGTAATTATACAATAGTATTAAATACGTTTTAGATTTATTATAATAAATGCTACGCTGTTATGAACTTTTGTCCTGACAGTACGTCCTTATCTCATTACTTATTATAGGACATTTTATACAGTGGAATCCGCTTAATTGAGACACCGTTTAAAGGGGACAACCGCTTAACGGGGACAAATTTGGCATAGTCCCGAACGAATACGTACGCCCTTAAGGCAATTAAACTCCGCGTATTGGGGACAAACCATCGGTTATAAGGGACAAAAATAAAAGTGTCGAACTAGATATTTTGACCTAACTTATCTATTTTCCTATCAAAACTGTCATTATCTAATCTATATTTATCTTTATATTTTATATACGACCGTGTTTGTATTTTATATTTATAGGTAATGTACGGTATTTATCTTACATATTTTATTTTTGTCACTTAAATTTTAATCAATTAATTAAAAATAAATATGTATGAGTGTATATTAAAATAATCAACTAATTAATGTACGATATAATATGAAATTCTAAATAGTAAGTATTAAGTCTAATAATGTTCTACTGCTAATAATAATAATAATAATTTTTAAACAATGTATGAATTAAGTATACAGTACGTGCAATTTTTTTTTCATTTTTTTTTTTTTATTCGGCTAATCGGGACAGTCGGATTATGGGGACAAATAGATCACCGCCCAATGTGTCCCAATTAAGCGGATTCCACTGTATTTATAACATGGAAATTTAAAAACCACTCCGCAGACAAGGGTCCGTAAAAAAAGTAAAAAAAGCGTTCGCGGTCCGCATGTGGACCGTGGCCCGCCAGTTGGTGACCCCTGTTGTATGTGGTACTCGACAATTAACGGATTTATAATCACTGTCATGCCGATCGAGTTCAACGACTAACACGATATTATTTGTGAACGGCGGCATACGTGAAATAATAATATATTCATGGAAATGACCACTTTAGCAGAGGTGCTCTGCAGTTCCCGGTTTCTTTGTACGCGGTCAAGAGTTATTTTATTTACGGGCTCCGTTAAAACCAATACGTTAAATTTAACATTTAAATTTTCCATCAACCCAAGTCAGTTCAATATTTTCACGTCTTTATTACGTCGTAACAAATTATAATTTAATTTATTATATTCGAAAATATTGTTCAATTAAACACAAAACATTAATCGTGTATCAGGTTTGTACTCGTATAGAAACCGTATTATACACGTCCTATCGTGATCATATACCGTGCATTGCGATTTGTATCGATACCTGTTTTTTGTTATCCAATCGATTCTCTAATAGGTATCTATTTAACAATAATACCTATATCATATTCTGTTTCTGTGGGTATAATCGATATTATGATTGTTGAGTTAACAATTGATGGGCGTTTTACTTAAAGCCGTCAACGGAAGGGGCAGTGAAAATGGTGTACGACGTGTTTTAAAATCGTACCGCATATTTTTGGAACAAATACTTAACGGCATTGTTTCATTCTAAAATCAATATTTTATTAACACGTTTTTTTTTTTTTTTTTTAATTTTTTTTGAAAAAAAATAATTTCAGAACAATTCCAATCATTCGAAAAGGTAAAAATGTTCTCCGAAATACTGAAATTAGATCAAGAGAAAAACATTGGACCACGCACAAAATTACTGGACCGTCCGAGATCGGACACGATATCTTACTCTTTCGAATATTAGTTTCACTGCCTTATAGTATCTCACTTTAATTATTGCGATTTTCCAAATTTTTCACTAACTCGATTACTTTTGAACTCAAAATCATATTATAATTCCTGCTCATCTCTTTCTGTGTTTAGCGTATGAAATAAATGCTGTACGACCCAAGTAAGAACTGACAATGTATCCTTGTCTCTAATTTTTGTTTACAAAAAAAAAAAAAGCTTTGCACAGTATTCTACATCAAATTTCAAATTAAAACACAACTTAAACTACTTCAATATGTGTGTGTGTGTGTGTGTGTGTGTGTGTGTGTGTGTGTGTGTGTGTGTGTGTGTGTGTGTGTGTGTGTGTGTGTGTGTTTACGTTTATGACGTTATTCGACTTGTAGTCCACAACGTTTTTCGATTGGTTTTATTTTTAATATATATCGTAATCATTTTTTTTTTCGAAATCGATATGATTTGGATTAATGCCATTGATGATGGCACGGACGTTTTAAAACACCACGGTGTTGTTTCGCTTTTCATCGCACCCGCATCGCCGTAACACGTTATTTATCCAATAACGTACCATATTGACGTCACACGATCGTACACAACTCACATTTTAACAAACCAGACGTGTTTTGGTTCCGTTCGTTTCGGACCGTAGATAACGTTTTTGAAGCGTGGGGCGTTTAGAGGGTGTACCGTCTATCGCCTATCGCGGGCACACGGTTATTAAAATCCGTCGATATCCGTGATCGATCTACGGACGGTCCGTTTCGATCACGAGCGGCGGCGAATCGAAAGAATAATAAAGAAAAAAAACCCGAATATTAATCGTTTCCTCCTCCGCCGTACCCTATAATATATCGTATTACCACCGAACGTCATCGTTTTAAATACCGTTTTTATTTTTCGACGAACCACACCGGCGTACGTTCAAAGTAACATGGGTGGAAATCGTCGTCTCTCTTCGTCAATTATTATTATTAGCGGGGATCGTCGTCGTCGTCGTCGTCGCCGCGCGGGAAAACTCGTCGTCGTGTACGTACGCCCACCGATGGTCACGAACGATTCCCACAAAACAACGATGACGACGACGACGCGGTGCTCAAGGTTTTTTATTCACTTTTTATTATTATTATTATTATTATTTTTTATTATTATTTTCATTACGCCGCACGATAACTCGCGGACGACAAAATTTGATCGCTGCGCGTGTAGTAATTGCTCGACGTTACTGTATAAATATTACGTGCTATGCCCTCCCGCGGAACACGGCCGGTGCCGCTCGCTCGCAGCCTCCGAGATAATTTCACGGAAAAAATAAAAACAAAAACGAAAACACTTTTAACTGACCGACCGACGTTTTTATTTCAGATTCACCCGGTGATAAAAAAAAAAAAAACAAAAAAAACAAAAAAAAAAACGTATCGCGGTTGTTATTACGACGTGGACGGCGGACTTATAACTACAATATGATTACGTAAAAATCTCGACGAGCGCGTGAGTAGATCACCACGTACGGACAATCGTGTTTTGCACGTATCTCTCTCTCTCTCTCTCTCTCTCTCTCTCTCTCTCTGTACGACGTATTTCGTTCGGCCGCCGATCGGTGATATGTCTCTGGTGAAACTTCTTCGGACACGGAAAAAACGAAATTGGTCACAGCCTCTTCGCGAAAAGGGACCGTTTCAACGGTTCGTGAGAAACGATCGACAAACGACGTTCTCGACCGTTCGTATTAAACAAATAACGCGTCAAACGATTAGATTATAGTTTCGAAAAATCAAAAAAATACGAATCGTTTCACCGGTTACTTTTATAAATATAACCAAGTATTACACGATTGATTAATTACACCAGTGTTATATCGAAAATAGTTTTTATTTCTCTTTATTTATTAAGAGAATAATTTATATGTATACATATACAAAAATGATTTAAAATTGTATTATCATCGTATAAATGTTGTACGTAGGATCAACAATAAACAAAAACAAGAGAATAGAATTATTACAATTTGGATAGACAAGTGATTTAAATATTGACGTTTTAGATCTGTCAGATTATTAAAAGAGAAATCAAAATTTGATTTATTTCCTAATTTTAGGAGTCTTTTAAGTGGATTATTTATTATTATCTATTATACAGATAGCCTACGGTTTTTAGTGTCGTATCACGTTTAGAGAAAATCGCACGAGTTAAATTAATTGTTTTCAACATTGGTATAAGTGCAGTTTACACATTGATTTGACTCAACGGTATCTCGTAATATCATACAGTCATTATACATATTATTATTATTATTATTATTATTATTATTTTTTTTTTTTGGTTACGACGAAACTGAATTACATTGTTTCATACAATTGGAAGCTGAACTTTTTTTATTTGCAAAAACTCGTATCAGTTATAAAAAACGATTTGCGTTCGGGAAAACTATTTTATAACATACGTTTATTTATCAAAACAATACACGATGCATAACAAGATAAATTTAAACTGATCTTTTATTTTTATATATACACTGCATTGTTGTAATACAAACCGGTTGGCAAGAATATTTTTTTAGTTTTTTAATAACACATAAATCTTTAAATTTTTCCGTTTGAATACAATAGAAATCAATGCACGGATTTGAGATAAGTTTGAATATTAGGTACTCTTTAAACGTCTACCGTTCAATCATAAAGTGGTTCGAAAAAGTTCGATTTTTCCACGAACATAAATATAACGTGTATTATACATTTCGTTTATTTGTCATCAATTTATTACTCTCAATCAAAATGTTTATGGTTTTCAGTCAAGTATTTATTAAGTATCATAAAACGAGTTATTATGACATTTTATTTATTGTTTATTATTTTAATGATACCAAAACAAAAAAAAAAAAAAAAAGCCAAAAGAAAAAACATGATAAATATTAAAAATGTATTTAGAGTGCTCCAGTTGAACTGATTGTTAATTTGATTGCGAAAATAAACATTCATAAATGTTTGTTTAACGGCATTGTTTAAATAATCATTTTATACGAATTACAATTCAGAACAAATGTGATTAAAACTTTTTAGGGATCAGTACATTTTCCAAACATTCAATTTCCCGACACCTTAATTGCCCGACACCATTTGCCCGAAATTACACTTGCCCGACAATACATTTGCCCGACACTACACTTGCCCGACAATACATTTTCCCGACAATCTCAAATTATATTATAAATAAATATGTGTCAAAAATTATTCAAAATTAATAATTATTAATATTAATAAATAATAATAATAATAATAATAATAATAATAATAATAATAATAAAATAATGAATTAGTAATAAAATATTGTAAATCAGTATTACGTACAGTAAAAATATGTGAAATATCGGGTAAATGTTGTGTCGGGCAAACGAAGTGTCGGGTAAATGTAGTGTCGGGCAAATGAAGTGTCGGGCATATGGAGTCGGGCAATTGAAGTGTCGGGAATTCGAGTGTCGGGTAAACATATCAGACCCAACTTTTTACTGGACGATTGTGGAAAAAAATGGATCATTTGTAATTTATTAAGTCATGTAAGAATTAAGTAATACTTTTTTAGTACTGAAATAACAAGATATCTTGATAACAGAAGAATTCCAAACCATGAAATAGACCTCAAAAAAAAAAAAAAAAAATAAATAAATGCATATATTTTATCGAGCAACTAAATAAACCTCACGGACTGCTCGTAAAAGTTTCTAAATATAAAGTTAGTTGTTTGCTAGTACTCAACTCGATGGTTTTTTTCTGTTTGATTATTTATTGTTTCGTGTTTGAGAAAATCATTAAGCTACAGTTCTTTTTTCGTGTCCTTTTTCCCGAAAAATCTGTATGAAAACAATTTAAAAGTTCAATAATTAAATTTCTTGTCTAAAATGTATTTCAAAGTACGAGCATTAAAATAAATTAGAATTTTAAGCAAAAACCTTTTTAGTCCTCAGTTATTATATGAAATCCCAAAACTGTACCGTGGAATAAAAATCATTTATTCCACACGTTAAGTCATATCAAAGAGTTCCTTTGTCGATTAATTTCTCCACTTTGAATATTTATAATTTGTTTAGATTTAATTTCAAAATGTCAAATATGATTATAACGAACAGGAAATAATTTGCACGAAATTATAAACTAGTTGAATAAATTGAATTAAAAAACTTTTATTTGATAGTTCAATAACAGAAGCGTTTATTTATTTATTTTATGCACTGTGTATAACTATTACTATAAATTAAATATGATATCGGCTTAACGCCTTTTTAGAATTGTGACGAATACATGCGAGTTTTGATCAGTGTTTCCTGCGAATTAAAAAAAAAAAAAAGCGTAATTCGAAAACAGTGTTTATAATTATGTTTACTAATTAAGATGACGAAAACAATATAACATGATTCAAATAAATTTAACTGTACATTACACAGGTAATCTTTCATTTTTCATAGAGAATTATAATCGATGGTAGTTGTGTACAATATTGCAATATATTTATTTTTATAACTGTTCTTAAAGTGTTTTAATTCTATTAACAAATTTCAAGTATTGATTATGAAAAAATATAGATTTTTAGTTTTATTGAACTGTTCACACGAGAGCCGTAAGATAATACGTATCTCGTATATATGACATATTATGCGCGTTAAATTACTTCGGATAAAATATCTTTGAATAAAATGGAATATAGATTAATATACATAAATGCCATAATATATGTTTTGTATAAATATGCCATGGAGTTTTCGTTTTCAAAACGGAAACAGATCTTCATCGATTTGAGATGACGGAGGTGACGTATTCGGTAGACATGTGTATTATTGATATTCTGGACACCTCTTAACCAGACTCTCGATGAGCTGATAATAACCGGTTTAAAATGAAAATAAAAAATAAAAACGTTGTTTTGTTAATATTATTTTATTATTTCTCCGTCCATTTAGTGTTTATTATAACATAGCATCTTTGAATTCGTTTATTATGGTCTTAATCTCTTACTAACACATATCTATGTAAACACACGTTTTTTAATCGAATATTATAACCGCTAGGTTATCGTAGTTTTTAAATAAAACTTAAATGCGTATAAAATTATTTCTATTTGAAGTAACTTATTTATAAAAATCTTTTTTAAGTATTTAATAACCAAATAATTTTAACCAAATGCGTATGCGATCCAATAAAAAAAAAAAAAAAAAAAAATTGAACATAATTGAATATTAACAGTTAATATTATTATCCTTTGCGAAATAATAGGTGCTGACATAACATATGAACATTAATTTTATTCCAAATTTATAAATTATTTATTGTCATAAACATACATAATATACGGATATACATACGCATTTAAATAACAATCAAATTATTTAAAAACAGTATACGAGTATAATCAAAATATTATTACTACCAAACGTAGAAATTTAAAAAAAATCGGTTTTAATAATTAATTATGTTTGTTATATTGATAGTAAATTATAATCATTAGCGAAATTTGGGTGAATTCAGAGAACAGACTTACTACTTCCTCGAGTATAATTTATAATTTTTTTTTTTTTTTTCAATGATTTCAGAAATCAAAATCACCTATAAAACAAATAACATAACTCACCACTTAGGAAAGTGTCTTTTTGGAATTAAAAAAAAATTTTGAATTTAAATTTACGAAGAAATTATCATACATAAAAATCTGAGCATCTGAACTCGCGATTTAAATTGTAGCAATAAAAATACATATAAGCGACGTAAATTAAAATACATTTACATTTGGTTATCATTTTTTCATTTAAAACGCAGGATAATTACTACAAACAAAACCTACATTTTCCTTAGATTGTTATGGTTTTTATCTCTCTGCTTTGGAAAATCATTAAGATGCCAATGATTTTAATCTCAATTTAAACTCAAATATTTTGCCGAGTTTTATAAACGTCAACCGAAACAACATAAAACGAGTAGTTATTTCATATTTCTACTGGTTAAGATGAAACATCGTATTTTGTATTCGTCACACGTCATATTTTTTGATTCATGATTGTTTAATATATATTGGAAAACAACAAACAACACATTTTGCAATCTTAATGTTTATTTTCGATATTTACCTGTAGTAAGCCAAATAAACAACTGTGAGGTAGTTTATAATCAAAATGTATTGTTTGTCTTCTTTGGCGCTGAGCTTTTAAGAGTACGTGTTTCCTAAATCAATACATTTGGCCTTACAATATAACCCTTCTTGTATATTTTAATAATATATTAATATGTTTGATATATTTTTTTTCGATTTTGGAATATATCTCTTTTTGCATTATTAAGCCAAACACTATTTTCTAAGCTATACGCCATTTCTATATGCACAGAGATGTACACACATAGAAACCGCTATTTTTACACTTAAGTCATTCGAATAAATCATATACGTACGAATCATCTAATATTTGGATTAAACCGAGTTATTTACTTACGTCAAATGAAAGTTTTGATTTTTTTTTCAATTTTTTTGATTCTTAGTCATGCTTATATTCGAAGGATTTTTTGAGTTATTAGAGAGATTTTCATTTTCAAAATGATCAAAATACGTACCTATACTCAGACCTTACAAATCATCACGTGGAAAATGTATTTTTTTTAAACTTTACCAGCCAAATACGTATGTATCCCATGGGTCAATTTATTAATTAGGTCAGTACTCAGTACGACTTGATGAGTTGTCTAGCTAGACATTATGCATGGAAATTAAACTACTGCATTAACGATACAGTGTCTCGGATGGGTAATCCACGGGGGATTTTTCACCAACGTTTAGTATTTCTCGCTTCGACACAAATTATCCACACTAAGTGATAGGATCACATAAAACGAATTTTCATGCCCGAATAAAAATATTTTATGCAAAATACCACGTCGATATGGTTTGATTAGAGACACTGCAATCATAATTTTGCCTAATGCGATAAAACACGACACATTTGTAACTATACAAATTAATATAAATTTAAGTACTACAAACAAATTTAATAGAATAGAAATTATTTTAAATTTATGAACTCAAAATACAACTTTTTTATAACCAACATTGAATACATTGATAAATGTAAAGTAACTATAGAAAACCAATGATCGGCAAATAAAATAATGCGACCGTAGTTAATCAATCACCCCAACAATATAGTTGTGTGTACGAAAACTCAGAAAGTAAATTCAAACTGGAGAAATTAGTGAACAACCGTATTTGAAAAGCCAAATTTCACCTATGAACAAATATAAACTGACAAAAAAATCTTCCTCGGACCTATTTCTCTGTAAAAAAATTATAAAAGAATGTATGAGCATTTAATTTTCAATTCATCAAAGGTTTAAGTATTCGATTGGTTTATTATAATTAATATTTTTTGTATGTTCTTTTTTGATCAGTGTGGTTTTCAAAGTTTTTAAGTTTTCTTTAATATTGTCCACTACTTATAAATTAATGAAAACAATAATATTTCTTTAAATATTAATATTGCTCAAATTTTTAATTTTGGATTAATAGTTTAAAATATATACAAATATTCACAGTTTAGGGTAACAGAATATTGAGTAGTGATAGTGAATTTTTCGAGGTATCTTTTTTCTCTCCCTGCAATTCTTAACACTTCCTTTCTTTACCGATACAGGGTGATTAGATTTATTAAAATGCAATAACTATTTTCTATTCATTGTTTTAAATTTTTTTCTTTTTTTTTTTTTTTTTTAATGGATATTATTGTACAAATTCTTTGGAACACGAATTTTAAAATTTGAACTTCAATTTTAATATTGAATAACTAATTTGTAAACCAGATTCGTAGAAAAATTATGGTATTACATTTTTCTTATTACATTTCAAATCATTAATTTCTTATGATACTTTAAACTTTTTAAAAATGCGAATTTAAGAATTAAAATAATTGCATAAATTCTATCAAGATGAAGTTAGTGTTTACGATTAATTTTTTCATGAAATCATGTATGAGATTTAAAAATATTATTCTGTGCATATTCAGAAATCATACTTAATTGATTTTAGTTCTTTAGTCATAGCTTCAAAAGAAATTTTGATAAAAATTTGAGATTTCATCATATAATATCAATAGGTATTAAATATTGTTACATACTAGATAAAACTTTCGACAAAATTTTACAAATTCAGGCTAAAAACAAAACTTTCGAAAATACTTTTTTTGAAGTTTATTTAAAATAAAATCATAAAAATAGTTATTTAAAAATGTTTTTATTCATTTTTAGGTAAGTTTTTATACGATTTTCATGGAGTCTACTTTTTTAAGTTATCTAATTTTCAACTTTAAATGAATATAAAAATATTATTAGTGTAACCGATTGTTATGAAACTTTTGACATAGATAGAACAATGTGTTTTAAATCTTTTGATGAAAAAAAATGTCTCCTTTATTTCAACAACATTTTTTTGAATAGTTCCGATGAAAAAAATCTACCCACAATAATTGTTGTCTAATTATTAGACTAAAAGCATCAAAATATATTAGCGGTATATTTGTAACTAAACTAAGAATCATTTAACTAAAAAAATGATTTTATCGTTAATTAAAAATTCAATAAACTCATTATCTTTAAATTTTCCAGGGAGCTAAGAATACGCATAGTTAGGGTTGAAAAATTTCATGAAATTTATTTTCTTGCAATATTTCATGAAAAATTCATGAAATATTTAATTTCCATGAAAAATGTATTTTTTTATTTCCAAGTGAACATTTTTAAAAGTTGGTTTATTGTATAAAATAAAGAAAAAATGTATCATAGTTACATACTACATACATAATAATACATAAACATAGACAGTGGCGGCTCGAAGGAGGTATATTTGAATCACGTGATTCATAGAAATATTAATGGGTGGGTGTCCTGTGGTTGGAAAAGGTAGTTTGAATAATTTTCGAAAGTTGGTAATTCAATTAGAAATATAATGTTTAGCTCTATATGTGTATTATTTCTAATCATCTATAAACACGTATAAAATAAAAAAAATATTTTTCATAATTTCATTGAAATATTTCAAGAAGAGTGAAATTTTCAATTTTGAAATATTTCAAGTGAAATATTTCAAATTTACAACCCTACGCATGGTGCTAAGTACTTCCTTTTTGATTTTACTCAATATACACATTGTTTTTACGTATAAATATGTATACGGATAATAATAAGTAATAACCATCCAAAACATTATTTAACAAAAATTAGAAATATAACTTGAAAATGCTGTCATAATAGATAAGCATATACTTAGTCGTTTATTTACCATATATTTCCAATCACACACACATACACACACACACACACACACACACACACACACACACACACACACACACACACACACACACACACACACAAAGTTAAATTTGATTTTTATCTGTATTACCATATTACGCGTCATCAGATGTCCCTCGAGGTGTAAATCAGTGTATATTATTAATAAATTATTATTTTCAATATTTGCAAATGATTTGAGCCGTGTTAGTTATGTCCGTAAACATATGGTATTCATGGACGATCTTAAATTATTCACCAAAGTTCAGTTTACACATATACATATACCATATATGTCATACACTGATGTATGTATGCAAATGTTTGCGAATGTGTATTTCATACGTCTAAGGAATTAATTTTCGTACAAATAAATAATATCGACGTTAGGGTGAGCCTAACTCGCTGTCCACCGAGTAAAGGACTCGGGTGTCATATTAACAAGTGATCTTTAATTTAAATAACACGTCATAGTGATGTTTATAATTAACCAGTTTGAACTTAAGGCCGTTTTAAATTTAATTTCAGGAATTTAGTGGTCACCACATTGTTTAAACCCTATCACTCTGTGTCTACTGGTCGGTTCTACGGTAAAATATACGCGGTGCTATAATTCGGAACATAATCCAAATTGGTCTAGCAAATAAGCTTGATAAATCGCAAAAACGTTTTCTCCGTAGAGTTTATTAACTTCTACATCAGATAAAATGACCGATTATTTTTTGAGTGACGTTGTGATACGATGTGGTTTATTGCCTGTGGTAAAAAAAATTTAAGACAGCTGATATAACGACTCTTTATCAACTAGTATTATACAACTAGTGTTTATAAACTAGAATTCGATTGGTTAAAGGTGTTGAAAAAATGTATTGGAATAAACTAGCTGTTAATACTCATAGTAATTGTTGTCCCTCGTTCTTTTCGAGTTCTTTGTATAAGTTAAATTTTACCTACTGCTTTGGACGTTCTAGACGGTAATGCAATAAACTTCCTAATTTTGGTTTTGGAAATGTGTATTAATTTATGAATAATGTATACGATTAATACATATTTAAATATTATTATTATTATTAGCTTACCTTATTTTAAGTTTCAATGGATTCATTTACAAAGTTGATATATTTCCATTTTACTGCAGTGTTTTTGTTTATTCAATGAATAAAAACGAAAATCGTTTAAAAAGTTAAATCACGTAAAAAAACGTTCTACGTATAAAAAGTATGCACATTACGCCTACGCTCATCATGTTACATATCTAAGAAAAAAGTGACGAAATACGAACTTCAGTTATGATTATCTTAAAAAATTTTTTTATTGAAAACTTTACACTAAAGCATCATATCCGACATGGACATAGAGTTTTTGACTACGATTTGGGAATAGTGTTTATTTATGTATTTAAAAAATGTACTAAATTAATGTTTCGTGAACTTTGGACGGTATTGAAATGTTAACCTATCCGTATTATATAAAATACCTAACACGAAAATTTAAAAATACACTAAAAAATTGTTTTTGAAGAGAACGTCTTGATCTTGTTGGGGCTTTTCTATTGTGGTAGAGAAATAATATCGCATTTAATGATTTCCAAATCGAAAAATTATTAAATAAGTTTTTGAAAATACCTAGTATTAAAGAGTCACGCGAGGGAGACGATATAGTTTAGAACGTTGTACATTTTGCTAATAACGAAAAATGTTAAAAACAATAAATACTATCGTCGAGAATACGCCCGATTATTATGATTTGTATGTTCGAAAAAACGTACGAGTATATTATGTTTCTCGGCAAATCGAATACCCGGAAACTTTGTTACGAAATTCTGCGGATTCTGATTCTAAAAGAACGCCATACGTCGTATCACATACCAGACGTGGTATCGGACAGAAAATAATAATACACATGCGTACGTTTAAGCTCCGAGGCTTACGTGGACTTTTTTAGTATTTTCGATCGGAACGCAGTTGTGTTGTATCAGTGCAAATTGGCTTCGCTATTGTATCGGCTCATAGGATCGTCGGCGACGTCGCTGTACGCATCACCTACCCGAACGAGTCTTGATAAACAGGCGTAATAAAACCGACGACGACGGCAACAATGATGATTTTGGCGAAATACCCGATCGGCGAGTTCGTTCAGAGAACGCCAACACCCCATTCACCCGGTTCGTACCCAGTTTGCCGACCAAAATTCAAGTTTTTCTTGTATATTCAATTTTGTTTTCAATTATTATTCTTCAAAATACAATTTCAATTCAAAGTACAACCCTTTAGGATAACATATGAACGTCAAACATTATTGCATATGTATAAAATTAAAAACTTAATTAAGGATTATCAACCATCGCATGATTACCATACAAGACTAAAAAATAATAACAACCTATATAATAAAACTAATTTTGGTAATCAAAGCACTATTATTAAAGGCGTTTTATTATTACGAGTATATAGTATAAATATTTTTTCATTTATTAATTTTAATCGATATAAAAATCATGTTATTAGTGTTCTATCTTAGATTATTGTTTTTTGTATTTTGGAATAATTAATCTGTGACTTTTATTTTAATTTAATTTTTTTTTTTTTTTTGTTTACCATATTATGCACGATTGTTATACCTTAATAGAACTCAACTCATCCGCATTCAAGCTTATTTGCTTATAGGATGAGTTGCAACTTTGTACTTATATTGTCTATTTAACCATTGTAAATTTATGCTGTTGCAAATAAAATTATATTATTATTATTATTATATATAATATATATATTTGCATTATCGTCATTTTAATTAATTAATACAGTTATTTAAATAAGTATCAAGATTCATAATATGATGTAGGTATATTTCGCGTTTCGTCGGCCGTGATATCGATGGCTCCGAGGCAAAATGCCCAAGCGACCTTTTATCAAGTTTTCAGGAGAGCGAAAAAACGGTTTTTATGTTATTTTACATTTCAAACTCCAATTACTTTTTTCGTGTCGATTTTTAAGATTTTCACCTGAACAATTTTTCAAATAGATACTCATTGTTTTTACGATCAAACGATTTCCTAAAAATTATTTTTATTGAAATATCGAAAAAAACAATTTTTATGAAACAATTAAAATTTTTTGCGCTCATACCCCAGTTTTTTGATGCTACATCGTTCGTTGTCACTTAATGCCCACGGGGTTTTCCACAAAAAATAATTGCTCGAATTTAAAAATGTATTATTTTTTACTATTATATGACCAATTGATCAACAGTTGTCGATGAAAACCAATAATATTTTAACAAAAACAATAATTTACAAAAATATAAGATGAAAAAACCGTATGCTAACATCTTGTAATAACATCTTTAATTTTGATTTTTTCTACGACAACATTAAACAAATCGAAGTTATTTATTTATTTATTTATTTATTTATTTATTATTTCCTATCTTTATAACATTGTAATAGTTAGTATTTTTTATTAGTGCTTAGACTTAAACATTGTTATTTACCTTATACACATGTAGTATTGATGGTTTTGTTTTACCGTACCACACTACCCTTCGAGGGTGTTACTTTATGAATAAATAAATAAATAAATAAATAAATAAATACATAAATATGTGGATAAAAATCACTCGTGTCCAACGTCGGCGTACGGTCAGGTCGGGCTGCAGGGTTAACACGTCGGTTGCACGTCACGTCAAGGCCGTCATTCTAACGGATGATAACGTGCGTTTTTTAACGGTTGCAGGACGCTGGCGAGCGCGTTCGGCGCCCAAGTGATTTGCAACAGGATAGTCGGTCTGACGGCGGGTCAACGGAGGATTTGCGCCGCCGCGCCCGACGCGATGGCCGCCGTCGGCCACGGCATACGCATGGCCAAACAAGAATGCCAGCAGCAGTTCAGCGCCCACCGTTGGAACTGCACCGGCCCGTCAAAGGGCAATCCGTTCGGACACATACAAATCACTGGTGAGTCGTATATATTGTTGCGCGTCGCGTGCACGCCGCGGACGCGATTGTTTTGTTTTTTTTGTTTTTGGATTTTCTTAAGAGCAGCCCTTACACGGAAGGTTTTGCCGTCAGTTTTGAAATGGCACTGTTAATTTTCCCGCACAGTTATGATTAGGGCTGGGATTTAAATGCCTTAAAAAATCCCGAAAAATGTCCTAAAAAAATGCTTTTATGATCTAAAATTTTTTTTAATTTTAATAATTTTAGTATAAATTACAATAAAAAGTTTTAAAAAATGCATTGTAAAAATCTATTACAAGTGTAAACTGTAAATATATAGTTTAAGTATAAATCAAAAAAAAAATTTTTTTTACGAATTACGAGTACCTACTTATTATCTGTTATATTTATTTAAAAACCATGTTGGTGTAAAATTCTTAAAATGAAATTTCAAATTCATACACTTAGTTTCCGAAAACTCAAAAAATGCTCCAAAAACTCTAAAATGCCCTAAAAACTAAAAAATGCCAAAAAATGCAAAAAAATGCAAAATAAACTTTTTTATTCTCATTCAAATGTACATAAAACAAATTTGTGACAAGACTAGCATTGCACAGTAAGCTTTGGAAATCAATGCAAAGTGCAACGAAATCCCAGCCCTAGTTATGATGTGTCGCCGGATCGTTTATGATGTTAGCAGTGTTGGGAATAGATAACTAATAATTTATCTAGATAAAGATAAAGATGATTATAAACATTTTTATTTCTAGATACAGATAAAGATAATTATAATAAGTTTTATCTAGATAAATTTGAGATAATTTCGTGTTTAATTTTGAAAATATTCAGGATCTACATCCTACAGGTATAAGGTAAAAAAATAAAAATACATAATTTAAAACATTTAAAAATACATGTACTTTTTTAAATAAGCTTCATAAAAGATGACGAATCATTCTCTGACTTAAAATTATAATAATAATACATTTCTGCATTTTTTAACAAATTGTCGCGTATGGCTACTTCACTTTCATGATAGTACAATATAATAATCTCCTTTCCTGGGCCTCCACACGAATTTTTCTCAGTAATCTTTTCGATTAATTTAAAAAAAAAAAAAAAAATTAATAAAATAACATATTTTAAATTTCATTTTTTTTTCAGGCCATTTAAATAAATTACCTATCTAAATAGGTACTCATAGATAACTAAAATTTTATCTTGATAAAGATAAAGATATCTGAAAGTAAATTTATCTAGATAAAATAAACGATACATAATTGTTATCTAGATAACTTATCTAGATAAATTCATCTAGATATTTCCCAACACTGGACGTTAGAAATATTTTTTGCCATTCCTACAGAACAGTACATAGTACGTAGTTTGCTGTTTACGACTAAAACTGTGGTCTGTGGACTGTGACCGTCCATACACGGTGCAAATCAAATATAATATTTATCTGCCAAAAATGTCTTTGGCGATAACGTCGGAACTCTGGTCCGTGATATTTTTATCCCATATAATATGTAAATACCAACACCACGGATTTGATCGGCCAAGGGACAAAACTGACGGGAAAACCTTCCGTGTATGGGCAGCTAATCGGCCACGGCCTTTATATTTTACGACTCGACATCGTGAAATTTAACGATTTTTTTTGGGGGAATTTCGATATTTGAATTCATATCGTTGAACCGATAGCATAAAAGGACCGAAAGATTAGAGTATAGCACAAAACACAGGCAGCTGGGGTATTTCGAAAAAATACACCCCACTATCCCGCTACTCTACACTTTCGATTTTTAATTTATCGATTCGATAATATAAAACTTAATATTAAAACGTCTCCGAAAAATATTCGTTTTTATAATACG
Source organism: Therioaphis trifolii (assembly GCA_027580255.1). Taxonomy (NCBI): domain Eukaryota; kingdom Metazoa; phylum Arthropoda; class Insecta; order Hemiptera; family Aphididae; genus Therioaphis; species Therioaphis trifolii. The sequence continues at coordinate 148,400,007 of CM050404.1, read as the reverse complement.
TATTATACCTACTATAGATAAAAATTGTCGTTTAAGAAAAACCTCCAATTAAAAAAAAAAAAAACACGAGATAACAATTATAACAAAAAATAATGTTTGCTTTAAAATTTAGTTATATTTAGTGTTCAAAACGTTGTAACAAAAAAAAAAAATGATTTAATTTATACGTTTCCAAAGTGTTACATTCCGTGTAACACCCTGTATTCTAATGTACGCGTTTGTAAATTCAATTTGTTCGCGTTTGTTGATTCGTACGTATTTGTGTGAAACCAGACACTTACTAGTATACGAAACTTGGGTACCTATTTAACTAAACAGACTGCAACTATATAGTCCCGTCCGCAAACACCCTATTACGACCGTGATCAATGACAGTTAAACGGCAATTACTATTTCAAATATTTAACGAGGAACTATTTGGGCAATACTCCGAAAGACATGTTTTAGTTACGCTTTGACGTGGGTAACATTTTAATTGTTTCGTTTTTAAAAAATAACTTCATTGCTAATCGAATATATTACAGAGACTCAGAGAATTATTAATAAACAATTTTTCTTTTCTTATTTATCGTATCCGAAAACGAACGGATCGTATTAATTATGCACTATCTTGTTAATGAAAAAATATTATGTAAATTCAAGTCTCGACCGCGTATGATTTATCTGGCGTCGGTTGTAATTAAATTTATATGACGTGGGTTAACACAAACATTAGTTCCTATATTTTGCTAATATTACTAACTATATTTATACGCTAAAACGCGATTGTTTAGAATTGACGACTTAAGACACGTTTCGTGTCGATTCCGGTTCAAGTCACGACCTCCAAAAACTTAACATATACGAAACAAAAAAAAAACAAAAATCCAAATATTATATAGAATATTATTTCGATATTTAGCTAATCAGATAAAATTATATCACGGCAAATATTCAAGAATTCGTACGGGGATTTACCCGTTCTGAATATGTGCCAATGATGATCTGCCTGTTTTTAAAACGTGACGTGTGAAATTATAGACGATTCCTCCGCAGCACACGCTCAGACTTATTGATTTGTATTTGAATCGCAACCGTTAGCGCGAGACTGATGTACCCGATTAGCCCGCGGGGGTTATATTGTTTTTCGCAAAATATCCGTCATTGCATATATTAAGCGGAGTCGGTAAATTGCGTCCCTATAAGTACGGTCATGGTCATATACTATGTGAATTGCGGCCCTAGTATTTTTAAAACATACGTAAATTGCGTCCCGGGAACTTACGAAAAAAAATGAACTTTGCTTCCTTTCAGTCCCCTATTGACACAACCAGACACAGAACAAGAAACCACCATGATGTTGAATTACTTGAATTGCACTTTATAGTTTATAAATTATAATCGAAAAATTGTGTTTCAATTCGAATCCATATAAAAAGATAACTGATATATAAAACAACATTTTTATATTATATCTTTGGTTTCAATCACAGAACAATTATATTTCATGGAATAATATAAAATGTCATGGATTAATCAATCATATTTTGCCCGTTCGCATATGGATTCTAGACTTCAATTTTATTCGTTGAGTCGACTATCTAGTTGTTTTGTATATCTGTGGTTGCTCTACAGTTTACAGTATTTTTTTTAAATCTAATTAAAATGGACGTTATGAAAAGTGAAAGGAATAAAACGTTGAAAATAGTTGATGGTTTCAAATTTCGTTTTCATAAATTTCTAAACAATGATATTCAACGTTGGGGTTGCACAGTTAAAACGTGTAAGTATTTTTTGAAATTTGATGATAATAATATTTGTATAGATAGTTTTAAGTCTGTTACAGTTATAGTCCTAAGTCTGAAAAATGGGAAGGAAAATATTGGTTTTGTGGAAAAAAGGCTTAGACGTAATTTACATATTAATAAGAAATAGTTAGATAGGCATATGTACAAAAATATCCCCGGGCCGCAATTTACGTATGTATAAAATATACTCGGGCCTCAATTTACATAAAAAATTTGAAATGGGACGCAATTTACAGAGACCCATATTAAGTGATTACACAAGTACTATTCAAGCAAAACGAAATCTCAATTAGTGCGTTAGAACGATTCACCGCAATTCGTGATGTCGTAGATGAAAAATCTAGTTCACAATAATTATAAACATTTTTTACCTACAGTCGTTGGCCGTTGGCTATCATATTATGGACGAGCATAAATCTACGATTTAAAACGTTTTGTTAAATAACGACTGATAACAATCATAAACATATAGATACTTACGATGTGATAAGATCAGTACGATTGAAAACTTTGACACACTTTTGGGCTTAAACAGTAACGGAGGTCGTATCAGCGTAAAATATCGCGAATTTTCATACAGCAAGCAAATGCTAATTAAACTTGAATGCAAGAAAATATTATATAATGTTTTCGTACGTAGAGTTTTCACGATATTTTAACTTTTAAGCAAACAACGAGCGTGTACAATACAAACCTTTTAAAATTACATTACTCGCTCGAGGTTGGATTTTCATAAAAAAAAACCAATTTACAAATATAGATGACGTCATTACTTTTAAGTTTTACAATAGATCAATTTGTCCTTTGGTCAAAGCTATTTATTATTTGCACTACGTTCATTTTGAAGAACGGAAATTCACTGAGTTGTCTGTTAGGTAGTAAAACAGACATACCTAACACGAGTGGCCAGCACGTTAGTGTGGCATCTTTTTAACAATTTGACTTTATGTTTTATTACAATTTTATTTTTATTTTTTATTACTTGTATACTTTAATCGCCCACTTCTTTTTGAATCGCATAAAACAAAACCGATACATTCCGAATGGTTTTCATTGTATCATATTTATCATAAATGTTATGCGTTTAAAAAATAAGACTAGTAGCTAAATTTTATTATCAAAAGATAACCGTAGAAAAAGCATTTGTTCTTATTCAAACGAAATTTAAAATAAACTAGGTTTAATAATGATTTCGAGACTACAAGACCCGTGTAGAAGACGATCGTATAAATTTTATAAAATATTAATAGACATAGGTGCTATAAAGGAGCCGAGACGAACCATTATTCTATACAATTTTAGAAATACCTAATATATTTCCCATTGTACTAATACCGGCCTTTTCTGTTTCTCCAATCAGTTTTCATCTCCTTTCTTGGAAAACATTTCTACACACACTGATACATTGTTATAACTTATATGGGCAACAAACCGAAATGTTTGCCCACCGACTTGATGGTTTTCCCATGGCTGCTACTTAAGACTCGGGGCAACTGTTTGCAAACTCTATGAACTCATCAAATATTTAAATACATAAACATCGTACTTTCGTGTATAACGTTATAAGAAAACCGTGTGCTTCGGCTATCTCCACTATAATAATATGAAATATCATGTATTTCTGCGGACTATGGTATGCAACGAGTGATCGAGTAATCGATTGCGCATGTTAATGTGTATGTGAGTGTGTGTGTGTTTGTGTGTGCGTGTGTATGTGTGTGTGTGTGTGTGTGTGTGTGTGTGTGTGTGTGTGTGTGTGTGTGTGTGTGTGTGTGTGTGTGTGTGTGCGTGCGTGTGTGTGCGTGCGTGCGTGCGTACACGTTTTTGAACGACATATATGGATGTAAAGAGACTAAAAGGTCGGCGTTTAACTTAAAGAGATTACCCAGGGCCGCCGCGCCGGTTAAGTCTTTGAAATGTAAAATATTTCGACGTACCGTCGTGTACGTCGTCGTGCGAACACACGTAATTTCAATAAATATTATATTCTAATAGCGACGCCATTAAGATACTCGAGTAGATATTTCAAATACTTTGCCGTGCACCTAATGTGATAATCGATGTTACCAGACGTATAAAATCCAATGTTATGTTACGTGAGATAAATTGTAAAAGTTTAATGTCGAAAGAGTGCGTAATGTTCGGAAAACATTGTTCCGACACAACACAATCTCATTCACTTCCTGAGTATATATTAACAATTTTTTTTTTCAGAACAGCTGTCAGATTAGGTGTTTTCAAAATATATTCTATATATTCCGTTTAGAAAATTTCCGTCTGAATAAAACTTGAGATTTAAGCTTAAAGACAACCTATCGGATTTATGATTCTATACATTTTTTTCTTCGGAAAAGTTATTTAAAAACATATTTTTGAAATATCCATAGTTTTCGAAAAAAAAAAAAAGGAAATAATTATGAATCGAAATTTTATTAGAACTCTGGTAAAATGTTAAGTTTTCTCGTCGGTGCCCTTTACGAAATTTACATATACGTTCGTGTGCGTGGTATAGTGACTCGTGAATTTGACGAAGATCCAAACCGTATTGATTAAAAAAGAATTCGTTTGAGTCCGTTTTAATTTTCCGACTCGAATGTCATAAATAAATCGTTCGAAATATCAGCTGTCGAAAAAATGACGTAGGTGTTATTGTTTGTTGACGGCGTTAGGTAATTGAGAGGTTAATGCGACTGCGTGTCCTTGACGAGGTGATTATTGTAGGATCCCGGAGGCGAACATAGTTTCCTGCGAGCTTCCATGTCCCTGAGTCACGCTCTAATCCCTCCTAGTGCGTCACGGTGATTTCGGTTCAACCTAAATAGTCATTATTATTATTCCTCGCGGTTTCTAGAGATTATCCCGTAAGTTAATTGAAAATTCGAGAAATGGCACCAGTCCATGATTCATATCTGTTGTTTTGAGGATTACACCTCGCAAACAGTTTACGCGATATCATAATGATGTCATACTGGGCAGTCTTGTTGACAATACTTTTCAAATGTATCCAGAAAACGTATTTAAATACTTAGAGTTACTTGTATTTGAAATACGCATTCGAATACTTTCTTTCATTAAGTATATTTTTAAATATAAATAAAAATACTTTAAAAAAAAAAAAAAAAATATTCAAAATAGTACACAAATCATTTTTTTTTTTTAGGTTCAATGAATTTGATACGTCTAAAAATATTTGTGTATCGATCGCAAATACATACTTAAACTTATTTACAAGTATATAAGTTAATAGTTAACATATATAATATATATGTATACCTATTTTAATACGTTTGAGAATTTTAGGTGTTGCATATTATACGTATGTGAATGATAATAATATAGTATACAATAAATATTTATAACATTATCTATTACCGCTAACTATATTGTCAATACAGGGATAATTTTTCTTTAAAATCATATCATTGTTATTAAAACTTTTAAAACAAAACGAATGATATGATTATTTATGGATTCAGCGTAATGGTTAATACGCCCGACTGTCTTTTGCCGTAAAAGTGGAACAAGTAAAGTGGGGTACCTAGTTAATGTGTCTTATACTTACTTATTTTTAGAAATAATGTTTTAAATTCTTATCATTATAAAATGTTATTTTTGAAACAAAAATGAATTCGTGAAATGCGTACAAAAACATTCATCATTGAAAAGAACAGTAAAACGAAAGAAGTATTTAGTATTCTGGAATAAAAATACGATTGAAACGTATTTCTAAAGTATTTAAAATGTATTTATCAAAAAGCATTTCAAAATTATTTGAAATACCAAAAAAGCATTCAAATACAAGTATTTGAATACTTAGCAACACTGATACTGGGGTAACAATTAACATTATTAAAAAATACCGTTTTCTAAATTTGGCATAATATAGGAGTGCCTTGATATTAAAAATGTTAAAAAACCATTGTTTAATTCAAAGTATTCTTTTCAAATTCATATTTCATATTTTGAAAGGGAAAATTGTATACAAACGGTAGATAGTAAGTTTAAATCAAACGTTTTCCTCAATTTTTTCAGAATCAATTTTGTTTTCAGAATCAAAAAAGTTAACACCATTTTTAAATAAACATTATAATATTTCTATAGATTAATCAACGTCATTTTCTCTCGTTTTTCGATTGTTGAATTTTTTGTCATAAATATTGCTTCTCTCTTTTCGTATAAGGTCTAATGGATGATTTATTTTCGTCATTGATGATGATTTATTATATAATATTATTGATTTTTCATTTATAGACAATAGTTGATGATATGTTTCAAATGCCTGCGTAAAATTTAATTTAAAATTAAATTAGTTTTACAAGCAACTTTATAAAAATAATTATTCAAAAGAAAATATGTACGTAACGCATATGTCTAATTCATATAAACTATTCGATAAATTACTTATTTTACGATGTTGAATACATATTATTATAAGCTTCAATATGGTTCTGTTTTAAATTATGAATAATATTTGAACTTACCGTTTAATGCATTGTTAACCATATTTATATATATGAATAAATCACGATAAAAATAAGTGTTTGGTACAGAAAGATTATAAAAAAAAAATGCTTTTGAGATATTTTATATTTTTAAGTATAAACTAAAATGTACCGATAAGAATTAAATATATTTTAAATTCCAAGTACAATAATCATTTGACGAAGTTATCTTGTAATTTTTTCATACATTTAAACGATTTTTGAGAAAAAAAAATTATCTCTTGGGTGCCATATTCGCCAAAGTGAAACATTTTAAAGTTTTAAAGTGTCGTTAGGAGTACCATAACCATTGATGATAATACGTACTTGTAATGAGTTATTGATGTACATATTATGCGGTAACTCTTTGGTACCGTTATCAAAAAGTTGTGTTAACATTTTCAGACGCACATTAGATGTAAAAGCTAATATACTCGTGTTAATAATTAATATCGAATGTCCACTTGTTTCATACTGACTAAAAAATAAATATAATCGTGTGCCTACCTATTTAATATAATATAATGTTGAAAAATATAATTTATTTCCTGTCCAATTCATTTTTTGTTTATTTTGTGTTGTTTTTGTTTTCAAGTACATGTTTGATCAATTTTGGCCAAGGTCCAAGTTTAAAAAAGACTCAGATATATTATTAAAAAACAATAACAGTATGTTTAAATAATCATTTAAAAACATATTTATAATAATAATAATAACAAATATACATTAAATTAACAATTAAGAGCAATATTTAATTAATTAATGGTACTTACAAATTAATAAATATATCGCATATATACATAATAGAAATTATAAATAGTTTTTTCACTATTCATTAAGTGTCTATTCATCACGAAAGCCATTCATCGAAAAATGCAAAAATCATTTTACGAATTATTTTGGTAAAATAAACTTTTATAATATCATTTAAACCCTCCATTATGGTTGTATAATAACACTGTTGAGTACACGAATATGCGTTCAATAAAATAAATCACGTTTATTATCATGGACCGCAATAATCGAATTGACATCATTCACAGGTAGAACGTGGATTTTAGTTTTATCACTTCTTATTTAACGGTTTCTTGTTTAACGAATAAAACATTTTAAAATAATTTTATCGTGAAAACCGTACAACTTTTCATAATTCAATAATGGATGTTAAACTTTTCGCTTACGGTCATAATAACTAAGCATACACGTGAAGTAGCTTAACCTAAACATAAATAATTCAAGTATGATAAATTATGAAGTGATATTGTCTTAAAAATGATATTTGATCAATCAAGTCGATTTTCATTTCGAAACGGTTACTCAAGTATTCTATAAGTGTTACGTGAAATTCATTCAGCGAATCATTTTGGTTTTAGATTCTGTAAAATGAAGTGAGGGATCTAATGTTTTTGCAGTGATTTTTACTGTTGTTTTTTTTCTGTTACTACTTTTAGTTTCTCAGTGAAACGAAAGATCTATTGGTTTTACAATAATTTTTATTTTCATTTTTTTTTTCTGGAGAAACTTTTTGATTCAAATATTTCATCCGGCAACTCTTTACATTAGAAATCACATGTAAATGGTACTTTGAGGATTGTTTTTTTTGTTTCCACAAACACTTTTCCAATCGTTTGGAAAAACTGCCGAAAAATCGAGTAAAAACGATAAAAATTACCATAAACGAGACTTTATTTACTCGATAGATGTCAGTTATTTAGCTAATACACCAAAGTTATGTTGCTAAAAACTTATAATTTTGACTATATTATATCAAATCAACGTCACATTATCATATTATACTCGATGCATTTTTCAAAAAAATTTGACAACTTTTGCACTAAAAATAGAACGTTGAGAATACCTATTTTTTCCAAGTTTATTTCTCATGCAAGTTTTTATATTTGATACCAATTTCTGAAAATGTAATATGCCTATATGTTTAACTAACAATGCCAAAAATTTCTCAAAAATCGTTGATCATAATTTTTTTTTTTTTTAAACGATTAACTAAATTATTATATAATTTTTACAGAATCGACTGATATTACATCAATTTCCCATTTTAAATATTCACAAAAAATAAATAGAGTTATTTAGAACATTTTCAAATACAGGTAATTGATCTATTCAATCATAATGACATTTTGGATGCAGGTAGAACAAAAAGTTTTGAATCTTTTGGTAAGAGATAATATCTCCTTTGTTCAAGCAAAAACGTTTAAACGATATAAAAAATCTATTTATAATTTTATTAAACTGAAAACGGTAAAATCAATAACCGGTATATTTTTTTACACTAAATCTGTTCTAAAAATCGTTTGACTTTTAAGAAATAAATTATCGTTTCTTTAAAATTCAATACTCCAATCACCCTTATCTTGTCCAAAGAACGAAGAATACCCCTAGTATGAAGTACGTCCTTTTTTTGAATTGTAGACTACTCTAAAAATCATATCTAGTCTCTTCATAGACTAGCAATTACTTCCTTTATGTACTTTAAACATAACATTTTCTTCTATTTTCAAAAGTGTTTCCAATATTTGGAAAAACTACCGTAAAAATGGTAAAATGTGCTTGTAAAATGGGTTTCAATAATTTAGGTTATCATGACTCCAATATTTATACCACTAGAAACTTAGAATGTTCACCATATATATTCTGAATAGACAAGGTAAAAGTTTAAAAAAACATTACTTTTAGGCTAAATATAGAATTTGGATACTATTTGAACGTTTTTTTTCAAAGAATTTTTGGAATATTGATATGCAGACTTGAACATTGAACATCATCTAACTCATATAATATTATATTGTACATTATAGTATATTGAAAAAATTTCAAACATTATTTGACAGAATATTTTTATCGGTGTTTTAAGTGAGGATTGTTGTATATTACATTAGAGTTTCGCTTAAATTGTCAAACAAAAATAGGTATAAATGCACATCCTATCCAAGCAACCTCCTATCAAAGCGACGTACCTACCTGAAACGTCGTATTTATTATAGAGTTATTTCATTTATTGTAAAAATGGTCTATTTATATAAATTTTAATTATAATTCCAAGCATATTTTGCAATTTGACAGATGATTTTTTTATTAAGTTTCTACATAATATTATAATATAATGTACCTACGTTAATACTCATAACTAAAATCGATTCTTGAATAAATCACAATCACTCATAAAACTCTTGTTATAATCTCCTAACATTTATCTAACTCCGGTTACAACATTTACAACATAATTTGACTGGAATCCGAATAAGGGTTAATTAAGCAACCTACGTTCAACATATACCTATTTTAATAAACATGATATTTTGATCAACTGTCGTATCGAATGTGGTTTATCATTAATACATTTGTGAATTAGTGATGAGTGATTTGTAAAAGAATCGCGTGAAAAGAACGTGACAATGCTTCTATGTACGCTACAATCCCGTAAAAGATTGCTAATGGCACGTTGAAATAACGCTACTGAATTTTAAAATAGTTATAACGTAGTAAATGTAAACATTTTTTAAATACATATTTTGAAAAAAAAAATCTTTTGCGTAATATAATGCATATTTTCTCCGTATTATGTACTATTAAAAGTAACATCTTTGACATGACATAAATATAAATTATGTACAGTAAACACGTCTTCATAAATATTATTATACTTTATACGATAAAAATGAAATTATGTCTTATGTATCTATAGTTGTTTTGCAGATGAATGTGATTCGGAACATCGTATTGATTTTTAGTTTGTTTCCAACTCGACTATGACCGCTTTACGTTTGTCACTCGAATCTAACACGTAACAGCAAAATAATTTGGTCCGGTTTAAAATGTTTATCTTTTCAATTTCACATTTATTGTAGTTCCTCTCACATATTAGTGTAATATGTATTTGTGTATATATATATGTACTGGTATAAAATATATAATAGGTAATTTAGAATTGAGATTGTTTTATTCTAATTCTTTATATTTATATAAATACGAATTCAAAAACAACCCAATCAATGCTCGTAAAAAATATTGATTTTACCAAATACCAATTGAACAACGCTAATTTCATCATTAAACACAAATTTCAATCCCACGTTATCCACAAAAAATGCTATAAACATGAGATTTTCGCATTTTTAACATCATTGGCATATTAATGTTTCCCTTATATATTTACACTTAAAAGATTATAAGAATTTCAAATTCTATAATATAATAATTAAAATAATAATACTTATTTATAATAATTGCATTTTAGTTGACGTACTCATGTTTTAATTATTTAATTTTTTTATAACACACACACACACACACACACACACACACACACACACACACACACACACACACACACACACACACACACACACACACACACACAAATATATATTAAATACATAATATACATCCTACAAACATCATTTTTATACAAGAAACATTTTACTAATTATTTATGTACTGGCGAAATTAGCTTCGAGCAATTTACGATACTATGATAATGTGGAATTTAACGTCTTTAATAAAGATTATTATTATGGTTTTCGATCAATACGTGCAAGTCGCGAAAACCAAATTACAAGACCCCGACGGTCGAGGTTTGAATCAGCCGTTGACAGAATATACGTAAACGCGCGTTTTTTTTTTTTTTTTTTTTTTTTTTTTTTTTTTTTTTTTTTTTTATTGCCACCGATTAAATCGAAAACCAAATGTAATGCGCCAACGCGCGGTTTTTTTCCCGCGGCCAAGGCCCGGCTCAAGGGGTAGGCGATATAGACCCACGCCTAGGGCGGCATTTTTCGTGGGCGGCATTTAACATGTTTGTATATTAGATAATTTTTTTAAAAATTCCTCACTTATATCAAATCGTGTGTAGTGAAAAATAAAAATAAATTAAAAATATAAAATTTGGTCTGTATGATCGGACAAGTGACAAGATCGTTTAGTGGGCCTTGCAATGATTTCAATTGAGAAAGAATAATTGGCCTATAATATTGAAATGGAAGAATTTGTATCTGATTTCGCTAACGCAAAAGCAATACAAGTCAAGTTTTAATACGATGTCAACGTTTATATTATGTTTTTATGAACTTTTATCGTATAATACAACTATTTTAGATTCTGAGTGAAGCGAAGGATCTTATGGTTTTACAATGATGTTTATTTTTTTTTTTCTGTAAACACTTTTTAGTATAGAAATCCTTGTCCAAAAGTTTCGTCCAGCAACTTTTTAGATTCGAAATTGAACTGAGATGGTACTTTAGAGAGGTCATTTTTCCAAAATCTCCATAGTTTTTCCAGTAATCAAGAATAACGATCGAAAAACTGAGTAAAAACGGTAAAATCGGCAAGAATCCGCCGTAAACGAGATTTTCACTGTTCAGATTTGAGGTATTTAGTCATAAATCGAAAAGTATTGAAGCTAGAAACTTGAAAATTTTATCCAATATCAAAAACATAATTTTTTATATTGAACAACATTTTCAGAACAATTATAGCACTTTTGACTTAAATATAGAACTTTTAATTTACCAAATTGTTTGAAAGTTTTTATGTAATATAATTTTAAATATTTGACGAAAAGTTCTAAAAATTTAATATGACCTTACTCATATACCTACCTAATTATCCTAACAAAAATTCAAAAATCGTGATTCAGGATTTTTTTTTATACACACTTTAATAAATTATTATACGATTTTTTACGATATTGTCTGATTTCTTTTAAGTTTATTTCTAATGAGTTATAATTGTTATAACAATTGAAGTTTAAATGAGTTATATCTAATTGAATATTTTATGAAGGTTAAATTACAAAAAAACTCACCAAAAATTATACAAAAAACCGTAAAATACGTAAACAGTAGTTAAATAATAATACATTATATTACACTGAAGCTTTGCTCAGAATCGTTTTATACTAAAGAAATGAGTCATCATTTCTTTAAAACTTAATACATTCATCACCAATATCTTGTCCGAGGACCGAAGGGACGAAGGACGAACTTGTACCACCATCATCTCACTTACCAGCTTTTTTTACTATTATATTTATGTAAAAATGGCAAAATTTATGGTAAAATGAATTTTCTTAGATTATTGGCTGGGCAAAAAGTTAAAACTCATAATGATTTAACGTAATCAAACTGCTCTATTTCTTTTTGTGCTAGCTTTGTCATCTGTTGTCAGCATGCTTATTTTTCGCATATTTTCTTCGTTTTTATAATCATTGCTTCTACATTTTGATATACGTTCTGACTGAATTTCTACTAACACATCAATAAAATTATAGATGTTAAGATGACTAGAGTAGAACGATGAATTTAGGTGTGAATGAAAACTCTCATAGCCGTTAGTGGTACGGTTACAGCTAGCAGAAAACAGTGCCCAAATATTTGGGGGAAACGTGGCGGCGTTAGAGGATATATAGTTTTTGAAAACATAGTCGGTAAATTGTACAACCCGAGATCATCTTTAGAGCGGGCAGTATTGCTAAAAAGTCATCCGTGAAACATAGGCAACCGCAGAATTTTTTCCAGTTATTCAATACAGTACTAGGAAATGTGGTATTTACTATAAATTATTTATGGTAGGCAATTCAAATTTCAATGCATTTGTTTTTAAAATGCTTGATCCAATGCGAGGTAGTTTACAAGATATAAAATATGTGTTTTCAACTGTTTCAAGTAAACAAATTACTACCGGGATATTGTTTTGGGATATTTTTATGCATTTTTCGTAATTACTAATGCGTTCTCAAAATTTTTAACCTATTATAGTAGCATAACAAAAAAAAAATAAATAAATAAAAAAAAAAATTACATGACTTAAGATTGAAATACCAACAACATTTATTAAACATAATTTATTTGTATTCTTATAATATTACACTGTCAGTACATTAGATCATCCGGTTTTAAAATTAAACAATACCTGAATTTATTTATAAATCATATTAATTGGGAAATTGAAAATTAAATTGTATTAATAGTTGTATATTTATTTTTGAAAATTATTTACATTTCATTAACTTTTTTGTAGATTTTGGGTCATTAATTCATTTTTTGAAAGGCATTTAAATCTAAAACTCAAAAATCGCATATTATGTAATATTCCTAGTCTTAAAATAGATCCAAATAATACTGTGTATTATCCTGCTCACAAACGGATGACTAGAAAAAAGTTTTAATAACACAACTAAGTCGACTAAGGTAAAAAGTAATGATAAAATTCATTATTTTTTTTATTTTTCATGCAATGAATTCCAATTTAAAATATCGCCTTATATTAATGGCTCATGTTTGGTGTTTAAAATTCCAGAGGGAGGCAAATTCCCCATCTTTCCCCCTCTTCGGGCGCCTATGCCGTGAAACGATCAATGACGTTGTCAGAATCCAAAAACGTTTTGGTACCTACTTTAGATATAAGATACTGCCGATACTGCCGGCACGAAATAAATCAATTTTCCAGGCCGCAATTAACTTAGTGATAAAATATGACCGGGCCGCGATTCACCGGTCTTCAACGCGTCAATGACACGTCGGGCCGCAATTCACCTATATAGCCCGTCCGGCGAGCCCCATCACGACGCGTGGAGTGTGAATCGTGACGGCGTGTTTGTGCGTACCTACGTACCGTCTACGCGTGTGTGGTATGTTCGCCGGGTATTTATCGACTGTCCTCCCCCGGGTCGGCGTGAGTGTGTATACAACCAGCTAGGTGAGTACCTATATATATATACCGATTTCGGTCGCCACGGTGGACACTAAAATAATCTGTTGTCCGTCGTTGAAATTTCTACACTCGTACGTACACGTATTTGATATTTTACGACATTAAATTAGTACAGTCTATATATATATATACGCACGCGTATCGATGGGTCCCGTGTTGTGCTATTACACGGTTAGGGGCCGAGTATTTATTATTATTATTATTTTTTTTTTTTAATGGTAGTCATAAAAGTCGCGGCTTATCCATTAGCACATATGTCGATTGTGCGCCTCTGCGCCCGCTCCTCGCGTCTACCTATCCTATATATTATTATTATTATTATTATTATTACTATTATTATTATTATTATTATTATTATTATACGTGTGTACGTACGATGACGACGATGATAATAATAATAATAATATATACACCACTCGTCTCGGGCCCAAAAGCGAGAAGACTCGTAAAACTTCTGTCGGTGTATTTTCCTCGTAATTTTTATTCGTATTCCTCTTCTCGAGTTTTTTTTTTCACACACTCGAATACCTCCACGTAATAATAATAATGTATTATACACGTATATTTATATATATATACATATACAACGCGTGTCAGTAAAATTCGGTTTAGTTCTCTGGCACACATCGTTTTGTGTTATTACTGTGTGAGTGTGTGTTTTTTTTTTCAACCGAATCCTTCGTTAGCGTTTCCTGGAAGCGAAACCATCGAAACTCAAAAAGAAACGACGATCGTGCCACGTTCTCCCTGTGCCTGCGCCGCCGCCGCCGCCGTGTCGGTAACTATCTCGTCGTCGATATTGGGCCGACGGTCGTATTTTACGGTTCATCAAAACAAATTTTCAATTTCAACGTGTCCTGGACGTTTTGAACGATGCACAGTTGCACAACCTAACCAATGCACAACCTATCCAACCACTGATTACAAAACACACACACACACACACACACACACACACACACACACACACACACACACACACACCCGCGCGCGCGCGTTGTAAAACACTTTTGTTTACGGATACTTCTTGATACTGAAAACACCTGTCTTTTAAAACGTCCTATTGAAACATTATTCTCCCGCAAAAAAATCACTCGGTAACGACCGGTTTATGTAAAGCGGAAAAATAAAAATAAATACACTCAATAGGTGTCACTGTAAATAGTTTAGTAACAACTAGGGCTCGGAAGTTGATGACCTTAAAAACAATAAAAAATGACCATAAAAATGGCAAAAAATGTCCTAAAAAAATTACAAATATTAGTTTATAATAATAAAAATACATTTTTTTTAAATATTTTACTCTATTTTACTACAAAATTCAAAATATGACATAAAAATGGCAAAAAATGTCCTAAAAAAATTACTAATATTTTTTCTGAGGCCACCTTTACTTCACATACTTTACAATAAAGAACTGTGCCATAGGAAGAAAAAATACCGTCGCCGAATTCCGACACAAATGCACGCAGACGAGCACTAACCGACGTTTTAATTTTCGGCATTTCGAAAATATTACGAAAAATAATAAAACGTAGGTATAAAATTGGATAGGTACTAATCTTAGTCTGTGGTTTAAGTTATCGGCATAATGGTCGACAAGAAACGATAAGAAATGAACTAGTGCGAAATCAGTAAAAATTACTAAAAATGTTGGAAAATGACCTATAAATCTCAAAAAATGACTTAAAAAGTAATAAACACCAAAAAATGCAAAAAAATGCAAAATAAAAATTAGTTATTTAGATTTACATGCTTATGAAACATGCTTTTGGCCAGAGGAGCATCGTCTAAAGAGTTCCCAAAAAAAAAAAAAAAAACAATGCAAAATGCATCAACTTCCGAGCCCTAGACTAATAACTGTCCGTCCGTGGGCTGAATTTCGACGACGAGAATCGTCGATCGAACTGCACGCGTCGAGTGCCATCTCGTACTACAAACACTTTGCGACATCGACTTAACCGAATGACACGCACGATTACCTCAACAGGTCGATGTTTACTGTCGAATAATTACATGACAAAAATCGAATCGTCAAATCGGAACCGACTTGAAATGATTGGTTTGTCGACGGTCAGTGGCGGGTGCAGTGAGACGGTCATGCGACGGACAAACACACTGCACTCGCTCGGGCGAGCGGTAAATAATATTGAATTATCGACTCGCGAAAGTCGAATCAGTGACGCGGCGGCGGCGTTTGCGGGCGAATGCGATTTACGATCGTATATATTTTGCACATTGTCGTGCACCAGTAAACGCGTGTTTCCGCGTGTTCCGAACAATGCCCACCCCGCGTACGTACGGTATAGATCCGCATACTTAATAACACACCGTGGGTACATAATATACTGCGTGTTTTTTAATTGGATCGTCTCTAGGGGATATTTCGTTCGTTATCGCTGTACAACATTATACACTCGACGCGAACACTGTGTGTGTGTGTGTGTGTGTGTGTGTGTGTGTGTGTGTGTGTGTGTGTGTGTGTGTGTGTGTGTGTGTGTGTGTGTGTGTGTAATATTATTTATTTATATACATAGTGCATACACATATTATCAGCTTTACGTATAATATGTACAACAATAAGCATTGTTTGAAGTCTTGATCGCGCGCGATATCCGCGAAGAATGGCTCGACCGCAGTTTTGAATCGGCACGAGCGAGAAGAGAAGGAAAAAAATTACCCGTGCGGCGGCGGCGGCGGCGGACGACGATTTCAATTAAACGAAACGCCGCCGCCGTGTACTCGATGGATGGCGCGGGCAATGGGTGTTGTTAGAAAATTGTGCGCAACAGGTTTCCGTAGGAAAGACGTCTCTGGTCCGACTCGTGATTTCGTCGGTCCTTTAATTGATTTCGAAGTCGACGAACATCCGACCAGTACGGCAGCGGTGTCGGTTCGACGATTAAGTCAGCACGAAACGTTACTGGATGCGTTTTTTTTTCTCGCCATCCGACGTCAGCGATCGTTCTATCGGAGTTTCTTTTTTATGGGTATTTTTTTTTTATCGGTGTTATATGGGTTTTTTCCAATCCCTTTCACGAATCGTCGTTTTATTCACTGATCACATTATACACAGCAAATTACCATGGTAACCATATAAAACGTCATCAATCGTACATTGACATTGGCCCGATGACTGCGAGGCTCGTGAAATTTTCTTATTGAACTATCACTTATCAGTTACGCTAATGGACATACAATTATTAAATATTTCACGTGTTAACTAAATTCCAATAAATATCCTCAGTGTATTTATTGTATTCGCTATTCAATAATCGTATCACTTATGCGTGTTTGAAATTTTAATACTTTTATAGTTTTTTTCTTCTTCTCAAAACATTTACACACATAAAAAAAAAAATATATATATATTTATTTATTTATTTATTATATATTTATACACTGTTTTTTTTATAGATATATCTTATGAAAATTCAAACAGTTATTAGATAAAATCATTGATTACATACATTGTTGAACTATTTCTATGCAATTAAGAAATATAATTGTACGAATAACTAATTAATATACTTGTATATATCACAAATAGCATTTAAGTATAATATATTGTAAAGTGAAAACGTTATATCACGTTAACGTCTAACGCACCAAGATATTTAACTGAGTCATCCTTCCCATTCCACTGTATGATCTGATTTGTTATTTAGATATTATGTATTTATCGATGTCGCAACCAGGATTTACGTTTCGAGTCTTAGGAATACTCACATATTTCGCTACAGTCCTGTTTTTTTTTTTTTTTTAATGTGCTCGACGTTAAAACACAACGATATTTACATTTCTGAAAAACCGAGTGAGACTCGAGTCTTGAGCGTCCAACCCCTTTGGCACAGACTTGTTTTAGTGCATCGATAATTACGGTGTACGCCAAACGAACATGTAGGTGTTTTACGTACATTATTGTGTTTTGTTTGTGTCGCACGAAAGCTACGTTGTTCGATTTTATCCGGTGGCTTCCGAAAAGTCGATCGATCGTCATAAACTATACACGACGACGACATGTATATATGTAAGTACACGGATATTCATCCAGACTCGATGACCTATATTTCCGAGCGTGTTCTGGGCCATAACAATGCGACGTTGTACATACATAAATGCTGGTACAAACGTACAAAAACGAGATACCGTGCGATATTGGATCATGCCGGTAATAATAATGTCGTTACACGTGTCGGTAAATCGTTATCTCGTCGCCGTCACGCGACACGTCCAACAAACGTCGATAGATACCGAGTGTTTCTCCCGTCGCGGAGATCGGTTAGGAACTACGAAACGTAACTTTTCAATCGTTTACACATTCCCGTCACGACATGAACCGTCCGCAGTTAATTGTGTGATCCATACGGTTATCTGATCGATATTGCAGACACCATTGCGAATATTTAAATGACATACCGGTTCGACTTCGGGAGTCGTCCGATTTTCCACCGAGGCCTGATCACAAGGAATCGCGCCCTGCTGCTCAAATTATGGGCTCGTGTTCAAACGTCCGATTCGGGAGAAAATGCAGTTACAACGTCTCCTGTTCCGAACTTTAAATTATTTTTATTTTTTTCACGGCTTAATGTTATAAACTAAAAATCCGTTTTGTCAAATCCTTTTGTTTTAATAAGCTTATCTGTTTAAAGTCCATAGTGTAAAAAAATAAAAATAAAGGATATTAAATTGAATATTTAACGATATTTTCACTTTGGAGAGAGTAGAGCTCGTTATTAAAATGTTTATATTTTTATGCTATTCAAGTATCACAATTATTATTTTTTTTTTTTGAGCTGTAATTATTCGAGAAAATAAATTTATTAATTTTTTTTCATTTTAATTAAAAATGTTATATCAAAATGAAACGTTTAATTACGAAATACAACATTTGTATAACAAATTACTAATGATCCAATAAAATAACGTACGATATAGATGAGATTAAATCTAAAAAAAAAAATGATAACTTAACACGTATGTTAATAAAAAATAATTCGAACGGTTTAACGAATGAATAATTTTATCCAGTCAGCGTCATAATAAAAGGTACCTACAAAATAGAGAAATTCAACTTTAAGTTAATGGGCAGCCAATATTCAAAACTTAAAAATTTACCGAGTTAAGAACAAAAAAAAAAAAATAATAATAATAATTAAATCATTTATTCTGATTTATTATTAGCTATGTTATGTTTAAAGCACTATATTTACATTAATTTAACAATTACAATACTTATATAGTCATAATATGTATTGCTTACGAGCAACCATATTAATTTACATATAGTTATATGTAAATTAATTTCCTAAATTTTACAAACTACGGGATTTATATCGATTTTGGAATTTAATCATAGCGTGATGAAGTCATATTTTATTTTTAAATTAAAGAGTTTTAAACTGTATTAAGTAACACGGACCAGATCGAAACGGTACGCGAGCTGAATGTGACTCGTAAATCGCCAATAGCTATAGAATATCCTCAGCTATAGAATATCTCTGCTTTGAGAATTTTCCCTGGTAAACGTTTTCCATTATTTTTCCTTGATTAGAAAATAATGAAATTACATTTTCGCTTAAATCATAGAAAATTTTATCGGCGATATTTTAATTTAACAGTTAATCTATATCATAAAAATAAAACACGAGATGATTAAAACCGTAGGTTTTTAAATTTCGGAGGTCTAGTGCACGTGCGCCTCGGTTTTTTACATCTAATGTGGGCCTGAATTCGACCTTATTTAAATACGATTATTTTTGAACGGACTAAGTGATTAGTATTGTTTTGAAAAGAAATGTATCACAAAAATATACGTACCCCTCGAGTTGTTTGCTTATTAGCAGGGCCGTCCCAAGGTTTTTCGCGGCCAGGGGCAAATTAATTTGGGGGCCCTTTGACCATTATAATAAGATATGATAAACAAAATACTCACTGAGAATAAAAAAATTCTTGCAAACGCAATTTTCCAAACCTTAACCAATCAAGCTCATTTAAATTCATGTAAATACTGCATCGCATACTTACATTTTCAATAAATTCTTAGCAATGTATTACCATATATACTAAAAATACAATTTCTTCCCAGATAGTTATACATTTTCAAGGAAAATATGAACTTGGATGTTTATAGGATTAAATAAATAGACAAGGTAAATAAAATTAAGAAAATTAAAATAAAATGTAATTATATTATTTTACTATTTTAAATGAAATATTGAAATGTGTATCAGAAAACTTTTTTCCTAGCTTTTTTTTCAGCAAAACTGTCTATAACATAATCATAATCTAGAGTCTTTGATAACTTGTGCTCAATGGAGATAAGTATTAAATGATTTAGGCGGTTCTCTTCTGTAGTTGAACGTAAATAACTTTTTATTAATTTTAGTTTAACGCCAGTGACAGTTCCTTATTATTAATTATTATACATCAAGACTTTGAGGGGGGCCCCTAAAAAAAAAATTATTTCGGGGCCTGGGGCAAAACGGTCCCATTGCCCCCCCCCCATCTGAACGGCCCTGCTTATTAGAACAAATAATCGATTGACGTGGTAAAAAACTTTTTAACTGCTATTTTACTTTTTACGTCCGAAACCCAAATAAATTGTTCAAATTGTTGTGCTCTTTAACATTATGTAATAATGATGTTTTTCGTTGTTGTTATTTTTCACATTTACTTAGTGGATAATAATATTGGACAGTTTGCCGCTGGAATGCATTTCAAAACTTGGTGGTCGAAATTAGATTAAGTTTTTATGACTATGGTACACTCGTGTGATATATACTCGAGAGTTTCATATAGTTTTAGTTTAAAGTAATTAAAAAGTTCGATGAGTAATCCATTGAGGTGATAAGTTAAAAAGCATAATAACCATTCATTAAACTTTCACGATGAACAAAATGACATATTTGTAATGAAAAAACTATGAAATTTAAACTATTTGGAATTAATACATGTTATACATTTGATATTTGAGCACTATAAACTAATATTCTAGTGATCTGTACTTAAACGGAATATTAGGATAATATTAATATTTCGAGTTCATTTTAAATGTATTTATTTTTGAAGAAACGCAAATACCCGAATATTATTAAACAGTGTTAAACAAAGACAACTATTTCATAATTTTATTTTAGAAATAAACATGTTATTTTTTTTATAAAAAGACAATATATATATAATCCAAAAATACAGACATTTTCGACACTTACCAACCGTAACAAAATAAAATCAAAGTTTACGGTTTGCTACAGTTTATTAAAAAACGTCCAACTTAGAGGGAGTGTCAAATTATCATTAAAACTAATTAAATTAATAATTAGACTAAAATTATAAACGGATCAACGGAAATATCTTTTAGTCAAAAAATAAAAAAATACAAAAAATATTGATAAAATTGTATACAATATAAAAAATGTGCTTTTTAATTTATTAATTTTTACATGATTATGTTATGAATATTTAATAACTGTTGTGAGTAGTCTTTTATTTTTAAATATTCAAATACTTTTTTTTTTTTACTTTACTTTTCAAACATATTTTATACAATGATTATATATATATAATTACTTGTAATAAAATAATTCACAATATTACATTATATTTCTCATTAAAATATAAAATATTTTATGAATGATCTAAATTTGCATATCGTTAGAACTTTATTTACATTTCTCATTTAACTTTAAAAACTTAAATAATAGACATACCATTGATATTAAAAAGAAAATATTTGAAATTTTATTTACACAAAATAAGACGTGATATATTATGTGATATTATCTTAATCAAACCTCGCATAATAAGACAGAGTAAAAAAAAAATATCATATCCATAACCATTAATCAAAATATCTAATTGAAAAATACATATTTGTAGACTACAAATAATGTATATTGAAAAATAAAACAAAATATAAAATAATCATTTTTAAATTGCAAGAGTTTCTCGAAAATTTCCCAATAATTATTTGTTTATGTCCCTCATATATTCTTAGTTTTATACGAGCATTAATAATTAAAATTAAGTACGTTAATAAATTCATTTTGTATTTTTATTTTTTTTAATAAGTCAATGTATTCTAATAAAAATTTATCTTAGACGAAATGTTACTCTTTTACTTTTACTGACATCTCATATTATTTTATGATAGAATCTTTATCTTTGAAAAAATTGACCTCACTTTAACTTAAAAACATCTTAGAGTCTTTTGAACTAAATACCATAATTTTTCTTTGTGCGTCGTCCTCGTTATAAATGTTTGTCCACGCAATGCCTCCGTGTCTTAGCTAACCATACTTAATCCTCTCTCTTGTGTAATTCACGTTCGTTTTGAAAGTTTTTCGTGACTTCTCGTAAACTTCTCTCCATCCCCGACGTGCCATTCGTAGTAAGGCTCAATAATTTATATTATTTGAACAAATTGGATGCAGCTTACTTATTTAGTAAGTATCTTATGTCTGTTTTATCTTCTTATAACTATGTGCAATTACAAATGTCCCTTTTTATTCTGCACATGTTCATCTCATGATCGTACTAATAAATAATAAGGCATTTATCTCAAAATATGATCGAACACTGGACGGACTGTCTATATGCTTGATGATATTAAAAATGCACGACTACTATGTCAAAATCTTAATGGCGTCGACCGTCGATACTGGTATTATGGAAATTACACGATCATTTTGAAACATACTATTAATTGACCTCTTGGCATTTTTTGTGAGAAACCTCCCGTAGGCATTTTGTACTTTTCTTACGACTTGAGAACTCAGTAATGTATTTCCTTTCTTGAAACACAACGACCGAACAAGATATTTAAGGGCACCATTCAACGACAAAGGTTTACCACGCTTTTGAATAACTCGAGTTCTTATAACATTCTTCTATGCGTTATAATATCAATTATAATTACTACTTAAATAATAATCGAACAAGGTTTTTCTACAGTCACTCTGGTATGACATACGTACGGTATTTTGGTACTCATTTCGTTTATGAAAATTATTTATTTTTATATTCTCAAACATGTAATCGATTGACTCTGGTTCCAGTGTTAAAGTTAACGATATCGTGTTTTTTTTTCTTAACCGAGATAGTAAAAAACGTCGGTTTTTTTTGCGAACCATTTACGTACTTACGTCTTATTGTAATTCCGGCATCTAGTGTTTCACGAGATATCCTCAGTACTCTCCTTTTCGTTTTCAATTACTCGATCGAAGGTTGCTGAGTTTTATTCATTGCAAGATTATTAACGGATGTTATTGAGGATATCCAATTTATTCACGTGAGTTAAATACGCGAGTGACTCATTAATGTTTCTTCAATCAGGTTTTAATCATCTCGTGAACTGTAGTAAATCCTTTGCGTAACCATTTACCAATTTATTGATCGGCATCACACGAATACTACTTACGTTACTAATAATTCACACGTGTCATAAAATAACTCTTAACAGTTTGCGAAATCAAAGCATTTTTATCTATATTATCCTATTATTGATACTCCATTTTTTCCGTATCAGATTTCAGTTGTTTGCGTACTTTCGAACCAAATAATAAACGATAAGTAACACGTTAAAGTCTTAAGCAATCAATAGAAATAACAACATAATAATCAAAGTTAATTTTATTTGCCTCCGAAAATGTGGAAACGTATATGGTATATATATATATATATATATATAAACAAATAATGTCATGAAACCAATGCATTCTTCGTTTCTCATAAAATCTAAAACCAGTTAATTTTACACTTATTTTTTAATGTATTTATTCTTTAGTGAGGCAACATTTTCTCGCTAAAAAATAGTTTTCATTCATTAATTTAGAAAAGAAAATATCGTTTTACGTCATGACGTTTTTTTTTTTTTTTTATAATCATAGGTGATCAGTTACATACTAATATTCATATTTATTAGATAACTATGAGTTTTACACATTATAGTGCTTAGGCGTTTTTATTAAAACATTTTTTACGTGTTGAATAAAAAAAAATATTATCGACCTATATTTTGAATATACGTGAATTTAGCGTATAATAATAAAAAAAAATCTTTTAATAATATTCATAAGATATTACATCGAAAAACGGTAAATACTTTAAATGTTATTTCCACGCCTAATGGACAAATTTGTTTTAAATTCACACATTACTTAAAACACCTCTCGCTTTATTCACCAACGAGTATAATATTGATTTTTCATTCAAATAATGCTTAGTTCGATGGTTCTCGTGTACTCAAAACATGAATTCAATTCCGCGGCACTAAATTGAACTAAACGAAAATTTGTTATTAAAAAATGTTATGTCAAAGAATATTCTTTATTTCATATCTCGATAACGACTGTAACACTTCAAATCGTAATGAATTATGCTTTATTCACACAGTATGAACAGTTTGAAATATCTAGGTCAAAGATTTTAAACTTTAAAGTCGATTAAAGATACTGCGTCAAAACTCATTACTAAATTTCGGACTGAATAATTTTTTTTTTTTTATTAAAATATAATTACAATCTATACATCATTTAATAATTATAATATGAGACTCGAAATAATGTAAATAACAATATTTATGACATTTTAAGTCACGTCTTGTCAACCTTGTTAAATACCGTACGAGTTTATGAGCAGCGCATTTGATTCGTTCTTACGAACCACTATATACATTAAAAAAAAAAAAAAAAAATCGCGGTTTGATGTTAAATCACGAGATCTAGATTAAACACGTGACGTTACGACATATTTTGATTCATTTTTGCTCTTTTTCCTAACAGGATTTGAAAACTAAAAAAAAAAACATTTTCTGTGGTGTCTCGCACTCGTATGCACTTGAATATCGATTGAGATATATCGTCGAACTGCACCTCCGATCACCATCGTACTTCACCGTAAATTATCGTCGTTATTAATTCACGTCCGTCTTGCACTGCCATATCACGTACCACCGAACCGTCGTGTATCGGTTCGATTGTTTATTTGTACAACATTATACCTCTGCTCGCGTGTGCGGGGCGTCGTCGTCGTATACCTGCGTCGTCGTGATGACTAGACAAGATTCGTACACTATTATACACGTAGTCGCATCACCGCCTAGTGATTTTAGGCAATTTATATAATACGATGACTGGGCACAACTTGCAGCGGTGTGAATGGTTCACTTTGCCGGGTGTAACGCGTGCGATATTATGTAGGTATGCCTGGCGTACGTCATAAGGCGATCTATTTAACGTAATATTATCGTCTTAGCGTTCACGTATTGTGTGAGCGCGCGCGCGACACGTTTGTCTTCCTACACGACTGGTACGAGTGACTGGAACCGATTCTTCATTGTTCACGATTTGGATTCCACATAGTTTTGACGATTTAATAACGACTCTATCGTTAAAACCACGTCACACACACACACACAGGGGAGGGGGATTTAATCACAACGAGTATGATATTTCGTTTGAAAATCAAAAAACAAATACTAGTCTGCTTGTTTCGATGTTTTGTCGTAAAACGATTTTCACGATTCTAAACAAATCGATCGACAAGTGCCACTGACGTTTTTTTTTTTAAGAAGACTTTACCCGCGGTATCACTTTGCACTTCCTATAACACGTCATAACTTTGTTCTATAATTATTAGCAGAACTATTATCGTATAGACAATATTGTTATAATATCATCAGTTTAAAAAAGCCGATAAGATAATGGTGGTGGAAGTTCGTCCTTCGTCGCTTCGCTCCTCGGACAAGATAATGGTGAGGAGTGTATAGCACTTTCTATCATGGGATCACCTGGTTTACGATAGTTTAGTTGTATGGTACTTTACATTTGAATGCAATGATAAATCATTGTAAGTTAAGTACAGGATACAGTAGTTGGGTGGGATACACGAGATGCATTGCTAGATTAGGCATTATTGGATAGATTTTGGAATTATTTTATATTATAAAAAAAAAAACGATTCTGAACGAAGATGAAGATGTCAGCCTTAAATTGTAATATATATTTTATTTTAATATCCTAGATTGGGTTAAATTTACATTTGTCTATTCATGTGACTTCTGCTCGTGAGCATTGGACAAACCAGGATGTGCATAGATAGGGCGTAGGTAAATACCATATTATTTGCCTAAATGCACTATCGTGACGGCACCACCCGACCCCGCCGTCCATATATGCTGAATGCTCCGTGGCTACGTCTATTTAAATATTAATAATTAATAATAATATATAAAATCCGCATGTTTATGGAACTGATACACACATTAAAATAACTGGAAATTGGAAGTTAGTAACGTTCTATTCAACCATGTAAAGGTACGTTATACACCTTGTGTTTACAATCTACCAATTTTTTGTATAGAACAGCTGTCAGCTACTGATTATATTATAATAAACTTAATCTATTTAATTATCTTTATCAGCTGTGATATTACATAATATTTTCATTTCTTATCTTTGAATACAAAAATTTTTATACATTTTCAACTACAAAATAATTTGCAAATATTCGTGATTTTGACAAATTTTGTCGATTTTTGAACTTCAACTGCTTATAAAAAAAAATTGTGCCTATGTATTTGAATAATTTTTGAATCACTCTTAGATCAACTTATTCAAAACCTTCTATTAAATTTTCAAGCGATTTGGTAGGGCCAAAAAATTGTTATCGACTTTTATAAAAAAAAATCTAAGAAAAATCGAATTATTCAAATGCCTATAAATAGCTAAAAAATAAACGAAATATTTTGAAAATACAACTATGTAAAGAAAATGCCTATTTAAACATTTTGTAAAAGTTTTAAGTTTCTACGACCTATACTTTTTGAATAAGAACAAATATCAAAAATCAATGATGCCTAAATTGTTATTTTACGCGATTATGTGAAAAAATTGTAATTTCAAACACTCATAAAAATTTTTGATTTTATTCCAGTGCAAATTTTTTTACAGATAATTGAAGGAAAACGTATGTCAAACTTTGTACCGAATTTACAATTCTTAGTTTTGAATACTTAAAATTTTATGAATTTTCAACTGCAAAATACATAGCAAATATACATGATTTTGACGAATTTTGTCAATATTAGCACTTATAAACGCTTATAAAAAAATTTTGTGCCTATGTATTTTTATAATTTTTGAATGGGAGTTAGAACAACTTATGTGGACCCTTCTATTAAATTTTCAAGTATTTCGTCCGAGCTACATTTTTTTTATCAACATTTATAAAAAAAAAAATAAAAAAAATCGAATATTTCAAATGCCTATAAATTGATTAAAAATGAGTGAAATCTTTTGAAAATAAAATTATATAAAGAAAATGCCAATATAAACAACTGATAAAATTTTCAAGTTTCTACAACTTATACTTTTTGAAAAAAAAAACAATTAGCAAAAATCGTTTGAGGCTAAACCGTTGTTTAACGTGTTTTTGTAAAAATTTAAATTTCAAACACTCATAAAATTTTTTTGTCTGAATCCGGTAGAGTTTTTTTTGCAGATAATTGAAGAAAAACTAATGAAAAACCTTGTACCAAATTTTCAAAACTTAGTTATAAAAGAAAAAAATTTTACGATTTTTCAACAACAAAATTATTTGCAAATTTTCGCAATTTTTACATATTTCGTATAAATTGGAACTTTGAGCACTTATAAAAAAAAATTGTGACTTACGATTTTGGATTTTTTTTTATCAGTTATGGAACAACTTATAAGAAACCTTGTATTAAATTTTCAAGATTTTCTGGCAAAAAAAAAAAATTTTATCGTTATTTTAAAAAAAAATACTTAAAAAAATTGAAAATTTCAATTGTCTATAATTAGCTCAATAAAAGTCAAAAGTGTTCAAAAATTTTACCACGTATAGATGATTTCAATATAAACATTTGGTGAAAATTTCAAGTATCTACAATTTTTGGTTTTTGAGTAACGGCTAAATAAAAAAATCGATTTCGTCGAAAACGGGTTTTGCACAAAAAGTACCGGTTTTTCCTCATTTTTTGTTTGTTTTTCCCGTGGCATTTGAAAACTTTTGGGAATTTTCACTTGTGACCTCTCTAAGGTACCTCCGATATTCGTTTTGCCACCGAAAACATACCCTGAAGTTCAAAATTGAAGCATTATTTCGAGTAGTTATGGTGTACACAGACACAAAAACAAAAAAAAAACAAAAAAAAAAAAAAAAAAAACAAAAAAAAAAAAAAAAACACACATCATAGTAAAATCAATACATTCTTCACTTCGTTCAGAATCTAAAATCACACCTCATATTTATAATTTATGCGTGGAAAAAAAATTATCATTTGTACACTATTCGTTCGTAATTTACAACGTTTCAATAAAATTTACAAATCTATTCGTTCGTATGGCGTAAACAATATTGTAACGGTGGATCATTTCAGTAAGAACAATAATTAGACACGAATTATTTGAAATAATAAAAAAAATAAAAAATAACACAACAATCAAAGAAGTAACAACCTTTATTGTCCACATAAATACATCAAACATATTATCATTGAGATTAGAACTACTTAACATTCATACCGTGTTCTCTTTTTAGAGATTGTGCGTAGGTGGGCGATTTTTTTCCTATTTTTTTACTCTCATAGTGACGAACAGTCGTAAAAAGTTCTCGGACGTTTCTCCGGGGAATGCAGCGGAATAGGTAGACGCCACGGTGGTAATATGGAATATGTAATAACACGTAACGCTATAAAAAAAAAATCCGATTGGAACGGCTTATGAGCCGTAGTAGGAGTAGGCGTGGCGAGGAGCGTCAGTCGAATGGTATTAAAAAAACAAAAAAGAAAAAACGTAATATCAATGTGTAAACGATGATCCGATTGCAGTCGATGTCTCTCCAAACGTTCTCGCGCGTATTCGAGAGTGTTTTTCGCAACTTCCGTCCTAGGTCCAGAAGTAATGTGGTGTGTCGGAGAGACCGAACGCCGAAGATGTTTGTGCAGAGCTCTCGCGTGTTGGTGTTGGGGATTAGAATCAGGTGTCTTAAACTCAATACACTCACGTACGCAGAAAAAATAGAACACAGTCGACTGTCGGTTTCGCTTGATTATCCGTCCCTTCGCGCTATCACTGTGATATACACGAGCTGACCGACGATAACACGCTTTTGATGCGCATTGTTCACGATAAACTCGATTTTCAATCGTACGGCAAATTACTGTGTCTGTTGCTAGGTATCAACGCCTCGGTGCACAGTGGTCGGAAATACAAATTTAAGCGGACAAAATTATTTTATTTACAAAATGTGTTCCTTATGTTATTACATTTCAATTTTAATTATTGCAAAATTTCAAATATGATAAAAACGTACTTAAATGAAAGAAAGTTTATTTTTATTTTTACAAAACAGACCCTATTATAAAATTAGTTTTAAAATTGTTGTTGTTTCATTCGGAATCATCTTCATTGACACTGTCACTGTCACTGTCACTGTTACTACCAGAGTCACTATTTGTGTCTACCTCAACAGTTTTTAGTGCCCTAATATCTTCATCTAGTGACTTTAAATTAATTTTAGATGTTAATCTAATAACAGATATGCTAAACATAGACGCAACTCGACGCAGATAAAAATTATGTCATTGAAAAGCTAAGACGTTTTTGAGTAATACCTATATATTTATTTATGATCATTTTAGATCTCTTCTTATATAATGTATTTAAAAATGTTTGATATTGATGCAATATAATATATACACCATGCATCCATTAGAATAATATGTATGAATTTAAATTTAACTTACCATTTGTATTGATGACCATTTTAAAATAATAACTTAACTTTTATAAAATTGAACAAACACACTGAACGTGATCGACAAAGAAGTGAATTGATATTCTTAATCAACCGTAGATATTGTAGATTTTGTCTTTAATCGTTTTAAAGTGGTTATCGTTGTTATAATAACCCAATGCCTATTAAATGTTTTTCCATTTATTGTACTGATAAAAAATAAAGTGCTACATATCTAATTTTTAATCTTTTTTTTTCTATTTTGTCCGCCTAAATTTGTATTTCCGACCACTGTGCGGTGGTGGTATAAGTTACGCCCGTAGTCTGTCTTCGTACACTAGGGTCGTCGGATTGTCTACAAGTGCATGCAGGAAGGGCCACGTGCAGGCTACCACCATCCTCCCCAGATATTAGAAATGAGTAAGCTCTGGTCAAACTAATTGTAAAACGAGATCTACTAAATAATTCTATGTCATCGCAAATGCTTTGCAACACCCCACGAATACGACTAAAATCTAGAAAACCACCTTGGATCACTACCCAAAACCTCATTCTCGTAAACTTTAATTCAAACACAGAACGCTGACTTAGTCGACGACCCCACACAACCCACGTAAGGTTTCAAACTACCCCGGCAAGAGTGGGTATCCTTAAATCGTGTCGGGATCGGTTATTGAAGGTGTTTTTCTATGCACCGGTGGAAGTTTCGAGATAATCCGGCTTGCGATCGTGGCAATGCTTATCCAGACAATTCAACACATTGTGACGGACTGTCCTAAAAGAAGATTTGTAGGAGAAATGAATGATTTCTTTAGACTAACAAATCAAGCTCTAGATTGGATAACTACTTTAGACATTAAACTATAGAGAAAATATTAAAATTGGACAATAATCGATACAAATTGATAATATTATAACCCTATTGTACATCGCTATATTATTATTATCATTTATATATGAGTAATTTTTATTTTGTTTTTTATTCTATTTTTATTCCATGTTACAACTTTTTTTTTTTATGTATATTACCTATGTGTCAAATGACTCAAATGTGCCATACGATAAATAAATATAAAAATAAGCACTTTTTCTGTTACCGATACCTGCTGGTACGGGCGTTAGAAGATTTCCGACTACGAGTCGTTTTTTTCTACGAGGTTTTATACGTTTTAAAATACATTTCGCAGTTTCTTATACACATCTGCAAGTTGGGTCACAAATTTCAAACCGAATAAATATGTCTTTTTTTTTTTTTTTTTTAATAAACACGCATATTTCTAACACCACGTGGTCGACGTCGATTTAATTGTTTGGTGGAAAGTAAGAAAAACCGACCGAATCGTAATGAGTCCCGAGATCGTAATTTCCACCGTGGGGCCTCTTAACTTCGATCTATCATCAAGACCCGTAAGTCGAAATATCGCTAAGGCGACGAAAATACGTCTACTTTAATCGTACTGCGCGCGCGTGATAAATGTCCAGAACACGTTATACAATAATAACGGACTATAAAATAAAAGTAACGTACACAATCCGAGTCGCTATTAACTCCGTGGCTAGTGTGCTACACCGATTCAAAAAGCACTTAGTTAGTAGGTACGCGTGAATTTCACATTAGTACCATGTGAGTCTTTAGCTGGTTAGGGCGTGTCTTCACAAAAGAAGATTGTACTGGTTTACACTGTCTTCCGGATATCTTTTTAACGGATCAAACTCATTTATCGTTTTCATTTTATTTATATTTTTCAAGACAATAATATTCACATTTATGCTAAAAAAAAAAAAAAATTAACTCTATAATAGTTTTATACATGTGTTAACCGATTTTTAAATTTTTTTAGTTTTATTAACTGTCAACCGCTATTTATAAAATAATAACATTATATTATAAAATCATACTCTTATTATTGCAATTTTAATGTTCATTTTTAATTTTGTTTTTTTTTTTTTTTTTGGACCAGTAGTTTCAGAAATTTATAGTATATAGAGTTTTCAGTGGAATCTTAATTAATCAGTTTGAACCACTTAATAGATAATATTTCTTGGAAATGATTCTAAATTAAATTAAAAAATTTCATTTAATGTGATTCTTGCGATAAATTTCATTGAAAAGTGGGAAGTTTTCAAACATTTTTATCTTTATTAATTTATACATTTTTACACATAGCATTATCGTAAATATAAATAAAACAAATCTTTAATACCTTATTAAAAAAAAAAAAAAAAAAAAAAAGTGTAGAAAAATCAATTAAACATAAAATATGTGGTGTTGCGAGTACCTTAATTTACAAAAATCAAATAAAAGTATAATGAAACGAGTGTAAAGAGGTAAGACGTTTGTACGTGTACAAGTACGCGGCTGATCGTCGCCTGTGCGACGGAGCACATAATGATAATATCATCTCCGTAACATCTCGCACTTATAACTACTGGACCGCAGTAAAATTCCTAATTATTTATCGACTGCGATCGAAAGGGAGCTAAGACAATGCGACGCACTGCAGTGCGGGAGACGGCCGAGTGGAAGGGGGCTTTGTCTGGATCGGGGGGAGAGGCCATTTGTTTAGTTTCAATTATTTCGTATTGGACGACGCGGCGGGCGGATCATCGAACCGATCGAATTAAAAAAACCGATTTAACGGACTTATGCTTTTAACTGGCCCAGGGCAAACGTGTGTGTGATGTACATTTGAACGCGTAAAAATACCGACGAAAGATCGATTTGAAGCGTGCCGACGAGCAGACCTTCAGCGCGCGTAATAATAATATGATGATATCATAAAAAAAAAACAATCAGACCGAATTAGAAATCTATTATCCTCACGTTGCGGCCGGTGTCGAATGATAACAAAACGGACTAGAGATAAGTGTTTTTTTTCCATATAAATCAGTTTGTTTATTGTGTTGTTATGATTATTATCGTAGTAAACGAGACATAGGCTTTGGGGCACTAGTTTTCCGAGAAACCATTAGCGATTTTCTGGAAACGCTTCTATTCATTCAAAAAATATCAAACACATTTTTTGGTACAGATACACACATAAAGTAAAATATACGTAAATGTGTAACTAAAGTATGTATCATATCATCATCTTCTTCTTCTTTTTCTGGCTTTCATAACTATCCAAGAGTTTTCGCCGCCATCACCAATACGCTCCACTTACCACGTTGCTGCACAATCTCCCTCCAATCACTTGCACTCCAAGATCGTCTAAATCCTTTTCTACAACATCCAACCATCTCTTCCTAGGACGACCCCGTGGCCTTTTCCCTTATGGTTTCCGATTTAGACCTATTTGGGTTACTGCATCAGTATTCCGCCTCGTGACATGTCCAAGCCACTGACTCTGTATGAACACATTAATCAATACTATTTTTAATTCTTCCTTCAGTTCTTGGTTGAGCTTCCTACGCCACTGACCTGTCCTTACCGAGCCGCATATCGTTCACCATATTTTATTTTCAAAAGCCTTTGACCGTCGTTCTGTTACACTCGTAGCATTAGTACTTAGTAACCATGCGTTAGTATCTGTCTTACGATTGATGTATAAAGTCGTATTTTTGTACGTTTTGAAAATAATATTTAGACTTAAAAAACTTTAACGAGGCAAAAAACGCTCTGTTTGTATCATATCCGAAAGTTTCATTCAGCTCTTCCAAAACCAGAAATTTCGTCTTCAAGGTGCTTCGGACGGGTCATTTTTCAAATTTCCAAATAGTTTTTTCAAACCATAGGAAAAACTATAAAACATTTTAGTGAAGACGGTAAAATACGTCATCAACTAGAATTATGTTATGGAACCGACTTTATTTACTCAATCGTATCTCTAAACATAATGGTTTTAGAAACTGAAAATGTTACCAATAACCGACAACAGTTTTACAAAGATTTAATAATATTTTCAAAATGTTTGACAACTTTTCGGTTACATGTTATTCCTAACGTTCTCGTAAAGTTTTAATCAAATAAAACAATCAACTTTTATTTTAACGATTTTTCTTGACCACATATTTTTCAATCTTTGTTCCAAGTTACGAACCCAAATGATTAGCTTGATAAATTATTTTTTGCACACGTTTTAATTAAGAATTTAGATAAAATCGATAATTTTCACGTAAAATTCACTATTTCTTTTTAACCTCATCCTTTGTAAATTTCTAATTCAAAATCTAATAAAAAATCGTTGACATAAATATTCACCACATTTTATTTAATTTATGCTTCAAATATATATATATATATATAAGATGAGTCAGATCTAGTTGACAAATGCTATAACATTTTTCTATTCATTATTTTTAACTTTTGTTTTTTAAATATTATTCATGATTTTCTTAGATGTCTATCACTAATTACAAATTATTTCGATTGAGCCTTACAATCACGCAATAGAAATATTATTTGAATGTCATAATATTTTTCTTGTTTAACAAATAATTTAAGAGATGAAAACATCTAAAGCTCGGAGCAGCTGAGTAATTCCAATTAATGTTGGCCTGATTGTCCTTCTTCTCTATACTTTGTCGGGCTACAAGTCAAAACGTTTCTACCTTTTTAAGTACATAAATATCGGAATATAAAACAACATTAATGTACGTAACCGTGCATAATATATTATATGCACCTTCAGTTTACACTTATAATATAATGTTATCATACGAAGTAACTGTCTAATCGCATTTGTTTTTTTTTTCAAAATTTGCAATGCAGAAGTTAAAAGGACTGTATCCTTAACACAAACGTCGTGTGTGTTACGCCTGAAAATGCATATTCATTAGGTCATTCGAACGTTGAAAAACGGCTCGGTAATATAATAAAGTCCCGAACAAATTAAAATGCATAATATGCACTCAATACGAATGTTAATCGATTTGAAAATGTCCATGGCCTGTTTGCATAATACACGAACACTTACGAACACTCTATTCGTCGACAACGAATATTACGTTCATAAAAGCGTATATGTTTATTTCCATTAAACCATTCTCTAGCTACAAGTAGCTTTGAATTTATGTATTTCCACATTTAACTCCTTAAAATATGATTACGTATAAATTACTATTATATCTAGAAGAATACATTATTTGTATCGAGTTTTAAACCAATTTCGTTAGAAAAACATTTTTTTTTTTTTTCGTCGGCAGTCAATATATTTGAATCGAAATCAGACAAGTGTTATCGATAAATCACAATAGTTTTCGCCGTGTTAAAAACAGATGTATTCGTCTGTATGACTTTTAAACTCAACGAAAATATTTATTAATTTTTTTCGGGGAAATTAAAAGCTGAGACTTGAAATGATTACAGAACCTATATGACGTATTGCGTTGATATTTTTCCACTATTCGATTGATATCGATCTCGGAACGTGACGATTTCGCCGTGAGTGTATAATCGAAATCGCGGGTAGACTTTTCAACGACTAGGTCGAGGTTCGATCGAACGCGCCAACAGCCACGGAAAACTGGCCGACAGCAAAATTAAATGTCGTGTTCGCGGGAATGCCGTCGATATCGACCCCTTCGTCATCGTCGGTCGGAAAGTAGCTGGAAAAGTTTTAACGCTTTAACTTTCACGATGAAACTATATACTATTGCATTAGCTGTGCATTCCGAGTGTTCCCGAGTTCACGCGCGCGCCCGCTGTCAGGGCCTAGCCGGTCAGCGGCTCGACGTCTGTCCGTAATATTCTCATTTTTCTCTTTCAATCTCCAACCCGTCGTCGTCGTCGCGTCAGGCCGTATCGTTTTTCTTTGCCGTTCGCAAATACGCGAAAACGACAGACCGTATACGGATCGAAACGACTGCGTTTGAATCGGACGTGCAACATGAATAACGTCGTATGACCGTGACGGAATCGTGTCATCGTGCACCGGGGTGTTGTACCCTCTCTTTGATCGGTCCGTTACAGTAAGTGTTACCCTGCCGAAAAGGTTTCTCCGTCAAAAGAGCGAAAGCAAAAGCGTGAATGCAAAAAGATCAAACGAAAATACGAGTGAATACAAAAAAAGCGAAAAAAATATCGAATCAAATTAAAAGAATCGGAGGATTTGGCGGAGCTAAGCCATTTTTTTTTTTTTTTTTTTTTTTTTTTTTTGTCTTGTTCGTTGAATGGTGCGTTTTAAATATTCAATTTGTAAAAGTGTGAAAAACACAAAAGGCTTAACAGAAGCTAATTCCACTATTATAACTCCGGGTTCATCTTGAGCTACGGTTAACCACGGCTCGATTTTTTGTGGCTTCGACAATTTTTTTTTGCTTCGATTACATTGACATCGGCTGATCGGCAACACGATTATGGCTAGTTGGATGTTTTATAATTAATTCATTTTTCACACTGAAACGTTCTTTACATGTTTAATCAACACACCGCCAATATTCCACGTCTTTATGTATGTGTTTTTTCTTTGCGATACAAAAGTCCATTTAGTTGTGATAATTTTTTTCCTTGTTGAGCAACTTGAATTTTCATATTTAAGTTTACGCGTTACGATGTATAAGCGCAAAACGATACCGCACCAACTGACGAAAAGTCCGTAAAAATTATCGGTGTGGATATGGCGTTATCGGTAAAATTTACCGATAGCATTGATTATAGAATAGAGCAAGGGTGGCCAACATGACTATGTACGCGAGCCACATGTATTAATAAGATTATATCAAGAGCCAAATTCTTAAAAACTGTTCGGTAAAATTGATATCAATTTTTGGAACGACGTATTCATGTGAATCACTTTATTCAACAATGAAAATAATCAAGTCAAAAAATCGTTCAAATTTGACTGATGATCATCTCATGGAATTGCTAGGAACTGCTTTTACATCAATTCAACGAGATCTTAAAAAGCTTACCAAAAACGTAGAACCAAAAAAAATACCACGCAAACAAATTTAACTTAATGTTTAATTTTTTAATTTATTATTCATATTATTATTATTATTATTTGTTTATTAAACTGTATATTCTAGCCTTTATTTATACAATAAAAACATTTTTTTTTTTTTTTTTTTTTATAAATGTACACAAAAAAATTTAAATATTTCGGTTTTTGTAAATAAGATCGCGAGCCGCATACGACTATGACGAGAGCCGCATGTGGCTCGCGAGCCGCAATTTGGCCACCCCTGGAATAGAGTCTATTCAATAGACTAACCTAACCTACGAAATTCTGAAAACAGATATATTGGTTGACACATAATTATTAAATTTTAATATCACCAGTAAAAACGACTTACATTAGTTATAATATGACTTTTTTTTGAAAATTTTTCAAGACCATAGTCAGCATTTACGGTATTGGAATACCCATTCAGAATTCGGCAATATATAAGACTTCTTTTTGTTTAATTATATTTACAATCTATTTATAAAAACAATAAGCGATAATGATAATTTGAAATTAACTTACACGAAACGCGTGAAAAGATTGTCAGAACTTACATATATATTTGTTTAACAGTTAAAAAGTTTATATACATAATATTATATTATTCTAGAATGTCTCTATCCCGATATTCTTTTTAGTCGGCGGGCAGTGTTTTTTTTTTTTAGAAGAGTCAGAGAGGATAATATGTTATTGATTAAAAAGTTTGTATGTTTGATTAATATAGAATGGAATATTTCATAGTGATTTTTTGCAAGTTTGTTCACTGTCTAAAGTTTTGGGTTATTATAAAGGGCGGTATTTGTGATACATCAAGGGGCACCATTCATGAGTCTTAAGGTGATTGATTGAAAATCATGAATAGGTCGCATGTTAGCTGGTTTCCATGTGTTTAGACGTAATTATATATTATGTGACTCGATATCAGAATCATTATTTTTTGCTAGTATTATGCCGTGTCGTCAGCAAAGGTGGCGAATAGAGTTTGGCTTGATATAAATATATAAAAAGTATAGATATTATAGAATGAGGGAGCGAGGGTGCGACCGCGAGGAACTCGAACTGTAACTTTCCGGATATTTGAGTATTCGGTTTTTTGACATTCTGAAAAAGAAACCGGTTTTCAAGATCAAAATTGTGTTATAAGCATATCATCTTATAATTGATAATATGGCGAAGTGAGGAAGAGTTTAATTTTAAATATTAGCCCGACATTCGATACGCGGTCACATTCGGTTTTACTAGATTCGTCTACGAAGGGAAGATCCCTCGAAAGGTGAAAGTGCGTGGTTTTGCTGCACGAAAAGATTTTTTTATGCTAAATCGATACGTTTAAAATTTACAATGACCTCACTATTGTAAAAAATATGATTTGAATAGTAACCGGGACGATAATATTTCGTGTGCACGCGTTTTGGGTGCGAAACAGCGAATGAACAAAAGGTCACCCCATCTTCAAAAAAAAAAAAAAAAAAAAATTCTACCCACAAAAATAAACGCTTTACTCAGAATCTAAGATACACATACATTTAATACCAATACACTTGAGTTTGGCTCACCATCAAAATATACAATTATCATAAACTCTAAAATAAAATGATTGTATCGTAAACTTTAAAACGGTAAAGCTTTATACTATTGATCTTTTCACTGCTTTTCGTTGTATTTCTCGACCCATATTCTACACGCGTGACTTTTCGTGTACCATCACCGCGTCCTTTAGTCGGACGGAGTACGATCTTTAAAACCGAGCAACCTCGTCTCGTCCGAATACAGCGATTTCCAGTCGTGCGCGTCAAAAGGTCAAGATTTTCACAATACTGTTTTCGATTTTTCGCAAAATAATTATCACCGTTTGTGTAACACGAATTAACACATCGAGGGTATTCGGTTTTTGTCTACCGCCGTTTGGTATGGATGCAAAACGTCTCGTCAAATATTATTATTTATTCGAGTCGACAGGACTCATTTCAAATAGTCGGAGGTCAAATATGTACTGTACGTGCGCTCGAAATAATATATACTTTGATATGGTTCGATAAGTATCATTTCAAACCATTTTATTTTTGTGTTGATGTTTAAAAAAAAAAGTCAAAAAACTAGTGATGTTACGAACCCAGATTTTCGAGGTCGAACCGAACTCGGACCGAACTTTTCCTAAAATTATCGAACCCAAACAGATCCGAACCCACACGTTTTTATTCGAACCCATACCGAACCGTACTTTATCGATATTCAATCGCACTCGAACCCAACTTGAAAACAGTCAAAAGATTCAAAAATAAAAATAAACGAAAAATACTCAGTAAAATCGCATAATCGAATATAATGAAAAATAAAATCAATATTGTGAAAATACGCACTTTGATTTATCGTATTGATTTTTCGATTTTAAAATCGTCGGACGACTAGCGGTATGATAAAACCACAAAACAAATCTGTTTTCGGATCTATTTTAGCCGTCTTTGTCCACGTCATACCGCGCGTAATATGCTCTGCCCCGATTTTTCGGGTTCGATTTTCGAACCGAATCATTGACGATTCCGTTCGGTTCGGTTATTTGCTACCTATTTTGAGTTCGGTTCGGAAATCAAACTGTTCGTAGCATCACTAGTTTTTTTTTTTTTTTGTTTCCTCGGTTAATATAATCATTTCGGTTAACACGAAACGCGAACAAATTTTAGATACCATATTGTCGTTTTGTTGATTAACACGAATAGAAAAATGTGATTTTCTGTTTTCGTTTTATTACTCGTACAATATGCAGTGGTTAGTTATTTGTTCTTTATTACACCTTAGCAGTTTTATCGATACCTTATTT
Source organism: Therioaphis trifolii (assembly GCA_027580255.1). Taxonomy (NCBI): domain Eukaryota; kingdom Metazoa; phylum Arthropoda; class Insecta; order Hemiptera; family Aphididae; genus Therioaphis; species Therioaphis trifolii. The sequence continues at coordinate 148,360,541 of CM050404.1, read as the reverse complement.
TATCCCTTTACCGTACATACCTACCTATTGTCAGTAGGCATACGTCATGTGTATATTTGTGAGTATGCAATCTGGTTCAGCGATAGTAATAATGATGTCTACAGTGATGGGCATAATCGAATGATTAATAATCGAGACATTTTCATAATCGGGATATCACTCGAAATACCTAATCATTCGAAATTTCCAAATGAAATATTAATAATCGAGATATCACTCGATCAAAATAATCGAAATGTTTTGAACGAAATATCGAATAATATTAACTATTTAGTAATGGGAACTATCGAATTAGTTCAAGACAATCGTTCGAAATCAAATTTTTAAATAAATCGTATCCAATTGGCAAGAAACTAAGAAATACAGATTTTTTAATTCTACTACAGTAAATTGTTAGTTATTACTTATTATAACTACCTACTGTATAATAGAAAACTTTCGATGCGTTATAAATTTATTTAAACATTTTAATTTTTAATAAAATACTTTTTCACGTTTAATAAAAATATTCAAATCTTTGAAAAGTATAAAAATTAATAAATAGTTAAATATGATATCTCGATTATTAATATTTCATTTGGAAATTTCGAATGATTATTTCGAGTGATATCTCGATTACTAATCATTCGATTATAATCAATCATTCGAATATAATATAATCATTCCATTATATAATCGATATCATTTTAATAATCGAAATATTTCGATTATTTTCATAATCGAAATATCTCGATTATGCCCATCACTAGTACATACCTACCTATTGTCAGTAGGCATACGTCATATTGTGTATAGTTGTACGAGTACGTGTGCAATCTGGCTCGGCGATAGTAATAATGATGTCTACAGTCTGTATAATAAGATGCATCACCCAAATTCATAATCAATCGACTAAAAACATTGATATAAATAAACTGATAAATTATTATTGTAATTATTATTATTGTGATATACAAAAAACGTATTATATATGTGATGCGATACCTTGTTGAAATCAGATCGTTATCACGAGTGACTAGATCGAATTTCTCTACTCGAGTTTCGTGTATACTTGCTTTGGTCGTGAGGAAATTTACATTTTTCTCCCTACAATTTACTGGCATCGTGGAAAATTCCCGCGCCGTGTGTACTTTGCAGTTTACTCTATACACAACAGACTTCTTGCGGGCGTTTAGCGCATTCTAAGCGCGAACGTTCAACAACGATCAGACGTTTCTAGCTGCAAACACGTCGTCGTGTACGTGAAAAAATACCAAACGAGAGGTGATCGCAAATATTTGCGCACGTTCAGCACCGCGTAAAACGGATCCCGCCGTAAGCGGCTTTTGTCCTCCGTGCAGTCGAAAGCACGGTCTTTACGTAACGTACAGACGACTTGAATCGTAATTATATGTTTATTTATTTTTTTTTTTTTTTTTTACTAAATTAGTAAAAAAAAAATGATTTATGCGGATCTGATCGGTGACGGTGATTCCAGATGTCGAATGAAAGATCCTGATTGATAATGTCGTTATGTATTCGTGCAGTTATTGAGTTTTCGATAAATTTTTGTCTCTCGCGTAGAACGTATTTTCCTTCTGATAATTTATAACCGATAATCGAACGTAAAATTACCCCGGAAAGAATACAGAAATAAGGTGTTGTGTACCCGGTATTCGTTTCATCTTGGGAAAAATAAAATATTTTGTTGTCATTGGTTTGGTTTGAAAATAAACGCGTCGCGTTTGAAAAGTAAATATTCTGGGCTAAGGCCAAATTTATTCGAAAATTAGTAACTATTCGTAGCTTAAATTTCTTCAATGAATTTTTGTGATTTTTCGCCAACAGAACTTTTAGAACCGCTCTAGGAAATATAAATATAAAACCCCTGATTTAATATACAATACATTTCGTTCCGATCAGTAGACACATGAAATGTTTTAATCTTTTCACTAAACCAAACGTTGTTTTCTAACAATTAAAAAATTAATTATAAAATAAACAGCGTTGAATTCGCATTTATAAAATCCTAAAAACAAAAAATCAGACGAAGTAAATATTTTTTTGTATGGAAAATACGATTGGCTCTCATAATATTGCGTACTGTAGAAATTCATTGAACATTTGAGGGGAACGGAACTTTATAAAATGTATTCATATCCGCCAAAAAGTGAGCTGCATTATACACACTACATTGGATTTACGCTGATGTTCATCGAAAACGAAAGAGATCAATTTTCAAACGGAATGAATCAAAAGCCAACACATAATACGAGTAAGAAAAAAAAAAACGAATTTTCCGAATTCAAAATGTTTTTTTGTTCGCAGAATCACTTAAAACTTAGCCGTCTAATGCCCAGTAATAATAATGATAATAATGAATATAATATAATACGTATTTATTTATGTTGTTTACGGGTCGGACTCTATAATACAAAATAGTATGGTATATTGTTCGATGAAAAACCTTCAACCATGCGTTTTAAAATATTAAATAATGTTTATTATAATATTAAAGCGATAAAATCATCATAATTATTACCTATCTAATGTGTACAGAGATCGTCTGAGATTTTTAGTCTCCGCCAATCGCCATGTGGTAAGTGCGTGTATGTCGAGTTGCGTCGTGAGTGCAGGACACACTTTGCACTTGATTCCTCGAGAATGAGTTGAACGTGAACAGTAGATTATTTAGTCGAAAGAAAAAAAAAACGCTAGAAACATCGCTAAATGATGTAATAACGACGACGAAATTATTTTTTACGGTTGTTTTGAACGACTGCAGACGCAACGCACAGTAATGTCATGATATTGTGTTATCGTTGTTCTTCGGTTATGAATATTGAAAGGGACAATTTTTAGTCAGAACGTCTTATTAAATAGCGTGTAATGTATTAGACGCTAAAAATAAAGTGTTAAACTTTCGTAACACCACACTGATGGCAAACTTTAGAATTTATGTGTTATGTAAAAACTACTAGAAACTACTGTATATATTAGTTATTATACATACAACGTTTTACGATTATTTTCGAATGAACATCATTACATTTAACTTTATTTATTATTTTAAGTTTCTATCTTAGACAATTCGATTAAAGATATTAAACGTTTGAACTCTGAAGGGCAAATGATTGATAACGTGATTGTAATTATGGTTAAAATCGTTTTTTTTTTGTGGTGCGCCTACCTTAAATTAATCATTTTTGACTAATAAATTAAAAATATCTGAATGATTACGACGAACGAACCAACCGGAACTCCAGCTACCAACTATGAATGTTTCCATTCGATATTGGCATAAATGACTGGTAGTTAGACTTTTTTTGGGTTCGGTTGTTCTAATGTATGTTTGGCTTAATTGATTAGTGACTACGATACATCTCATCTAACCATTTGCACATATTTAAGAATGTCGAACACTCACTTTAAAATTCGAACTGCTACGTATATCATACTTTTCAAAAGAAATCAACAATGAAAATTAATATTTATATTAATGTTTTTTTCTCTGAATTAGACATTTTAAGTTTTTTATTGGATGAAATCTACATTTCAATTCATTTTAGATCATAAATATTACACTTACTTAAGTTGCATTTAAAAAAAATGTAAAGTGTTGAAAAAATAGACATTTTATACTTTCATCTTTAATTATTACAATAATGTAAGTACATCGCAAAATTTAAATAATATGTAATGTCTTAAACTTTAAAATCTCTTTATAACTTAGTCAAACGTATCTAGTGTGATTTGAAAAAAGATTATATATTTAAAAAAACAAAAATTCATAACTAGTAATACATATTTCATCGGCAATATTGTAAATATGAAGAATTGAACAAAAAAAAAAAAAAAAAGATAAAAAATATGGTACATGAATATTGATCATATTTTAAATTAAAAAATATATACATACATACATACATACATACATATGTATATGGCAATATGGTACATATTAATGTAAAAGTATCGTTAAATTTCTATTGAAAAGTTTTTAATTCAAGTGTTACTCTGTTGCTAAATCAAATACTTCTGATATTGAATATATAGAAAAGTGACAGAGTAATATTTTTTTTCATTGGGTAAAATATTAGTCAAGTACGAAAAGTTTTCAAATTAAATAACTAATATAATATCATTAACGAAATAAAGTGTGATTTATTTTTTTAATTTAATTTAATATTTATTTTGTGATGTGCAATTATAACGTCAATATATTTTCTATTTTTATGTTTAACCTTTGAGATAGTTAGATACTTCAATATTATTTTGTTTTTACGTGATAATTTTTAATCGTATCAGTAAATCGTGTATGGTCATATTGGATCCATATCTTATGCTTTTTCATAACCATATACTTGTGTTTTTAATTTTCAAGCCCAGAGTTTAATACTGATTCAATTAATCAACTGTTCATTAATCAAACACTATATTTTATTTTATCACACTCGTCAAATTTAATAATGATTATTCAAATTTATAATTTTTATTCATTCAATCATGTTTTCGAATTTCTTTGAGATCGTTATATATATATGAGTGTGTGTATTTATATGTATTTACCCTTACATCTGATCGAAAGAAACGTAAAGATTTGGAGTTACGTCGAGTATTAAAAATTTTAAAAAAATCGTAGCGAAAAAAAGATGCATGTTTTATAGTTACTTTGCATTTTAAAAAACTTCTACAATATTTTAAATGATTTATAATGTATATAAACAATGAATATAACTTTTGAAAATTGATTTGACTTTTTCGTAAACATTTTTAAAGTTATTTGTTGGTATCTTAAAATTAACCAACTAAAGAGTCAGAAGCATTTATTTTATAAAACAGTAATTCATTTAAAATATTTCGCCATATTATTATTTTTTTTTTTTTTAACTAAAACGATACTAAAACTTTTGAACAAAAATATTAAAATTCTCTTTCGTTTTAAATTTTAATTAAACGGAAACAATGCTAAATGCCGGCAAAAAAAAAACAAAACAAAAAATAACGCTGAAATGAAGTTAATATTATATTATGTTTGAAGTCGATGTAACTTAACGATTTTCAGCGTTAACTTTAAAGGCAGAAATAAAAGCAATAGCCGAATGATAATAATATTCGCGTACGAACAATATTAGAATATTACAAAATAATAAATACATTCTCGTGTTGTCAGTTAAGACGACTTTTCATCGATTTCACACCACATACACCCACCACCGGACGTACCAGCAATGGCGTATCTATAGTATTTTGTTGCCCTAGTTACACATTCAATTTCAGTCTTCTCCGCTGTATTCTGTCAGGTGTATATTATAATATTTTTATTTCGTCCCATCGCCTGGTTGAAAAAATAACACGTTACTCTGACAGTTTTGCGTACACACCGAGGGAGTTTTCGAAGGAATAATCAAAGAGAACACATTTTTAAATTATGTTTAAAAATGCAATAACGCGCGAACGACGCGCGTTCACGCATTCGTCGTATAACGTTCCAAATGTTTTATTTGTTGTTTTTACGTTATTACAACGACGCGTCGGTTATGATTTCGTTCGCGTCTCGTCGTAGTACGCTAAATAATCACTTTCTTTTTTTTTTTTTTTAATTACATCGAACGGCAAATGTAATTTGCACGTTGACGCGAACGATTTCGGGAGGAAAAAAATAATTCGTTTTGTCGAAAATTCGCCAAAAACTCGTTTTTGTTGTTTTAAAAACGTTATCGAAATCGTGCCCGCGCACCACGCTGCGACGACGACGACGACGTCGCGGACGTTAGCAACCCAACGCGACGTACACGCACGGCGTGCCTACCGTAAAAACGTGACGTTATTAACGTTGATCGGATATTACAGCGGCGGTCGCTATAACCGTTTATTCACGTACACCCAGCGTATTACAGGGGCAGCCGCCGGAGTGGAAACGGTCGACGACGACGTCTTATTGTTAGCCGTCTCGGGGCCGTGATGATATCGCGTATTTACGCGGTAAAACGCGGCGCGCCCGCCCGCGACGACGACGGCCTTTCCCGTTTTATCGATCGAACGCGGCGCGCTGACCGCGGTGCCGGTGGCGGCGCCGGCGACGAATCGAAAAACGCGGAATATTCGCCGTTCGCAAAGGAATTCCGACCCCCGTGCATCGTCGCGCGGAATAAACGCAGTCGAAAATTCCGCTCCGGATTTCTGTTTGATTTTCCGACTTTGTTTTCGACCGACGAGTTTAGTCTTATATATATATGTCGAAAAAAAAAATAAAAGAAAAAAAAACAAGCTGGCACGAGGCGTCGTGGACTCGACCCACTGCTGAATCCATGACGTGACTACACGTATTATATTCACGTATATTAATTGTGTTTACATTCCGTATAAATATATATTATGCATTTCGTAGACGAATCTGTTTGTTTTACGATACGTAATACCTACGCGTTTGACGGTCAGAGTAGTAGTGAAATGGAGTGGCAGCGGGTGTCCCGCGAAAAATGTACTGCCAAAAAAAGCATTTCTATTTATAACGTCGTGTTATATATAAATGGTAATATTACCGTCGCGGTCGGGGAAAAAAAAAAAAAAATTAAAAACTTACAAAAAGGACATTGATGCGATATGGTTTAAAACCGTTTGAATGAAATCGTAGTTCGGTATTATGGTACTTAAGTTATCGTATTCGTGAAATAGATCTGAAACGCCCTATACCAGCGGTTCTCAACCAATGGGCCGCGGCCCACTTGTGGGCCGCGAGCAGCATGGTACTGGGTCGCGATTATATATATATTTAAAATGATATTATAATATATTTTTCGGTTATTATTTTTAAAAATAAATTAAATTAAATTAATTGAAAATATCAGCTAGTGAAGAAGATTCGTTGATTGAAATGTCATGTGATCAGACTTTAAAATCGTATTTTAAAAGTACACAATTAGTGCCATTTTAGTTAAATGTTCGGAAAGACCATCCAGCAATCGCTAAAATTACACTCCGAAACTTGTTGGGCTTTTCGACGACTTATGTATGAGAACGTGCTTTTTCTACTTTTTTTTATTTAAAAAAAAAAAAATAGGAATAAACTGAATGTTGAGAGTGATTTAAGACTAAAACTAACAAGTTTTAATCCAGATATTGACTTTCTCGTGAAGAACAAGCAATGTAAAAAATCACATGAAATTGTTTATCTTGTGATTAAGTTGAAATAATTTTTTTTTATACAATTTTTTTTTTTTAATTTTTCTTATTTTTTTATTCCTAATAACTATTCATACATGTGTATAATATATAATGTAATTTTATGAAAAAGTATATAGGTATACTATGGATGGGCCTCAAGTATTTTTTTACAAAATTAGTGTTCCGCGAGACTAAAAATGTTGGGAACCGCTGCCCTATACATTTATGATTAAATTTTAGAAACTCTTTGTTGTACATCGTTCGATTGTCCATTTCAAACCCGCGATGACATTAGAGTACCTGCCTAGTTTTTAAATGATTATCACGTTTTTTCTCCTCAATTTTGTTATTGTAAGAAAATATCCACACGTCTTAAGATGAGATTTATTTTGATTATTAAAACGCTCGAGCCATGAGATATTCTGAAAAACTTTTACAAACATTCACTAATAATTAAAAAATTCTTATAAATTATAACACAATCGGTATTTATTTATTTATTTATTTACTTATTTATTTTTTTCATTCGTTACTTATAATGGCGAACGAAATTTAAAACAAAATGTCCAACCTGGACTAGTGGGTTATACTAAAATCAATCACTGAAAATAATTCAATAATTAAAAAAAAAAAAAAATTCAAATTAAATTTTAAGGTCGAAATATTTATTATGGAAATATATCAAGTCATAATCGTACGATAAACCATTTATCATAAATTTACGGATTTGATTATTACTTGTTAAACTATTAATGAATAATGTACATCGTTTGCGTTCAGTATAAGGGCAGATTTGAAGGAGTCTCGGAAATCGGGTCGTTTAGATTGATGAATTCTCTCTTCATATTTTTTTTTCTTCACTTAAACAAGTTCATGATTGAATTATTTGATTATTGAATACGATTCGATAGTAAATATATTATGTGTTAAATTGTATTGACATGTACACAAAGATTATTTTTTATACAGTCGGGTAAACTTTACGGTATACTGGTATATTATATCGATAGTGGGGGAAAAAAAAATTCAAACATCAGGGATCTCGGAAAATCCTCAACGGTTTCGGCCCACCGACCAGAAACTCCGGTCTGGATTCGCGTACGATTCGGTAACACACAGCACACGAGGTCGCAGAAAAGTCACGAACAGTCACAATAAGCGACTCCGCGGACGGCCATGTAACACGTCGTCGTGTCACAGTCACACCGTCGTCGTCGGCGGTGTTTTTATAGCTCGTTTTAAACTTTTGATAACACTCCTTGATCGATGGCGAAACGCGCGCATTCGTACCTTAGTACCGACAGTCCGGACGGGTAAATCCAAAAACTCGCGATGGTCCGCCGCGCAAAGTCGTTACGCCGTCGTCGCCGTGTACATTGTAACGCGGGCGCGTGGCCCATAAATCAACTCGTCCGAGTTTGGCATTACGTGTCGTAAGAAACGCACGACCCGACGACGAGAGCACCGCCATAATAATTAATCGCCGCCGATTCGAAGTCAATCGACTCGAAGAAAGAATTGCACTGTGACACTTATGACACGATCGCGTTTCCGTAAAAACGCGTTTCTCGGAGACGAGGTTTTAGATTCTGAGTGAAGCGAAGGATATCTTATGGTTTTACAATGATGTATGTATATATTTTATTTTTTTCTGTTAACACTTTTTCGTATAGAAATCCTTGTCCAAAAGTTTCGTCCAGAAACTTTTTAGATTTGAAATTGAACTGAGATGGTACTTTAGAGCAGTGTTTCCCAACTTCTTTTACTCGCGGAACCTTTGCAGGAGCTTGAAATTTTTGTGGAACCCCCATATTTTTCTATGGTTGTAATGCTGACATACGTTTTTTACACTTAAATGAGAGGATTATCGGATACTTCCGGCACCAGGTTTTTGCGGAACCCTTGGCGCCGGCTCACGGAACCCTTAGGTTCCGCGGAACACCAGTTGGGAAACACTGCTTTAGAGAGGTCATTTTTCCAAAACCTCCATAGTTATTCCAGTAATCAAGAATAACGATCGAAAAACTGAGTAGAAACGGTAAAATCGGTAAAAATCCGCCGTAAACGAGATTTTCACTGCTCAGATTTTAGGTATTTAGTCATAAATCGAAAAGTATTGAAGCTAGAAACTTGAAAATGTTATCCAATATCAAATACATACTTTTTTATATTGGACGACATTTTCAGAACAATTATAGCACTTTTGACTTAAATATAGAACTTTTAATTTACCAAATTGTTTGAAAGTTTTTATGTAATATAATTTTAAATATTTGAAAAAAAGTTCTGAAAATTTAATATGACCTTACTCATATAATACCTACCAAATTATCCTAACAAAAATTCAAAAATCGTGACTTGGGATTTTCTTTTTTATACATACGTTGATAAATTATTATACGATTTTGTACGATTTTGTCTGATTTCTTTTAAGTTTATTCCTAATGAAATATTGAGTATTTGTTAGAAAGTTCTGAAATTTTAATACAAGTTTACTCTTATACTAAACTATCAATACCGAAAAAATATCAATAATCGTGACTCAAGATTATTTTTCCAAGCATTTAAGTAAATTATTATCACGATTTTTACAGAATAAACTGATTTTATATTAATTTTCAACTTTGAATATTTATATAATATGAAAATTGGTTTATCCTATTATAATGAAATTTTGGATTCAGATACAACAACATGTTTAAATGTATTGTTAAAAAAAAATTATACAAATAACCGTAAAATACGTAAACAGTATTTAAATAATAATATATTATATTACGCTGAAGCTTTACTCAGAATCGTTTTATACTAAAGAAATGAGTCATCATTTCTTTAAAACTTAATACATTCATCACCAGTATCTTGTCCGAGAACCGAAGGGACGAAGGACGAACTTGTACAACCATCATCTCACTTACCAGCTTTTTTTCTCTCCTTTTCCGTCGCGAACACTTTAATTTCGAAAAAAAAAAAACGAAAACAAAACAAACGTGTTAAAATTACGAAACTGTACGGAAATCGATGGCTTAAACTACGAATCATTACACGTCCCGTTCTCCGTCGGTAGCTTCTATTATGCAATATACATACACACACGTATATATAAATACGTACTACGGCTACACAAACTTTGAGTTTTCCACCGTCTTCACACAACGTCGTTTACGTGACGCGAATTCAAAACGACCCGTTGCTAGTCGTGCATTCCGGTGTTTTATATTATATATCGTATCGTCGTGCACGTGTACTCTCGTGTTATCGATTAGTCATAATACGGTACCCGACAATCGCGCGCACATCGAATCCTGCCGGGGCGACGACGCGCGACGGAGCGACAGCGAACGCATCGGACCTCTCGTCCAGAGAACCTAGCGCGCGGTCAACGAAATTTATCGTCAGTCGCGGAAGACGCGTGACGTTTATTACTAGAGTTGAGGACTTCTGGTACTTCAAAATTTCAAAACGTGCACTTAAAATATGCTCTGAAAATGCGTTTTATTTTATTAATTCATCTAATTATATTAATGTTTATATGAAAAAAAAAATTGTAATGAGTATTGTTTCGATAAGTTATTAATTGTAATAAATTATTGAAAAATGACGGGCAACTGAAGTTCACTTCCTACCAATATATTATTATGTTTCGATTTTATCAGATAGATGGTAAATTGTCTAAACGATAATAAAAATATTGTTTTTAAACATAAAATTTACCAATTAGATCTTTTTTGTCCAAGGTAATTTAAGAAATCATATCGAAAATTACCAAATAATATGATCTTGATGTTTCAAATATACTCAAACATGCAAATTAAAATTTTAAGTAATATAACCTAACCTGGTATTATGAAACATATATTTTGTTGATCACGACTAACGTGATTCTACGATCTTTCTAAAAAAATATGAAAACAACTGAAAGTCCTCAGTCCTATTCTATTACTATCCGTTTCGACCAAGTCACTAAAACGATTAAAAAATCAAGATTTCTAAAAAAAAAAAAAAAAACGTCTACGCGGGCGCACGGTTTTACGACGTTTTGGTGCGTGTACGTGGTTATTTTCCCGACGCTTTCATTTCAACGAAAACCGAGCCCGTTTCAAAGCCTGCTCGAGACACGGCTATCGTCGTGTGTGCCACCGTCCGTGTCAATTTAAAACCGAACCACGCGGCTGGTGATCATTCGACGCGTTTCTCGCGACCGAAATACCTTTACCGCGATTTCCGACGAACGCGTAACTCGCACAAAACGTCGTACGCCTATAATTGAACCATTTATTTGAGAAACGACGTAAGTCACAAAAAGGTGATTCGTAGAAAATAAGAGAAAACTGTTTTTACGCTACCAGTGATATATGGTAGATAAACCGTGAGGCCTAATTCCAAGAACTCCTCGAGATACACATTTAAAAAAAAATCTAAATTTGGCTCATTGGGGGGGGAGTGGGGTCCATTCGAATTTGGTGGACTTACGTTGTTTCTACAATAAACGATTCTTTGTGGTGTAAATACTCGACTGAATTACCATAGGTTCATGTTGGACTTACGTTTATACTCAAATAAGCGTATTCGGCGGCCTAATTACGACTAAAAAATATTATTATTAAAATTTAATTTTCATTAATAAAAAGACATAAAATTACTGCAACAAATTCGTTTTATTGGTATATTATAATATTATAAATTTTATTTTATCGAATTTATTTTAAAACAATTTCTATTACATTATTAACAATCGGGGTTTTGATATTCATCCAGAACCACGTCAGTCGTTTTCCTCTGGTAAATCCTCTGGTAAAACTTCATATAAGTCCAGGACTTACGTTGTTTCTCTTCTATACTGATTATTTACATTGGTGCCACCGTCTTAAAATTGAATATTTATTTTACAAATGTTCACACATGATCTGTCTATCATTTGATAACACATTCCACGCATTATCTCAATTTGTGATATTTTGTGACTTACGTCGTTTCTCAAATAAATGGTTCAATTGTTGTTGTCGTTGTTAATTTATTATTATTATTATTATTATTATTATTATTATTACTATCATACGACGACTGCCGTCGAGCTCGCGGGTCGACACTCTCGCTGCGGCACGGGTGTAAACGGCGGCGGCCTGTGTAGAAATTAATGATCCAACGTCGTTTTCGTTCTGTGTACCAGACGTTATTCACCGTACGCTATCGAAATAATAACACCGAACACAGGTACGACGCGCCGTCGTCGTCGGATTCGATAAACCGTTATTGTGCACCGTGATAATAATATTATAGAAATTGATTAAGTTAAGTGTGCAGACGGATTAAAGTACAAATTTAATTATATCGGCCGACGCGCGAACGACGGGAAATCGAATGCCGAATAACAATAATTATCACGACGTAGGAACGCCGGCGTGTGCGTAGGCGCACACGCAGAGATTATGCGGATAATTGACTCGCGCAAATTGATTTCGTAATAAAAACGCAAAAGTTTGAGAGCGAGACGATTCCCTCGGGGGTTTTCCGAAAAATAATATTTGTTTACAATTTTCTGCGGCGCGCCGTTGTACTAACGTCGAAACAGTACGAAACCCCGAGTATGGAAAACATTTCGCGTTGTGTTTGTTAACTTTCGGTGTAATTTCACACGAATAAAATAACACGATATATATGGGCGACGAAGAAAATGTTTTCTTCGAAATACGATTGCGCGTTTTCATTTTTTTTTTTTTTTTTTAGTAAAAAGTAAAATTCTTAACTTTTCGCACAAATCGCATCGTTCATACATTTCTGTACGGTGTACACATTTAAAGTATAATAATTCACGTTTTAACATTAGACACTAATAGTATAATTATTTCGTTGCGGTGGCTTGTCTCTTTACAGCGAGTTTGCTAACCCGTGCCACGTAACTGTGAGTTCAAAACAAGCTTTCAAAACTAATTTCCGAATGTATTTACCGATTATCTGTTACCTTGGAAACGTTCTCGGCAAAAATTCTCTCCGTGGGTTCAACTCGAACAAGAAAACAAGAGACATGAGAATATAAAGGACATTTCGTCAATTCCCAGCAACAAAGACGAAATTGTTTAATACGGTACTCAGCGTTGAAATAAATCGAAATTAGAATTTCAACTATTCCGAGCGATCACAGAATATTTAACAGAATATTTAATAGAAAATATTTAGATTATAATTATTATTCAAGTTGAAAAATCACTTTACACAGAAAAGATCGTTATCTTATTCGAAAAATTAAATTTAAATATGGGTAAATAAGAAAATTGAAAAAAGGTTTTTTTTTTTTTTTGTTTATGGCGCGAACGATTTTTCACTGGTTCCATTTTATATGAGTATTTTATACACTCATGTACGTAGGGCTATAGAGATTTTTCATCCTAAAATTTTTTATAAATTAAAGATAAAAAAAAAATTCTCCTATAGTATCCATTTTATTATACAACATTTTTTTTATTTCATTCTGGACCTATATTCTTCGGAACTACTTTATGAAACAAATTATTCTATTGTAAACGTCTTAGATTCTATAATGTAACAAACATTGGATAGCGCTTGATCGCTTGAAAATATAACAATCATATTATGGATGAAATTTTATTTTCCTTATTCCTTCGTTGAAAATTTCTCTGCGAGGGTAATATTTTATTACTAAAAGACTATAAGTTTGAATTATTACATCCAGAGAGTTATTAACGATAAATTTCATTATGATGGAGTTATTGTTTTACAATTTTTAATGACTAAAAGCACATAAATTCATTTTTAACTTTACATAAAATTAATAAACAGATAAACTGGTAAAATGTGTATTGTACCGGATATGAATTATAAGTAAAACGCGTTCGGGTTTTATATCGAAAATTATCAACGTATCGCGTTTCACTACAAGTAAAAATATGTTCGTATTTTTAATATCGTATTTTAATATCGTTTTTGTCAAAATAAAAATATGTTTTGTGTGTGTGTGTATTTTTTTTTTTTTGCTATAAATAAAATATATAAACACTCAAACGAATGAACGCAATACGTTTTTCGAAACTGTCTCAGCCATAATAGTTTATATGTTAGCTGATCAAAATGTAAGCCTTGGAAAAGTAAACAGCTTTTCGATCGAAAAAAAATCTATTTCTTCTCATTTACCAGGATATTTTTATTAGACGCGGACAAGACAACTACTAATGGAATACATTTTCATTTAGAGTGCGAACTCGTGTTTCTGTAATAAAGAAAACCACTATTTATTCGAAAAACACACACACACAAGAGTTTTAATGAATACATAATAGGTTTGAAAATCAAGATAAACTTTATTTCGCTACTTATCAAAATATTCAGCGCTCGATTATTCGTATTATTGAAGCCCCTTAACGAATGGAGCGTATACTTCTAAACTCACATTAACGTAATGTTATCGCTTCAATAAATAAACGTCAAGTGAAATCCCATTCGGTTATCCAAGGAAAACATATTATTAAAATAGTTATCTGCGAATAAATTCAATAGTACGAAACAGAATCAGTTGAACACTTGATTTTTAGTGACAGATTCAATTGACATTTAAACACATTACCGTAATGTTCGTCGATCGAGGTATTTTGTCTAGTTTTTTCCCTTTTATTCATCGGAAATATGAAGAATTCATTTTTAAAACATAAATTGATCTGATCACTTACTGAACCGCTTACAAAAATTATATTAAAATTTTAATCAAATATTTTGTATCGTCGTGTTTTTTCTTTACCCCTTGCCTCGGTGTATTTTGTGCTTATTAGTTCTGTTTAAAATACAAAAATTTCCCAATATATGTTCTTGTATTTACTTCAATTGAAATAATTCGATACATAGACTCGTCCGAGCGAGAAAAACGTGATTGTAAAGCTTCGTCACGTAATAAAACGATAAAAATAATTGTAATATAATACTCTCGTTGTAAAACTTCAACAATTTATCAACATTGTAATATAATATATAAAATATAATCATTGTAATTTTACGGATTTCCAGCACTTATTCTTATATTTCGGAACGTCTCCGAATACGATTCCTTAGAAAGTATATTAAACTGCTCCATTAATAAACACATCGATCAATATCAGAATGTTTAAGACTTCCGTTTAAAATTTATAATATGACTCTTCTAAGTCCTCTTCCAAAGAAAATACCTTTGAATGGCATTATAATCAGTCTCGCGAGATTCATCCTTCACCGGCTTCGTTCGTACGCTTCGATTTACACAACTTTCTAGTCTTTTTTTTAATTTACAAATTTGTCTGTCGTAAAAATAAACTACTTAATGCATTTTCAATGATTATTTTTCATCGTAAATGTATTATTTGATTTTCTCTTTCGTCATAATAATACCATGAATACCCAACGTCAATATAGCATTAAAGCATTTATAGCACAAAAACTATGATGTAACCGAACATTATTTGACTTGGATATTAGAATAAATGAAACTTTAAACGTATTTCAATCGAACTTAAAGATTTTCGTTAAATTTTTTCAACATTTATTTTATATTATTATTATGTTTTATTTATCCGTACACGTTTCACTAACAATATTATCGACACGAATTTACAACCATTATCGATTGATTTCGAAGCGTAGTGATATTTCGCACGGTATCATCTGTATCCTCCTCTGTGTTCGATCGACACTTCGATAGAGTGAATAACAGCGCCGCAACAATAGGCGTAGCGTTCCCTGGCCATAGATTTATTTTTAGATAGGGCCCCCTCGTTAAAATTAATATTATAATATTGATCGTAAAATCATTTATAAATATTGTATATTCATAGAATAAAAAATAAATAATTTATGTCGATAATTATTTAACTTGGTTACTAAAGTGATAAACATTGACACGTGTTTATAGATATTTTGTGTGTAGGTATGTGCTTTTAATAAAATATAATCAATATGTCGGTGGAGCGGTGGAGTGTTATTTATAGTGAAGTGAGATTTTTTTTTTTTGGTATGTTCAACCCTTTTCAAACACTTGTACCTATAAAATTATTTATTGAATATAATGTAATATAACAGGCTATTTTTCAGTAAATAATCACTGCGTGTTCTCTCTTTCTCACTTAAAAACAAGTTTCATTTGTAAAAATGACTACCTTCCCTAAACGCAGTCACCTCCCCAGTTAATCCCCCACACGTTGAGAGTGTTACCTACAATATAATATCATGTTATAAAACTGTTAATATTTATCTGATAAGTACATCTCTGATGTCTTAAACAGTATTATAAAATAAATAACCACTAAGTTTTTAATATTACCATACATTTATAGGAATTATAGAGAACAACATGTATCTAATCATATGTAGGATATGAACCAAAAGCATTTGTTTTTGATTAATTAGTTAAGTATATTTTATAGTTAATGACAGATAACAATTTGAGTAATAAAAACAAAACTTATTACATTTTAACTTTTATAATTTTTGATCTAAGCTTATAGCTATTTAAATTCAGTCTCAAATTTAAAATTATATTTTATTGGTAAAGTCGTTATTTTTCCTAAAAAAATTTACTCACAAAGTCACGTTTTTGGCGAACACTAAGATCTGGTTCTCTGTATCTTCGTTCTTTTTTATTTGAGATTTGGGCGTTTTTACCACAGAATAGATGGAATTTCACCTATTCCCGTTCTGTGCTATTACCGACAATTAATAATAGTATTATTTTTAATTTCTCGAGTTTTTAACCTTAAAATACTATTTATGATAAATATGTTTGATTTTTATCATTTATTCTGATGATAAATAGGTAGGTGCATAAATTTTTTTTTATGAAGATTCGAAAAAAATACATTTTAATAGCTAAAATTCACTATTTATTTTCTATTTTACTTTTTATTTTTAGTGGACACAAAGTCGACAAAATATCACTCTACTAGGTGTCCATTAGACTTTACCGAGTGTCCATATGGACACAAAACTCTCGCTTGAAAAATGGCCTGTAAGGCGGGCCGCACACCACAGAAATTATAAACACGAAACTTGTAACACGAAACACAAAATTATAATTGCATGAAACTAGCCGATATATTTGTATAGGGACATACACACCGAGTTTCATGCAACTATTTTTGATGTGAAAACATCTTATACGGCGTTCAGTCCTTTCCGTTTGGGCAGTGAAATTTTCGAGCGTTACCTTTTTCGCGTAACGCTCGTTTTACATGTTTCTACATGTTCATTGTTTATATAAATATATATATATTTTTTTTCTAATAAATGTTATTTGATACATTTTCATTTTTGCTTTAACTGAGAACATAAATTTCCATTCCTATTTATGATTTCAGTCAACTATTACTTTCATATTATTTAAAATATATAATTGAATTGAATATCGCTTTGTGTCCGGAAAATAAAATTTAAACAAATTTAATTCTTAAAACATTTTAAACCTAACTTACAAATATTATGAAAGCATGTCTTTTAAATTAAGAATATTTACTTCAAATTCTACATATTAAATCTATATTCCTAAGCTCACATATACCTACCGTTTTTACATCTTCCGAGGGTTGCCCATGACACTCTCAGTTTTATTTATAGTTTACGAAACTGATAACACGAAATTTGTTATTCTGGTTTCATTGTTTCAGTTTCGCGAACATTTTCTCACAGTCGTGCTCGTTTTTAGTTTTTACTGAGTGAATTATGCTCTATCATATAATTTGATTTAAAAGCTTATTCAGTATTCACTATTCAACATTTACATACTTAAAATACTAGAGTAGTACTAGTTTAAAAAACAATATTTTTTTCTAATTTTTCCACGTACTGAAATAAAGTAAGTAGGTAGAAACATTTTTTTTTTTTTTAACTAATCAATAAAACAAAATTATACTTCAAAAAAATTATACATATCTTCCTCGTCAGACGACATTTTGAAAACTACTCCATATTTCGTTTATTTTGTAGTTTCATTGTTTAAGTTTCTTCAATATTATACAGATTAACGTGAAACTAGTTTCTGAAACCGATCGCGTGTAAAAAGTTTCGTGTTTATAATTTCTCTGGTGTGCGGCTCGCCTAATATACCGCAGGAGAAAAGGGTTTTTCGAATACGACGCACTAACACTAATACGTCGCTATATCGAAAAAACGTAGAGAAAAATGGAGGGGGGAGGGGTTGGAGAGGAATTCTGTCTCTCGTCGGGGCCCGTTAACCCAGTGCATTTTTTGAGGATTTTTCACTGGGCGACAACAATTTTTTTCGTAAAAGGGACAATATCGAGTATATTATCGTGTAAAAACGATGTGACGTGACGATTCACACACGCAAAAACCTGATGGGCTGACTATGGATTATAAAATCATAATTTATATGTATTATTTTCAAAAGATAATATATATTATACTCATGCAGTATATGATATAACATACGTATAGTTAAAATGTAATGCCTAGGTAATCAAAATTATCCGATTTATTATTCAATATTTTATTTTAATAAATATCTGCTAGTTATCGAGATACTTACCAGTGTAATCACTTGTTTCGATATTAGTTTAAAGTGGACGGACAATACAAATACCCTAATACTTTTGATTGCTATGCCGCCGCCACTCTGTCTGCGGACGTCGTCACGTTGCAAGAATAATGTTGAATAACTGTCAATACATATAACATTCGAGAATGCAATCATTCCTCACTCAAATGAAGTGAAATATCTCGGCTTATTGTTTGACAGAAGGCTCACCTGGGGCCCCCACCTCAAAACCAAACGCAAACAACTAAATAACCGCCTTCACATCCTTAGGCCTCTCATGAAATCTAATATGCACATCTCCAACCGTCTACTACTCTACAAATCCATCCCTTCTGCAACCTATCTGGTCAGCGTATTTACGGATGCTACTGGAGACTGGCCAATAGATCCCAAATTCAGTTAGGGTTCGTAAAACAAATTTATTTTACGGATACTACTCGAGCCTGGCCACTATGCAACTTACCGTTATACTATGAGTTTTATTTAAATAAATATATTATTTAAATTAATTAGTAAATTAAAAACGTATTTTTTTCGTTTTCAAACACGACTAGCAGGCAGCAGCAGATTAGTTTTATAAATATTTTTATTATTATTAATATTTAAATAGGTGCGACTATTTCAAATAAAAACTCATAAAGTTCAATATGAAAGCTGTTATTTTAATGTAATTTACCGCTATACTATGAATTTATCTAAATAAATCTATCATTTAAATTGTATTCTAATTTTGTTGATAGATTAAAAATATGTAAAAACATTATTATTAACAATGTATTTGCGACTGTAGAATGTAGATATATTTTATAGCTACAGCTAGGAAAGTGTCAGACTATTCAGCTTAATGTTATTTTTTGGACTTACAATAATTTTAACTATTCACATATTATACTCGTATTATTTAAATGTCTGTATTTTGTCTACGATATCTATACATCCTTTCCTAAGCAATCAGCCTTTAAACTGGAAAGCAAGAATATTAAATATTAAATAAGCAAATAAATAAAAACTATTATAATATTCTTAGTTAGACATTAACAGACTAAAAATATGGTATCAATTGCCACGTATAATTTAATATTTATATATTAATAGCTACAGGTAGGAGAGTATCCTAAATATAAACCTTAATGTCGGGTTGAATATTGAGAAATGCTTTTTACTTTACTAATTAATTTAAATAATATATTTATTTAAATAAAACTCATAGTATAACGGTAAGTTGCATAGTGGCCAGACTCGAGTAGTATCCGTAAAATAAATTTGTTTTACGAACCCTAACTGAATTTGGGATCTATTGGCCAGTCTCGAGTAGCATCCGTAAATACGCATCCGGTCATATGGAATCGCTCTCTGGGGTACCGCTAAACCATCGAACACTAGAACCATACAAGCATTCCAAGCCATCTGCCTCCACATGCAATTGCTAAAGCCCCTTGGTACGTCACAAATGTTGCTCTTCATAATGACCTCCAAATCCCCACCATCAAACATACAGCTATCAAATATTATCTTCGCCTGCACTCCAACACGGAACATCACTCAAACCCCCTCATCGCTCAACTCCATACCAATGCTCTTCCAGACAACCCAGCCAGACGCCTCAAACGTGAATGGCCCAGAGATCTTCTCGAAGCACATTAAACTCAACCATGTATATTACTATTTCTCCCTAAATTACCTTCTGCGTAGAAATTTCTAATGTGAAACTTCTACTCATTGTACTTCGCTCATTGCCACTTATAATTATTATCACATTTACTTATTGTACCGTTTTTGTATAGATTGTAAATTTTCACAAATAAACGACATTTAAAAAAATAAAAAATAAAAAAACTGTCAACGCCGTCAATACGTGAACCGTCGCAATTCGTCTCGTGAATCGTTATCGGCGACTGTTTGCAGTACATATAATGGAATTTTACGCTTATATCATTATAATTTTTACAGCCCAGTTTTTAAAAATACAGTCAACTAAGTGACAAAATATTTTCACTGGGCGACACATTTTTGTCGCCCAGTTTACTAGATTTAAAAAATGCACTGAACTAACCGAACAGCACTCGGTCGTGTGGCACTGCAGGTGAATAATAAACCTAGACTCCCTCCAACTAAGACGTCAACTATTTGATATCATGTTTGTATACGACTTGCTTAACTATAATGTTGTAAGCCCGAGCTTCTAGCTCAGGTCGATTTCCGTATTCCCTCGAGAAATCATGATCTTTTTGCAATCCCATTCTTTAAATCCAATTCAAGTAATGATTCATTCTTAGTTAGAGCTCTGAAACTTGGTAATTTAGTCTCCATCTCCTTAGATTTTTTCAATACTCCTCGTGATACCTTTAGATTAAAGTCAATTATTTTTTTACAAGAAACCTTACAATCTTAATATTAGTCCTCGTCGATCAGTGATTTCTGATTCTTATTCTTTATTGTTTTTACGTATTTTATATTTTTAATCATTTGTATACTTTATATTTATATACGTTTCATTACTACTTAAGCAGCACGCACACTGGATACGTTCCGTTACATTCCGTCACGTCATATCGGAGTTTCCGTCAAACGGAAAGCTTTGCTTACTATATATATTCTTATGAACAGGCGCACACCGGTTGCGACACGTTACGACACGCCGCGTCTTGTAGACGTTAGGTGACGGATACGTTGCTGTTTGGGGCAAAATTTATGTTTGACGGATACCATTTGTCAACTGCATTTCGAATTTTCGATATTATTTTCTCTGCCCAGCACAAATTGTTTATTTTGTTTATTGCTTGTGTTACATTTTTATACTTAAAATATGGAAGACGAAATTTTAATTGAGTGTATTTGTAAGTATACATTTATTTATGATCCAACTATGAACTCATCCGAAGTATTTAAAAAATTTTGACTCATCCCGAAGAAGGTCTGGAAATAATGTATGAAATTCTCCATGCTCGTCTCTTTTTGAATTAATGTTATGTATTCTTAAACGTTTTTTTCCTCTTTTCTCCTCCTCATCTGCGACACTCGCTATTACAAGAAGTTCCTTGTCGGAAGAAAAATCCATAATGATATTCCAATTAAGTAAAAAAATAAATAAACTTGAACAAAACACACACCGCTCTTATACGATGTCAAACGTAGAGTGGCGATTCTAACAACGATAAAGGTGGAAAGAAACGTATCCACTGTGCGCCTTTTCAACGTTCCGTCACGTCACGTCTCCATCCATCTCCGAGCCGTATAGAGACGTAACGTAACGGAACGTGTCCAGTGTGCGTGCTGCTTTAGTGTCGTGCTTAATAATTATTATTTTCTGTACAATTTTTTTTTCTATACATTATTGGTCTATATACCACTTTAAATTTTGTAAAAGGGCTAGTTCCGTTGAATTCTAAATAAATAAATAATCGTCGTCGTTTCGTGTCCGCAGCCAGCCGAGAAGCGGCCTACATGTACGCGGTGATCAGCGCCGGCGTGACGTACGCACTGATGGACGCCTGCAGCCGGGGCAACATATCCATCTGCGGCTGCGACGCGCACTACCCGAGCGCCCTGGACGCCGGCCCGGCGGCCAGCGCGTGGAAGTGGGGCGGATGCAGCGTGGACCTGGGCTTCGGCATGGGATTCGCGCGCAAGTTCCTGGACGCGCAGGAATCGGACGCCGGCGACCCGCGGAGTCTGATGAACCTGCACAACAACAAGGCCGGCCGAAAGGTGCGTGTGTAATATTATTATTATCTATGATAATATTGATCGAACGAACGACGGAACAAAAAAAAAAAAAACAGAAAAAAAAAACAGGAAAAAATGGGGGGAAAAAAACAGAAAAAAAAAACGGTGGAAAAAAATCGTTTTTATCCTTCCGCACGGACGAGTTGCGATCGGTAACGCGAGTGACGCGCGCGTTTGTTCGTCGTCGGCGACGGTTTTTACCCCGTTCGAAAAATCGATTCGAACGGAAAGCGAACGGACGCGCGGTAATCACTGCGGGACCGATGTTGACCGGGTTAAGTCGGGTGGTTGGTTTCGTGTCGACTTTGAAACGACGCGATGACAAGCGACGAGTTTTCGTTTTCATTTCAAACGTTCGTGTCCGACGTCTTGTCGTGATTCAGGGTGTTTGACGAAATGTTCGATTCGATCGATGATATTTAAACGTGAATGCTCGACAATAAAAATTGAAAAAAAAAAGAATTTTTTTTTTGAATAATTAAAAACAAGGACGAAACTACATTTTTAAAATTTTACTATTTTTACCTTTTTATAGTTTTCTTTGTTTTTTCTATTTCTTTTTCTTTTTATTTTATTTATTTATTTATTTATTACTATTATTTATTTTTTTTTTTTATGAGAAATAAAGTGGTATACGATTTGAGTTGCTTGATGGAGAACTTAGGAAAATTGTCTCATCTAAAATTAATAAAATTCGAAAAATGTTTTTTCTTATATCAAGTCCTAAGTAGTGGTTAGAAAAATAAAAATCATATAAATCACGTAAATGAAAAATTTTTTGTTTTATTAGTATGTCATTAGGAGGTATATTAGATAGTGTAGTTTTATTATTTTGTAAAATGTTAAAAAATATAAAATACTTTATGCATTATACACAGTTAAACCACTGTTAACGAAACCTACTGTTTGACTGAATTATTAACAAACATTACTTTTTATATTATTGGTCAATATTGTAAAACTTGTGTAATGAAATGTATAAATACGTACAGTTTAATTATTTTTGGATTGAAAAAATTTGTGTTTACTTTTTCTAAAAAATTTTTTTATTTACTTAAGAGGAAATATTTTTCAGTATGTAATTTACAAACATTATCATTGTTACTATAATAATAATAATAATAATAATAATAATAATAATAATAATAATAATAATAATAATAATAATAATAATAATAATAATAATAATAATAATAATAATAATAATAATAATAATAATAATAATAATAATAATAATAATAATAATAATAATAATAATAATAATAATAATAATAATAATAATTAGAACATAACTATTTTTAAACATCAATTAATCAAAATGTATAATACTTAGAGAAAAAAATCAAGGTCGAAATTAAAAATATAAAACACCTGATCTTTGTTAAAATGTGTGCTTTTGATGAATTCTTTATTTTTACTTCTAATGTTGAGCTCATTTGATAACATGGATTATAAAATATCTTTATTACTTACCACCTAATTAAAATGAACTGTGTTGCCAAAATTCCAAACTCTTTATTTGCTTTCTTAATAAAAAAAACCAAAAGTTCTTTGTGTTTGATCTGAGAAATAAAATCAACATAGCGTATAATTTTTAATATTTCACAACATTTAAAACAAGATGTTTTGTTAAATGCACCTCATATCATTACATTGGTAAAAAAAAATATTATATAAGGTACAAAATAATATAATTATACCAACAAAAAAAAAGAAGTATTTCAACTCAAATACACAAAATAGAAATTCATTTTAGATTTAAGATCATCCCTAGCTGTCAATCTTCAGTAAATAACGTTTTAATTAAAAAACAAAATTGTCACTATTGTATTAAATATGACTACAATAGAACTTATACTCCACTGGTTGTAAATAATTATACGTAGATTTGTAATTATTGAAACGCAGGCGTTTAATGTTGAAAATGATTGTATTCTACATGTTCACTCGCGTAATCTAAGTACAAAGAACCGTATTAAACCATATTAGAGGAGCCATACCAAAGCATATTGTATAACACCTGTTTTGTTTACTTATTATTTTGTTTCAATAGCGAGTTAAAAAGTCATCACAAAATACATCCGTGTAACTGTGTGTGTGTGTGTGTGTGTGTGTGTGTGTGTGTGTGTGTGTGTGTGTGTGTGTGTGTGTGTGTGTGTGTGTGTGTGTGTGTGTGTGTGTGTGTGTGTGTGTGTGTGTGTGTGTGTGTGTGTGTGTGTGTGTGTGTGTGTGTGTGTGTGTGTGTGTGTGTGTGTGTGTGTGTGTGTGTGTGTGTGTGTGTGTGTGTGTGTGTGTGTGTGTGTGTGTGTGTGTGTGTGTGTGTGTGTGTGTGTGTGTGTGTGTGTGTGTGTGTGTGTGTGTGTGTGTGTGTGTGTGTGTGTGCGTGTGTGTGTGTGTGTGTGTGTGTGTGTGTGTGTGTGTGTGTGTGTGTGTGTGTGTGTGTGTGTGTGTACAGTAATTAAAATGACAGCTTTGATCTTTTACTGAGAGATCGCGTGATTATTTTTTTTCTGAACATTCTTCATTAAAATAATAATATTTATCACTTTTATTATGATCAGGAATTTAGAACACGATTTCAAATTATTTACTTCTTAAATAAAAACATAAAAAAATGTTTGGTAGTTATCATTTCTAAAGTCTACAGTCGAGACGCAATAAAAATTAATAATCTCATGGCACGTCGCACATTATGTAAAACTAAATATTCATTTGAATAAAAAGAGTCTGCATTATGCAAGACGTGTACATAGTGTAGTCTGCAGTTAATTTCCTAACATAAAAATGTTATTGTTGGATTCTAATATCCTAAGAAAATCTTTAATGCAGGCTGATAACTAAATGAAATGATTGATTTTTAAAAGCAGTATTGTAAATAAATAAGTGTTAGTACTTAGTGATAGCAGTTTAATTGTTTTAATGAAAAATCACGTACAAGTTAGATTGTTCAACAATTAATAACACAACAATTACGTGAATACAACGCAAAAAGTACACAGCATCGTGAGAGTAAATAAAATGATCTAAAACCTATCATTTATCGATAAATTTGAACCATTACTATAAGAAAATTCGGATTCATAATCTAATTAATTTAGATATAAAAAAAATATATATATATTTACCTGCGCGTTGTTTTCTATTGACTTCTTGGTGTTTGAGAACTTATAAACCTTATGGACTATATCTATTCTGTACCATTCAATATCCAATCAAGTCCCCACTGTTTCTTTAAACTAAGTCATTCTGAAGTGACTGTTTTCTTTAAAATCTGTTATTATCATAAAATGCTTTTACCATTAATTTAAATGAAAATTTATTCATGCATAAGTATTTATGAAATTATATTTTATACAAATCATATTCTAAAATAAAATAAAATGATCTTTGAAACAAAAACCTACTGTAAAACATTAATTTATATGTAAATGTTAATGAGACATAATATAGTGTCAAACACTTTGAATTTCAACGTAGTCGTTTTAGTAATGTGTTATTATGATAGTAAATTAATCTTAAACGAACATTTTTTTTTTCATTTCTTGTTGTATAAATATTATATTTACAGTTTTGAATTATAAATGTATTTTTTACAGAGTTTCAGCCTAGCGTGCTGTTATAATTAATTTGAGTTAAAATTGTATTTTAAAATATGTAAACACAAACAATCTATCTCCGATCAACACTGAAGAAGTGTTATATTTCACTGTTATAACGTTTAGTTATCACTAGGGCCCGGATTTAAATGCACTTAAAACCATACAAATATGCTCTAAAAAATAGCCAAAAATGCCCTTAAAAATGCATTTTTCCACATAAAAGACCTTAAAAATGAAAAAATGACTTTAAAAATGACATATATTTTTTTACATAATCTGTAATTTATAAATAATATTAAATTATTTTTTATTATTTAATTTAAAAACAAAACTGAAAAATTGATTGATGTTTACTCGCATATGTTCACTGAATCGAAATTTTTTTTTCAGCTGCGACTTTAACATTACAAATTTTACTGAGTAAAATAGTCCTATCTGTTGTAAAGTCGCCTTTTCTGAATTCATTTACGTAGTCACGCTAGCGAGAAGAAGTAGATGATTTTATCTTGGGCATTATGTAACAGTGTAACACATTAAAGTCACAAACAACACGAGCAATGACCACGACTAACACGAACTGACTGATTATTTGTGATTTGACCGAATACAGTCAATAATAAATTAAGATGAGACAAAAATTGAATAGAATAATTTATTTTTAGATAATATTTTGAATTGGCTAAATTTGTATAGTTTATTGAACATATATGCATTAAAAACCAACAAAATGACTCAATAATGCTAAAAATGCTCTAAAAATGAAAAAACGTCGAAATATGCAAAAAAACGCAATATTAAATGTGTGGCTATGAAACCCTCGTTACATGAAACGAATTATGTACTTGGAACGCATCGTGTAAGATCAACCAAAAAAATATGCATTTTGCATTGAAATCCGGGCCCTAGTTATCACATTAATAGCAGCTTGCGTATTACGCTCATTTTATTTGTACCCCCCCCCCTCCGAAATCCAGGAATTGTTTATGAAGTCTGCTTATTATGTCCTATCAGATGCAAATCGTAAGAGTTCGATATAATTTTATAAAGAATTATTAGTAACAACGAACAAGACGTTATTCATATAATGTGTCTGACGGTTTTTTATCGTAACGATTATACCTTTGAGTTCGGTGTAATATGCTGAATCAGGTACTTTCAGTCGGAGAGAATACCACAGCCTCCAAAAAAATCTAAATGCACCCCTGACACGGTCTATCGCCGCCTGATACCGAACCTCGTGTACCGTGTGTCCACAGATCGTCAAGATGTTGCTGAACACCGACTGCAAGTGTCACGGCGTGTCCGGGAGCTGTACGATGAAAACGTGCTGGCACAGTCTACCGCACTTCCGGGAGGTGGGCAAGGCGCTGATGCGGAAATACTGGAAGGCGCGGAGCGTGGCCGCGGCGCCCGTGGCCGGCGGCCACCAGCAGCGGTCTTCGGGCAAGCGCGCCTCGTCCAAACGGCTGAGGCTCAAGCTCAGGTCGGCCCGGTCTTCGTCGTCGTCGGCGGCGGCGGCGGCGGCGGCGGCGGCGGCGGCGCCGGAAGAACCGAAGATCACCGAGCTCGTTTACCTGGAACAGTCGCCCAACTACTGCGACCGGGACTTCGGCACCGGGTCGCTGGGCACGTACGGCCGGTCTTGCAACCGGACTTCGCAGAGTGAGTATCCACGAAACGCCGCCGGTGTCATAGGATTTTTATGCCGCCTATTATTTTTACCCCCCCCCCCCCCTCGGTAACAATATTCTAGGATATTATTACCGGGAGTATAAATATCCTAGGCCAGCGGTTCTTAACCTTTTGTAGAACACGGACCACCGATGAAAGATTTTTCAGACATCGCGGACCCCCTACCAATTTTTTGTTGAATACCTTTATACAAAACGTCTCATGTTATCATAACCAAAATTATAATAACTATTTCATATTACAAAATATGAAAGTAGACATAACAAAATAATTTACACATTTATTTTTATTAAACTTAATTTTTCATTTTGAACACTAACATCATAACATCCCCCCCTTACAGCCCTTTTTTAGTATTAAAAAGTCGTCTATGTCATTTCTCAGTATTTAAGCTATCTAAGTACCAAATTTCATTCAAATTGGTTCAGTAGTTTCGGAGCCTGTTCAATACAACCAATCAAATCTTTCCTCTTTATAATATTAGATAATGCACTCATGTCACATATTGACTTATGTTAGGTGTAAAGGCTACCGCGGACCCCTTACATGAGTATGGCGGACCCCCAGGGGGCCGCGGACCACAGGTCAAGTACCGCTGTCCTAGGCTATTTGTACCCCAGTAAAAGTATTGGGGGGGATAATAATATCGTAGGATATTTTTACCCCCCAGGCGAATATTTATAACGGGGGGAGGGGTAATAATAACCTAGGATATTTTCACCGGGGGATAAAAATATCCTAGAAAATTCTCACCGGGGGATAAAAATATCCGGTGGTAAAACTCACCTGTTACACGGTTTTGATGCCGATTACGAAGTCGCTTGTGCGTGGCTTTTACTGCCATACATTTTTGAACGATCCGAAACTGTGGTGGTGTTACGAACGGTTCGATTTTCGAACCGGACCGGACGCGACCGAAAATCGAACTTAAAATAGCTAATATTCGAACCGAACCGAATTCTCAATGATTCAGAATGCGTATAACTCATAGGTCGCCGATGCCGACAAACATGCATATCTCCTCCTGCGTCAGCTTAAATTGCTGTCATGACATGAACAAAGATGACTAAAATTGATTCAAAAATAAATTGTTTTTAATCTTTCGACTTTTGAAAAAAGTTTGGTTCGAGTTTGATAAAATATTTTTATAAATATAAATATTTTTATTCGTGTGAAATAATCAATCACACCAAAATATAACCATATTTTTTTTTCTCTGATTAGGATTTACTATTATCTTTGGGTAAAAATCGTGAGATTTTAATACATGCTTAATAACTTATTGTAATTTGTGGGTAATCGGTAAAAAAAAAAAAAAAAAAAAATACTTATGATAGATTGTGATTTCAAATGAAAGTAAAAAGAATTCGATTCAAATCTAAAACGCATTACTATATGAAATTATACATTATTGAACATAGTATTTTCTTGACCAACGCTTATCTGAAGAACGGGTTTTATGAACAACGATTTTCAGGTTTATATTATACACGTGTTATGGCATAAATATCATAAAATTATTAGTTTTATAAAATATTGTGAAGCTCCGATTCTCGATGGCCCGGCGCACTCGGCCGTGGCCTGAACTCAACACGCGAATCAACGTAATTTTCACCGATAAAATGACGTAAAACACATTGGAGTCTATTTCATCGAGCGTACGAATTAATGAACTCATAGTATTGCAAGGGCGTCCGCAGGGAGGGGTAAGTAGGGGCATATGCCCCCCTCTTGGATTTTTTATGTGTCAATTATCATAATCATTGTGTAGTATAAAATATCATGTAATAAATATTTTTTAAATTAAAAACATTTTTTTAAAACGTTGAGTGCCACGGTCGGTTATGTGGATCTTTATGAGTGTTTTCAGTCATCGGTTTTCGATGCACTGTTTCTACTTTTATATGTGAATATTTAGTAGGATCTCGTGATTTCATTAGTATCATTGATTATGAATACTAAAATACTACAAAATATAAAATTTTCAAATCAATGATTACATTTTATTTATATAAAAAAAAAATGAATTTGTTAATTTAAAGTTACACAATAATAAATTTACATTAATACTGTAAGATTAAGTTATAACGTTCTAACTATACACATAATTAGAGAGCGGATTTTTAGGTTCTTTAAACCTTAAAATATGATGCAATATGCTTCAAAAAAACCTTAAAATATTCTCTAAATATTCCTTAAATTTGTAAGAATACAAATATGATTTTTTTTCTAAATAGATACAATAAATAACTGTTAAGCTCCATTCTCTTGGTAACAGGTAAACTATTGAAAAATAAAAAATGTAAATCAGTTGATACATAGCTATGTAAATATAATAAAATATAATTTAAAAAAACATAATAGTTTAATACAAAATAAAAGATAACTTTGTACCATTCCTTAGGAACATAACCAATTCGATTACAGACAAGTAGATAATTTAATGATTTTGAATTTTTATCACTCTTTGATCAAATTATTTTTTTTAGAAAAAATTATTGCTAGAAAAAATCACATTTCGTGAAATTAATAAAATATGAATTTTCATAAGCAATAATAGAATAGAATCTAAAATATAAAAAAATAGGCGAAATATTCTCTAATGTCCAAAATATGCTTTATTATGCAAAATTATTTTTTTCTTCGAACTCTGTGAAAGTAAATCGTCCTCATTTTTCACCCTCGTTAAGTTGCATAAAAGAAATAAAAATATGTAATAACCTAAAGATCCACTCTTTACACATAATTAATAATTTAATTTTTACGTTCCCTACCTATATGATAGAAAACACGTCAAAAACAATAAGGTACTTTATCACTAAGATAAGGAAACAAAAATTGAAAAATTAAAATACCTTGCCCCCCCCCCCTTGACAAATTCCTGCGGACGCCCTTGTAGTATTGATATCACTTATCGGGTAAACCTACAGTATTCCAAAGAGAATTATATGCAAATCGTAACGTGTTGTAATGACCTCGATGCGTACCTTAAGAAGAGTCATGAATCGCATGCCAAGTGTGGTAAATTGTCGATGTCCCTAAGTTTTAATAACACTGCAAAAGTGCATTTTCGAAATTAGATTTTAGATTTTAAATAAAGCGTACGATCTATTAATTAGACAATGATATTCAATTTTTTTTTCCGAAGACATTTTTTGGTACACTTACCATTGTTCCAGTGACTATATAGATCGTAAATCACACGTAAATGGTTCTATAAGGGTTTATTTTTCTCTCTTCTCAATAGTTTTTACAGACGCAAGGAAAAAGTGTCAAAAAACCGAGTAAAACGGTATGGTTTTCCGTAAACGACAATCAGTAAATGGTTTTTAGTTATTTATTCATGGCTTGAAAAGTGTTATATCAATGGCACATTGTTACTTACTTGAGAAAAGTTTTTAAAAAAATTGAAAACTTTTCGGCTATAAATATAACTTTGAAAACACCTAATTTTTTTAAGTTTATCTCTAGTAAAATATTTCATATTTAACGATAAATCTGAAAATTGAATATGACTATTTATATACTTAACGACACTGAAAAAACTCGAAAATCAGGATTCACCAAGTTTCAGAATTTTTTTTCATAAACGTTTAAGTAACCTATTAGTTATTACTTAGACGATTTTTACGGAATGGACTGTTTTTACATCCGTTTTAAACTTTACTAACTTAAATTTTTTACGAGAAGCGAAGAATATCCCGAGGTACAAAGTACGTCCTTTTTTTAGTTCTACGGTTTAGATCCTTATATTTTTTCCACATTTTCGTAATTTCGCAAGTAAATTTACTCTTGTCAACGACACAACCAAATAGGTCCCTTCTACCACCCCCTCTTGAACCGCGTTAAACGAGAACAAATTCGATTTCATATTTTGTTTTTGATATTTTGTCATTTATAAATATTGTGATAAAAAGTTTTACTGGTCACGCTCAATATTTTGAAATACTTAGGAAAAACATAAACTTTTATAAAAATGAAAAATTTTCCTTTTTCATTCAGCCTCGAACTTAAACTATAATAATTATTTTAACTTATTGTTAACAACAGTTAAAACAATGGTTATTGACACCGGACCATTTCGTACGAGTATATCATGTACCTATTTATATAATTATAATATAACTAAATAATGTATGTTTGAATCGCTAACACGGTATTTTTCTCTCGATACTCGTGATACTCGAATGCCACGTGACGAAATCGTCATAACTAAAGACCGGATTTTTTTTCAGCTAAAATCTAAAAAATGTGTAATTAAAATGTTAAATGTGCAAAACGTGCAAAAACAAAATTTTGAAAATATTATAGGTACATACTTCAAATTTTAATTTCAATACTATTTTTTTATATTATTATTTATTACTATTTATTTATTTACAATATTTGATGAAAGTTTATAATCATGTACATTTCCAAGTTTTTTTCTTTAAAATTATGTCTTCTGTCACTTAATATGTGTTTTAACTGCGAAAGCACACGTTCTACGGCGACACTTGTTATCGGGAATTGTTTGTAGCAGCTTATAATAGCAGGATATTCTTTTAAATCTACGGCATTTCCGTTTATTGAATCGTTGTACAGTTTTAAAATATTGTATCCCGGATTTTTATCAAATACTGATTTGAATTTTTCATATAGTATTTGTCCCTTTTCATTTTCAATTGTCGTAAGTCCAGATTTTAATTTTTGGATAGATTGGGCGTCATCTATCTATATTAGAATATTTTTAATTACGTATTATATATAATTATATTGTTGGATATAATAGTCCAATACTTTGTATAGCAAAATAATATAGCACCGATAAAAATAATACAAAAATACAAAAATATTTGTACAAAAGCCTATTTTTATAAAAAAAAAAAAAACCCGAAACGTGTAATTTTGTGCGAAAACCCAAAAACGTGCAATTTTTCGCGACATAAAACTTTCTTTAAATCAATCTACGTCTCTCGATCAGTGTTGAGACCAGATAAGTAAAATTTATCTAGATACAGATAAAAGATAATTGCTCTAATATTATCTAGATTAAGATAAGATATCAGATTTCATAATTATCTTAGATAAGATAAAATTCAATCAAAATTTATCTAGATAAAAAAAAAGATGAAATTTAAATTTTTTAAATAATAAAATTTCATTTTACAAATAGTTAAATTTTTATGTTACTATTGGAATTTAATATATCTACTTATGTTTAAAATCTTAACATTATGCACACTGATTTTTTAAGCATAACATGATAACATAAATAACAACTCTTTGTATGCTAGGTACAATTGTATTTATAAATGTTTACCTGTTCTCACTTACACAATTTAAAAAATCAATACAAGTATAAGTTGTGCGTTAAGATTGATTAAAAGTTAAACGTTAATACCTATTTAATCAATTTATTACTATATCTTATTTTAACAGAAAAATGAACCAATATTAAAGTTTAAATTGCTAATATAGGGTGTTACCATTGAGTATCCTCCCTAATCTCATGAATCATGTTATCTGTTTTTATTTTTTACTGTCATTTATCAAACCTACTTGTTATACAAAAAATATGTATAGATTGTAGATTTCTTCAATAAAATTATCATTAGAGAGCCTATATAGGAGCTATATAGAGAGCCTATTAGCATCAGAATAAAATATGATTTATTAGTGAAGTGTGACCAACATTACAAAATGCAATTAGAAAGGGAAAAAATATGAAAATCACATTGCAATTATTTTTTTATATGTTTTTTTTAGCTAGATGTTTAGAATAAGGTAAATACATTAAAAAAAATTTTTCGGTTTAAGTATTTTATCTAGATAATTACTTAAAAGATGATAATTTTTTTATCTTAGATAACCATTAGATACCTATCAACATTTTCATCTAGATGAGATAAAAGATTAATAAATATTATCTAGATGAAACATCTAGATAAATGTATCTAGATAAGTCTCAACACTGCTCTCGATTTGGATTTGTAGCTTGTTTCTATTGAATTTAGAACAAGCCATAAAAAGATTGCACGGGAATCCGGTCTTTAGTCACAACACATTGTATTCGATTTAAACCGTCGTGTTAAGTCGGGGCGCGACAGAATTTTCCCCGTCTTTCCACGTCTTTCCACGAATTCCGTAGGAGCCTGCTGCGGCCCAGGTCGGGACGATTCTAATCTGATCCGAATGTTCACAGGCACGGACGGATGTGACCTCATGTGCTGCGGACGCGGATACAATACGCACCAGTTCACCAGGACCAAACAGTGCCGGTGCACGTTCTACTGGTGTTGTTACGTCAAGTGCGACACGTGCGTCGAACACACCGAAGAATACACTTGTAAATGACTCGTAGCAGTAGTATTAGTAGTAGTAGTAGAAGTAATGGTAATATTGTACGCATTGTCGTGCGCCCCCGTCGCCGGTCGTTGTACAAATTTCACTTGTATCTATAAAATTTTACATTTCAAAAACATCACATCACGTATACATAATATTATACAGTTTTTTTTTATTATTATTATTATTATTATTTATGAACAAAAAAATAAATAAATAAACAAAAAATAACCGTTCAAATCGTGTACCTACGTTTATTTTCACCCTATTTCCACACCCCTCCCTCGGTTCGATTACCCGAATCGTTCGTTTATCGAAAATCGAAATCATGAAAGTTAAAAAAAAAAAAAAAAAATAATCACTACACCCAGGTCAATACTTCTCGGGTCAAGTGGTTGTTCTTTTGACGAGCACTGAAGGACTTGCTCGCGTCACGGGCTCGTGACTTTTTAACGCCGCGCGTTCCGGACTCGCGATGGACGCGTGGTGCGCGCGAGTACACGTGTCGCGTACCGTTTTCGGCTGCGGTCTTTTGGCCCCGGGTATGAGTCAAAAGTCTATTATTAAACGGACTTTGTTTCAATCAAACGATTCAATTACACTCGATACGTAACGTTCGACGCGTTTGCTGGTGAAGAACGTACACGAATCGATAAGTTTCTATCGTCTAGGTAGAAAAATTGATTTGATACGAATATGAGTGTCGATGAATAAAATTCAAACCGTCAAATCTTTTCCACTGATCGAACATTTAATAATTTATAAATCGGTCGATCGCTGTGTATCATTCAACGTGTATCGTTTAATACAGACTTGACTGTTCTGAAAAAAAAAGACCACGTTGATCAACAACGTTCGTGTTTAATATCATCGGTTCGAGTAATAAAATTGTTCATTGACGTTTGAACGGTACCGGACGAACGTTCACGACGGTTGAGCAAAACGCGTTGAAACTAGAGATGGGAGCTTGGTAAATTTACGCGGTAAATTTTACCGATAAGGTAAATTTACGTACATTTTACCGACATTTTTTTTACCCGGTAAATATTTTTTACCGTTCTGAGAACCGAGTGACCACTTATTTCAAATGTTTTCATGCGCACATTAACATTATTAGTGACATTTCTACGAGGATATCAGTTCTTCAAGTTCCACCAATTTTGAATCAAATAACTATGTTCAGTCAGTAAGTAAATTAGTAACAGATAAATGTGTAGAAAATGTTGATGATGTTGTAAATAAAGATGATAGTGAAGACACAGAAGATGAAAATTATGATACAGAAGATCTAGTTGAATCTGATAACTTATCAGATGAACATAATATTTCAAGTGACGATGAATTTTATGAATCGCACTTTAAATAGGTTTATAAATATAATAATCGAATTTACAGTTAATTAAACTTAGGTATCTCAGTATCTGTAAAGAAATAACCAATAAAGAGAAACATAAATATCTAAGTTTATAATAAGTTAATTTTTGTAATTTTTCCTTGATTCAATTAACTTCAAATTTGCATAATTTATTGAACATACAATTCATAGGTACTTATACATATTTAAATATAATACTTGAGGTTAAGCGTGGACAAGTGTGGTGATAAAAGTTGTGTTATAAACACGTTTTCGAGTTCGTAATAAGTTTGTAAAAATAATATATACTCTATTAAAAAATTTACATAAATTTGCGTAAATTTAGCGAACATTTTTTCACGGTAAAATTCTCATCTCTAGTCGAAACGTCAGTTTAGTACAGCAGGAAAAAAATCACGGCGATCGACGATAACGCGTCGGATTGCAAAACGAGGAACGCAGCGCGTCAACAGTTCAAAACCGAAATAAATCCTGAGAAAATTCGTCTATGAAAATCGGACGCAAAAGATCGCGCCGGACGTTAGCTTTTGGGCAGTATTCCAAGTGAATCTGTTCGACGGTGCTATTTCGATATAAAACGAGTGTGTGTGTGTGGGGAGGGCGCATTAGTATTGTTATTATTACATTGTACGGATCTCAACGCTACGCCAATGCGATTCCCTCTCACACAATACGGTTTAGATACGTCCGCAGAGTCGACGTGAACGACGTGAATTTTACATTTCGGCGAATCGATTTGAATTTTAACGAAGCCTCTCTCTTTGTCCGAAACGCGCACCCGCAGTGTGTAGATCATTTTTTTCGTTCTCTCGTAGACACAATTATTATTGTTGCAGTTTTTTTTTTCTACTCGAGTACCCTGCGCAGTGTGTGCCGTTTGGATATCGTGCGCAGGCGCAGGTGTACGAAATAATTCGCACGCGTATAACGGTTAATAAAATTATCACTACTTAGAAAAAAGGAAACCATCATCAACAGGCTAAGAATTGGTCACACCAGGATAACTCATGGTTATCTAATGTCCCGAGAGGAGCCCCCTTCATGCATAACGTGCGGAGTCAAACTAACAATAAAACATATCCTCACGGAATGTCTTGAATACGCTGAAGCTAGGAACCGCAATCATATTTCCAGCGACTTATACGACATACTTGGACCAGTCCTACCAACAACCGGCATATTCGTTTTTCTCCAAGAGACAGGATTGGACAAACTCATTTAATCACTCGAACATCACAACTTAAAGTTGAAGCGTTTAAAAATTTAGTAAAGACATTTGTTGTTAATAAACCTCATATATTATGTAATACTTATTACTTAACCGCAATCATATATCCAGCGACTTGTACGATATACTTGGACCAGTCCTACCAACAACCGGCATATTCGTTTTCCTCCAAGAGACAGGATTGGACAAACTCATTTAATCACTCGAACATCACAACTTAAAGTTGAAGTGTTTAAAAATTTAGTAAAGACATTTGTTGTTAATAAACTTTATATATTATGTAATACTTGTTTAAAAAAAAAAAATAAAAATGTATCTCGTATCCCAATGGCCAAGATGCCGAGGGTTATTTCTTTAATAATAAAAAAAAAAAAAAATTATCACTACACGAGAGCGACTTAACGCGCGGTCGCAATAGTTAATGAGCACCGTGAAACAAGTGGATTTCGCGCTATCGAGTCGCGGTACTCACTTATAATATACGCTTTATTTTTATGAACTACGGCGCGTCACGCGATTTTAAGGCCCCCCGACTCGATAGGGACACTCGAGTGCTCTCGGATTAAAGTTATGCGGTTCGAGAGCCGGGATAAAAATCTCACGGGTGAACGCGAAAGCTTCGTTCACTTGGCCCGTGTATACTGTATACGTAGGTTTCGTTTTCATAAATACGTATAATATTATGTGCTATATAGCGGTCGAAAACGCGTCGGATAATGTGTGCTTGGTTTTTAGATTCTCAGCGAAGCGAAACGATCTTATGGTTTTACAATGATGATTATTTTTTCATTATTTTTTTTTTTTTTCTGGAGACACTTTTTGCTCACCTCAACTTTGTCCAAAAGTTTAGTCCAGCAACTCTAACGATCGAAAATCTCGTGTAAATGGTACTCTAAATGCAGGGTCAACTAAACACAGGTTAAGCTCTCGACGCAATAGTTTTTCCAGGCGAGCGGAAAACAGCCTAAAATGGACAAAAAACGACGAAATTCGCCGTAAACGACACGTTAATCAAATCGATTTTAGTAATTTCGTAACAACTCCAAAAACGATGTCGCTATATAAACTTGAAATTTTCACCATATACTATTAACTTATTACTGCGTGTTTAAAAAAAAGTTTCAAAATGATTTGACAGCTATTGGACTCAAAATAGAACTTTGAAAATAGCTTTTTTTAACGATTATCCGTGATTAAGTTTTCAATATTTGACAAACAATTTTGAAAATTTAATATGACTCAAAAATATGATTCAAAAATCGTGACCCCAGATTTTTTATGAGCACTTAAATAAATTATGATACGATTTTACATACTAACCTGTTTTTACGTCAATTTTAACAATTTGTTTGAAAAAATTGGTCGATCCATACACGATGAAACGTCGAATACAGATAGAGCAAGATGTTTTAAGTATTT
Source organism: Therioaphis trifolii (assembly GCA_027580255.1). Taxonomy (NCBI): domain Eukaryota; kingdom Metazoa; phylum Arthropoda; class Insecta; order Hemiptera; family Aphididae; genus Therioaphis; species Therioaphis trifolii. The sequence goes on along the minus strand of CM050404.1, from coordinate 148,322,502 downwards.
TTTATAAAAAAATTTTCTTCTTTGTCAAACATAAAAACTTTAGATAGTTAAAAGAAAAAAAAAATCTCCCGAAAATTAGACGAAAATTGATGAAGTATATGAATGGTATATTTTTATTATTTGATGAAAACTTCTGAAAATGTAATATGACCTGGGTCATATACTTTACTCTCGATACTGAAAAAATTTCAAAAATCGTGACAAAGCGTTTTTTTTTATAAGCGATTAAATGAATTAATTTATCATATTCACGTAATATACTGTCTTTACATCAATTTCCAACTTTAAATATTTACTTAAAGAAATTGTTCCATCCAAACGGTATACCTACCTTAATTCTTAAGCTTTGCTCAGAATCGTTTAACTAAAGAAATGATCTATCATTTGTTTAAAATTAAATACACCCATCCTCATTAACTCGTCCGAGTAGCGAAGAATATCCCATGGAGCGAAGTACGTACTCTTTTCTGATGTCATCGTGTTTTGCAGACCACAAAAAAAACACGCACACACACACAAGTGCGCGCGTGCAAAATGTCCATCGTATTTTCATTATGCAATACATAATATTTTAATATCACGACCTTACTAATAAAAATAATAAGTATAAAATAACATACGCATAACTCCACATACCTATTGGTGTTATAACGAAATGTTGGTTCGTTTATAACATAATAATACTATACTGAATACGTGTTATTAACTTCACGAAACTCGAGTCATTGTTTGCGTTTTGCCTCATAGAAAAATAAAAGTCGACTACCACAAACGGTATAATCGGTGGCAGTTCCCACCCACGGGCAAGTAATATTTTCCGCCTCTTTACCGCGTTTTCCCTTTTTCCAAATACCTATATTGTTTTGTTTTTGGGTTCACTTGTAAATTTCACGAATAAAAATAAAATTGGGTCATATTTTTCACTCGTTTCGGTTATTCATTACTCGTACAAATATAACATAATATATAATACACTAATTCAGATGGTTTTATTCGCGATTTAGTTGGCATTATATAAATTAAAATAAAGTAAATATTATTTTAGTAAAATTACCAAACACACCATCGGCTAACACGCTTTTGACCGAAATTCTATGAAAACACAAGCTCAAGTAAGATCATTAAATGTATTCTATTTTAAAACCATAGGTACATGTTTTACAGATGATTAAAAAAAAAAAAAAATTCGACAAACATAAATTAACTTTTCTCGCCTAAAGAAATTTACACTTGTAAAACTATGTTCCTCCTAACATTTTCCCCCCTTCCCCTAAAATCTTGTCACCTTGGCAGCAGTCTTTGAAACTTTTTCACCTTAAAGTTTCATTCTATAATAACAGTAAAACTGTATTTAATTAAAAATTATATTTTAGTATCGTTTATTTTTATTTTTATTTTTATTCTATATATGTACGTAAGCACTTATATATATATATAAATATAAGCTTTTTTTTTTATATTTTCGTACTTAAAGTTTCGCTGGCATATTTTTCCATATGAACTTTATTCTAAGCTAATTTATTTAAAACAAAATAAAAGCTGGATATTAAAAAATATGTTCATTCATTAAATGTTATTTGAATAAGAAAGCCCCGTTTAGTAGTGGTTCAATTTTAACTATAAGAATGAACAAGGGATCAAAATAACAATACCGACAAATTTAAAAAAAGAAAAAATTTATAAACGTGTATACTTATTATTCGTTGTGAATTGCATTTATAATTGTATGTTTGTAATTTTTTGTATAAATATATAATATTAACTTCATTCATGAACACACTTTTTATTTTCATTCCGTGAGTTTGTTTAACACTTGAAAATTTTCTTTTTTTCATGAATCTCACATCACAACTACATTTAAAATAATGACCCGGTGTATACTAACGTATTTATAATGGTTTCTGTCTTTAATTGATTTATTTCAAAGCAATGATTGCTCAACAATGAAATTCAAACATTTACAAATGACGAGAACCATAAAAAAAAAAAGAAAAGTTTTTCACTACTGACGGCAAAATGTCCAGACTCAGTGAAATGTCTTGTAAATCAATATCAGAATAATTTTCCTCACAAAATATAACATTTTTCCAACTTTAATTCGTATACTCATATTATAGCCATGGTAGATTTTTTGTTTTCATTAATAAAACTGTACACTCGTCCTAAACTAAATTTCTAATAATTCTTTTTTTTCGACATTTATTAAAAACTGTCTTATTGATATAGGAATAACAAACCAAATTTATATAATAGATATAAAACATTGAATATATATCTCTAAATAAGTGTTAAGTTATTTTAGATTCATGATTTTTGACTTGATCTGGACTCACGTAATATAGGTCAACTGCGGTATAAGAATTATTAACAATACTCACACTGCATAGTCGAATAAATAAAATTAAATGTCCGTTAATAATACGTAAACTGCGTCGCAGTACACGGGTGACAGTACATCTGCGAATCGTCGATAGCTATCAGATTAGAATAATCTTTTCGAATTATTAAAAAAAAATATATATAGCACAACTATGAGCTACAACGATTGAATCGACGGAAAAAAAATTATACTCGGTCGTACAAACAAACAAAAAAAATCATTACGTAAACTTTCATAATGTTTTTAGTTTTTTTCTCACTTCTGACATAACAGGGCGTCAAGTTAGTAACACGCTAATAGCAATGACCTAAGTAAACAGCGTAATCAGAAAATGCATAGACGCGCGCAGTCTGACAGGTACGAAATTTTATCAAAGGGTTTTCGTTGTATCAAATTAAATTTTCAAAATTCGCTAGAAAGTGTACATTGGTAAATTAATCGGATACCTTTATCCGTATCTAATTTAGACAAAACTAATATTCTCACACGAGAATAATAACATATCATCGTACTCTGAGCTTTATTAAAATATGTCTTAAAGGATTCGTTCGAAGTATCGACTAATAATTCGTTAAGCATATATTTTATTTTATTTCGTCAAAATAAAAAAAATAAAAAACATATTAACAAACAGCGAGCCAGTAAAATCATTCTAGACAACCGGTCACGTCGATTAAAAAGACACTGGTGTCGTGATTTCTTGAATCCCGATCTGTACTAATCTATTAAACAAACTTCTCCTCCTTCCAAGTTTTAGGGTTTCCACAGTGAGGGGCCTCCTTCCCCACGTAATTTAATGTCGTTGTTATTTCAAGTCGAGTTACGAAATTTACATATTATTGTACATAATAATGAAATTACAGATTGTAAATCTACTTTTATTAAACAAATAAATAAAAAGAACAACGAGTTGGTTCGAATTAAGATGTTTGATTTTTATACGAATATAATATTACGTTAAATCGACGCTCTTCTTTAGAGAACGTAGAAAAATATAATCTCATTCGATTCCGATGCTTTAAAGTATTTAATAAATATTCTATTCTCTAAACGTTCTCTAAAAATTCTGTAAAAAGATCTGTTCACGATATTAATATGGCTTATTGATAAAACAGAACAGCTCATTTCAAGTACATGCTTTGGTCATATTCTACTTATTTTTTTAACTTTAAATGCAATTTTTTCACTAAAATAACAATGAATATGAATATATTTGTATAATACGATATAAATAGATAGGGAGAAAAAGATAATAGAATAGACGAAGAAAAACATTTTTCACAGGCGAAATTATTTGGAGACGAATAAGATAACCTCTTCGTGGTGTCTCTCCCGGGTCGCGCTAATGGACTCGACAAAATAATAGCCACAATAAATGTACCCAAACGTGTTATTTACCCAGAAATAAAATATACGCTACCTCTGTGTTTATTTATTCTATTTTCTGTTCTATTATTTATTTCATAGTGTATTCTAGCATGTATTTTACCCGACAGACAATTGAATTTCTAAAAAAAAAAAAATCGTACCGACGTTATTTTGACAATACGGAATATGATAAGAGACATATTATATAGCCAAAATATTTTCAAAAATATTAAATTTTTATGATTAATTTTACAAAATCAATTTGAGAATATTAAAAAAAAAAAAGGTTCTTAGAATATAAAACAAAAACATATTTATAAGTGTACAACATATTTAATCAATAAGAACGCTCTAAGCGAAATAATACACTTTAAATGAAAAAGGATTAAACTAAGACGTATTAAAACTTACTTTGTCTTAATCTGATCATACATAAATACATGAGAATAGAATATTAAATTAATTTACGAATTATTTGAATACTCTTATAAAAATATCGATGAATCACATATTCAAACACACGTGCGTACATATACATACAACGCCAGAAGCTGCCATGACAATGTAAGTAGTTAAAGATCTATTTTGTTATTTTTTGTATTACTTGAATGTTAACATTTACGACTAGTTTTTTGTCTTGATTGATTATATTTAAATTTTAACTATTGTTTGGCATAAATATATAATCATAACGATATTAAATATTATTTTTACACTTTAAAATTTTTAATATACATACATAATTATTATATTTTAAATACTTGTGAAACATTATTTTTAACAAATGTGTATAACTGAGTTTGCTTGTAAAGTGAGGTCTATTCAAATAATCAAATTATCACATTTTACAACTATCCGGATTATCTTTATTCTATAATTTTAGTTAATTTTGTTCAATTGTATTGAACGTAAGACGAGTTTGTTGAACGAATTCAATTAATATAATCAGCAATGGTCAAATAACATAAGTAAAAATACCTACATTTTTCGATACAAAATCGTTGCGACTTAAAAGTTTGTATTATTTTAGTTATACAAAGGCGTAGCCATGATTTTTTAAGAGGAGAGAAATATTAAAAACACGTTTAAAGGCCCAGTTCAATTCCAATTTGTCGAAAAATACATTTCCTTGAAAACTCTATGACAACCTTCCTCTGCACAAATATTGAAAAGTTATTTTTTCATAACACCTTGAAAAATGGGATTGAAAAAATCTCGTTTTTATTAAGTTTGAAATTAATCATGTTCATATTATATTCCGAGTGATTCCACTGTAACACAAAAATTATGTAAAAATCAATTGTATATTTAAAAAATAAAATAATTTGTTTTCATACAAAAAAACAAAATGTAAAAAATAAGCAGCACATAATTTATGTACCTATTCAATTTCGTCTTATTCTTATTATTATTTTTTTTTTTTTTTACAACCGTATACACTCCGTAACAAAGGTGTTAACTACTGCACGTAAAAAATGATTAAATATTTAACAGTGCATTGATCGCGATGCAATTACCCTTCCTTGTTTCTCTTGCCAACGCCATTGGATTTATGTTTTAGCAAAAAAATATAACATTTGAATGAAATATTTTTTTTAATTGAGTGCACATTTAAAATAGTCATGGCGCACGGGTTTGAATTAAAAAAAGTTTAAACGCAAGCATAAAACTTTTCAAACAACGAGAACGGTTTAACGCCACAAGCATATTAACGGAACACAATACGTTAAAACAACAACTACAGACCTAACCTTGCTCACCAGTTGGATATTCAAAAAGTTGTATTTTTATACTATACGGACGATGATGCGCCTTGAATATCATTTATATAATTAAAATCGCATCCCACGTAGTGTAAGTGAACAGCGAAAATATCAACATATTACCGATGACTAGGGTTCTTAATTTGAAATATTTCAAAATTGAAAATTTCACTCATCTTGAAATATTTCAATGAAATTATGAAATATAAATTTTTTTTTAAGTACATGACATGATGTTGGTAAATAATAATATGATATGTATAAGTGAAATTTTATCAATCAGATTCTATCATTCCTTGATTATAGACTTACAGTTTGACCATAATATAAACTAATAATTATTTTGTTACCTACGCACTGAATTTATAAAAATCTATGCGACACGGCGTATTGTGAAGGCTTCATGTTTTATACCAGATACCATATAATAAAACATATTGAGTTTTATAAATTTTAGGTTGTAACCACGGTCTTACAAGATATCTTCTAAGACCGTGGTTGTAACTATTAATGAGTTTTGGAGCTAGAAGAATTTTATTTACTTGATAATAGTTCATTATTTCGTAATGTCTTATTGACATGACATTTGTTAAGTAGTAAAGAGTAAATTCTTGGTCCAATGAGCATATTATTTCTTATTAGAAACTAAATTTAAAAGTTCAAAAAGTGAACACAAATAAATTTAGTAAAAAATTAAACACTATAGAACTAAAAGTAACATAATAATACATAGGCATTTGGCACTTCGTGCTTAAAAATTATTTATGTTTTCAATGTTTTTATAGAATATAATAGATATACTACCTAATTAAAACGTGTTTTCCCATCTTTATTACATAATATAGCTGAATAGCTCTAATATGTATTAATTGGAAAACAACCCTTTTTTTTATTTATTTTGGGAAAATTTTTATTTTTCGTGTGAATGAAATATTTCATGAAACTTTCATGAAATATTTCACGAAATATTTCAAGAAAATAAATTTCATGAAATTTTAGAACCCTACCGATGACACGTGGTTACATTTAAATCAAACATTAACTGCTATGATATAATAATGTAAGTCGCAAGCTCGTATTTACATGCGATTGTTTGACGTGAAAATATAACACTTAATTAAAGTTTAAACATTACTAGTGTAACAATATGGTTGATAAAGAAATACGTTGGTACATGCTAGTTATAACTATCGTTGCCATGTACGTACCAGTGTATATTGATCGTTGATAAAATGACTGTAGGAACGCTTAACAACTAAAACATACTAAAACACTAAATTATCCGAAAGATCGAATAAAACACAACTCATACTGTATGATTTTTTTTCGATTTATATTCAGAACGAAATAATACTGGCTTTTAGATTTTTATTAGATTGTCATAATATATACACAAATACATTATTACTCAGTTTGGCCACTGGAGTGTAGTTAAGTCTTGTCCATAACGATCATCAAGTACCCACTATATACAACCGATATATTTCATCGCACCACTCATCGACCATTACTTTCAAACGAATGAGATATTTCTCACATTAATATTTATACTCGTACGAATAAAGTAAAACGAAATAGTGAAATATTGCTCACTACACCAGAGAGAGAGGCTGAACTATATATAAACTATATTTATTACCGGAAAATTATCTACAGAATAAATAAATTAAAAAAACATCGTCGTCGAGACACTAGACACTAGATTCTTTGTTTTACTCGGAATCTAACAAATAATATTGGTGACGGACACAAATGATTTGGTCAAAACCGTAGGCTGAAACGTGTGGCATATTCGTAGCGGTTTAAGAAAACGTATTAAACAATATGAAAATTAAGTGATACGAAACTCAAAGATTTCAAGCCAGTTTAAATATTGAAGAAAGCTTATTTCATACGAGTTTCACCAAATGAATACTGTAAAAATTAGAAGAATTTTGTTTCACAGTAGCACAGGTTATTTCGAGGTTTGTATTTTTAGTGTATAAATAATTGGAATGTAAAGTAACGAAGTTCGAGCACCAATATTATCTAAAAGGCTTTTTTATAAATTCAATTTTTCTTAAAGGCTATTTAAACTATTTAAAAAACAATATTTTTTTTAATACATAACTTAAGGAGCGGAATTAGATTCGTGTACCTATTTCCTGAATACTTTTTGCTAGGTAAAATATTCGATTTTGATTCAAACGAACATCCCAACCCGTTTACTTTATGTCCTATTGACTTCGGGTCTTCCATTTTATATATTTCAAACAAACACTTATGTATTACGCAGATATACTGAGATTTATTTCATATTTAAACGGAAAAAATCACAACGCGAGGATCATTTATCAGATAGACGTTGAAACACACTGATCGTTATACATCTTCAAAACGAAATGCAAACTTTGTGACAGCTATGGATGCTATACTTCCATCGTACATTTTTGAACCGCACGGAACACGTATCTGTTGTACATTGTAACATAATAATAATTTAAAAATAAATTTAAAATAAATTTAAAATTTTTCATTTAAATTTTACATTTAATAATATAGTTTTAATTTCACTGTAGATTTTAAAATACGTTTTATCAAGTGAAATACTCGACAGTTATCTTAATTATACTCATTTAACTATAATCAATTATATACCAGCCCTAATTACATTTCACGGTTAAATTGACGATAACCAATTAAGGATTTCGTCTAAAATAATGGCCTTGGAAAAAATTCGAGTGACGTTCGATTGTTGTTTTCAACTAATCAATTAGTAAAACATATTTACATTCTTTATCTTTAGATTCTATATAAAACTAATAAAGTGATGATTTTAAGTTGTATATTTTTATTTTCTTCATAACGTCATAATACGGTGGGATGCATGAATCAATTTGATAATTATTTCGTATTTATTGTTAAAAAGCCGGACACACTTTGCAACTTTGCATCGTTTATATTTTTCACTCCTCGCACAATAAAATAGAGGCGAAGATAGAAAAATGAACCTTTAAATTACCATCGACATGCGATTTATGATCTATACATTTGTTGAATGAAACTTTAGTTAAAGCAAAGTGTACCGAAAACTGTGAACAGAAAAACGTATACATCATTGTAAAACTAATACGTCCTCCGCTTCACTCGGAATATAAAATCGATTAATTATTTATAAATTAATCCGAGTTAAAAATACCATAAAGCGTTTAATGTATAATAAGACAAATTTACTTATCATACCTACAAACAGTTTATAAAATCTTAATAACGCAAAAATCCTAATGACTGTAGATTTGACACAGAGATTCTAGACCGGTATTAACCGCTAAGTCCGAATTGGTTCCCGAGTTCTTACGGAAGGTACATCCGAATTGGTTCCCGAGTTTTTACGGAGGGTACATCCGAATTGGTTCCCGATTTCTTACGGGAGTAATTTCAATTTTCCTTCCCATTTCATACAGACTTAGGACTGTCTACATTTAGTAGGTATGGTTAAAAATTGTTTTTTTCTAGTAAGTATTACAATAATTTCATTTTTTTGAAATTTGTCTATTCTTATGCTGACTCCTGCTAACTTTTTTTGAAATCCAAATTTAAAACCATTTAACACCACAAGTTTTTTATTTTTTTCACTGTACATAAATTCCATATTAAAAACAAGTTCGTCCTTCGTCCCTTCGGTCCTCGGACAAGATATTGGTGATGAATGTATTAAGTTTTAAAGAAATGATGACTCATTTCTTTAGTATAAAACGATTCTGAGCAAAGCTTCAGTGTAATATAATATATTATTATTTAAATACTGTTTACGTATTTTACGGTTATTTGCATAATTTTTGGTGAGTTATAATAATTTATGAAAGTGTGTATAAAAAAAAAATCCTGACTAACGATTTTTGAATTTTTGTTAGGATAATTAGGTAGGTATA